>CM034710.1:91756042-91781258 GCA_020142125.1 Phrynosoma platyrhinos | reverse complement strand
GCTGGAACGAATTAATTTCGTAAGTAGAGGTACCACTGTATACAGTAACAACTCTACATAACTGTGGCCCAGCAATCATTATGTCATATCATACTAAAACTCTATCTTCATACCCATGAGAAGGGAAAACTGGATATTACACATTTTTTTTAAAAAAAGGAAAGATGGTAATGCACAGAGTAAATGGCAATGTACAGAATAAAATGTTGATGTATACCCACTATTTATTCACTTAATATGTGAGATGACTGTGAGTGGAAGTTGTTCAAAATGCAAGTTAAGAACTCTCTAGTACTTCCTTCTACATCCAAAAGTATCTCCAGCTGAAATTAAGCCTCTATGTTCTTCTTTTCTTGCTACTCTTGCTCTTCCTTCCTTTGTGTCCTTGACTATGAAAAGCTGGGCTGTACAATTACCACAGAAAGGGTCTCCTTTTGTTTTATTGCACATTTTGTTATTTAAGATGCTCTGTAAAGGTCACTAATGCTATTGAATAAATAATTAGACAACATTATTGTACCCTATGAGGCTATTTATTTGTGGTCATTAGATACAGTGGTTCTGATTTCATACTCTGGTTAGTAAATCAATTTTAAGCTACATCTTCCTGACATGGTTTTAATGAGAAATTGAAAACAAGATGGAAAAGTGCACCAAGGGAGGGACCATCTGCCAATGAAGAGTCACACTGTTCTACAATATAACTCAAACCAACGTGACAGAGTGATAGGGTCATAGAATTATAGCGTTGGAAGGGGTCTTGGCTTCAGTCTCCATTTTGATTTATGAATGAGCCAAGGTACAGAAAATCTTTCAATTACAAGTATTCCTCAGTTAACAAAGCAGATGTGTTCCTGGACACTACTTTATTTAAAAATTTGGCACCAGACATAAAGATAACATGGAAGAATAGAGATAGGTGCCCCATCACAAAAAAGAACAGTTCAACATGTTTTAGCAAGCTTTTTATCCACAACTAATATGCATGTGTGAAATTTTTTTAAAAAGTAACATAAATGTTGTACAGTGGGCCCTTGTTATCCACTAGGGCTTGCTTACAGGACCCTCCATAGATACCAAAATCCCCATTAAACACAATGGCATAATAAAATGGTATCTTTTATATATAATGGTAAAATCAAGGTTGGTTAGCACATTTATGTTAGAATTTGAATGGATTCTGTTTCTGTGGTTTGGAACAGCTCTATTAGTATGTCATTTGTTCCTGGTGATGTATTTCTTCCAAGTGCTTTCACAGCCTTTTCTACTTCACCTTCTCACATTGCAGGTTTATCCTCAAAAGATTCCACCTTGAAGGAATCTTTAATACTTTCATTTCTTTTATAGAGTTCTTCAATATCATTTTTTTCATCTTGTCCATATACTGTATATGATATCCCTACTCTTGTTTTAAGAGTACAAACCCTTTGGATTCTTGGATCTTGTGGAAGAGGTCTCCTTTATTTTCTTCCATTTCATTACACTGATTAGTACAACCATTCTCATTGTCCCTATGCACACTTTGCTGAAGTGTTGAACTGAGGATGCAGATCCTGTTTCTGTCACTTTTTACTTTTGCTTCTCATTTCTCTCCTGAATTGTTTGAAGAGTTTTATCAGTCCAATGAGGGTTTTTTCTTTTTTGGCCACAGAAGCATATTTTTACATTCTTCCCTGATAACGTTGCTTTTTGATCCAGAGTTCTGCTTGTTAGACTTAGATGGCAAGTATGTTCTTTATATGCTCTTCAAATTCCATAAGGATGTTCTTTGGATTGTGTTTTAGCAGTATCATTAGTTTAGTATATGGCTTTCACTGTAATTTTTGCTATTAATAGTTCATGATCTTTTTCACAATCCACACCTGGTCTTGTATTTGCAGAAAGAATGGAACTTCCAGTTATATAATCTGATTTATATATTGCCTACCTGATAATATCCACATATACAATTATCCATTCAGAAGGATGTGTTTGCATTGAAAAAACTGCTGGTGTCATAAAGTTCATAAGTCACTCTCCTGTTTCATTCCATGATCCTAGGCCAATTTCTTTTACAATATATGTTTCTGCTCTGTTTGCCACTTTTCCATTCCAATCACCTATGATTATCAATACATTCTGTTTTGGTGTGTGATTCAATTCAATTCAATTTCTTCCTGGACACCAGAAGAAAATCATTTAATTTCTTCCTCTTCCTCTTCTATAGCTGTAGTAGAAACTTGGATTATGGTTATATTGAAATATTTCCCTGAGGTCTTATATATATTATTTGGTCAGATTTACTGAATCTTGCAAATTCTCTTGCTGCATCTTATCTCACTAGTGTTACAGAATCCTGCCACTCCTTTTCTTCTGACATTGTCATTTCCAACTAAAACACTATGGATTATTTCAATGAAAATGCCCTATTCCTGTCCACTTTGGCTCACTTACCGGTAGGTCCAAAACACACTGCAGAAATAATCCAGTTTGAAACCGCTCAGTGCTAGGGAATCCTGGCAGCTATAGTTTATTGTGGCACCAGAGCTCTATGACCAAGAAAGCTAAATGTTTCACAAAACTATAATTCCCAGGCTTCCCTAGCATTAAGCCAGGGCAGTTAAAGTCTCAGACTGAATTATTTCTGCAGTGTGCTTTGGACTTTACACAAGTACTGAAAAGTGTATACATTACAATTCTATTCTAGTTTTATTATTTGTAGCTTTCCTTGATTCATGCTTCTCTCATTCCATGTTCTTCTTATATGCATTGAGAAGCTTCAGACTTTCCTTTCACACCTGAGCAATTCAGCAGCTGGACATCCTTTTAACTTGAGTCCATTTGCATCTTTAGACAAAGCACTACTTGTAATTGCCTCTCCCTTTTCCCTAGCATCTGGTTAAGTGCGTTCTGACCTGAGCGTCTTATCTTCTAGTACTATTTCTTGCTTCATTTTGGATTGACTCACCATAAGGTTTTCAAAGTAAAGAAATGTAGACAAAGGATCTTGTACCCCTTATCAAAAGAAATAAGTCAATAGCTTGAACTTTCATAGACTTGAGTTTGCTTCCTTAGATACATGGGGTAGAGTGGAAAGTCCAGAAAGAGCGCAATATAGACTGGACTTTCCACTCTACCTCCATGCGTCTGAGAAAGGGTATTTTTTTAGACTTGGATAAAAAATTTGCTAAAACATATTAAACTATTCTTTCTTGTGATGTAGGAACTTATCTGTATTCTTTCCATGTTATTTCTATTTTCTGCTTTTGATACCATTTTTTTCCTTTAAGAACACATCCATTTTGTTAACTGAGGTATAACTGTAGTTAAAGATTTTCTACACCTGTACAATTACTATATAATTCATAATGCCACTTCCCCCCCAATATCTATATCTATATCTATATCTATATATAGATATCATTAATTCCTACAATTATTGGGAAGAAAATTGATGTTTTTCAATCAATGAGATTTGTTGTAAGCTATTATAGAACTTTAAAAAATGAGTTGTCATAAAACTACATTAATTATAATATTTGTTATTGTTGTTAACTGCCTCTGTGTTGATCTCGACCCATGGCGATCCTATTGATGAGACATCTCCAGGACCCCCGTCCTCTACTGCTCTGCCCAGCTCCTGAAAACTCATCTTTGTGGTCTCTTTAATAAAGTCCTTCCATCTACCATGTGGCCTTCTTCTCCTTCTACTTCCCTCCACCTTTCCTAACATTATTATACCTTCTCATGATGTGTCCAAAGTATGACAGTCTAACTTTATTATATACTTAAGAAAATATAGATAATAGGTTGATTGTAACATTATACAGAAGTATAAATCATATTTGTAGGTAACATAATTCAAGAAATCAAGTATTTTATAGACATTTTCATTTTTTGACCATAGTGTATGTATTATGCAACCATACTCAAAAAAGAAAAAGTTAAAGTGGAAAATGAAAAACATAGCATGTGTCTGGATATTTTCAGTTTTTACTAAGGCGACTAGCAGAACATGTGCCAAGAAATGCTCAGTGAGAAAAGAAGAAAAAAAATCAGTATTGTTTTAGATTGGTTTGTGTGTTTATGTAAATTAAATTCAGCTTTATCAGTCTTGGCATTTTTAGTTGATTTAATAGCTTGTTAGTTTGAGCTTGTGCAGCAACTGTGGGTGGTTGCAACAAGTCCACACAACAAATACAATGTTGCTTTGTTAAGAGAATGTGCCCATATTCCTAGGTAAACATGACATGCAATGTGGTTTTAGCTTATTGCAGCCAGTTCTCTTTTTGTTATACGCAAGTCAGTCTTTCACATGAAATCTCCAGAGGTGAACAGCTGCAATTGTTTTAGGTACAATTTTAAACTATACCAAAAATCACACTTTTGATGAATTTTAAATGAACAGATATATATGTGTTCAGAGGTCAGGATCCATTTATTTCCAGTTTGTAAAGTAAAACACAAATACAATTTGGGGCTTCAAATCTGTACACAAATGTAGGGCTCCAAGGAAATGAACAATTTCAGCAAGATGACTACTGAACTTCAGAAGTCTTAAATTTTAAATTGTTTGAATAATTAGGTCAAATTGTACTCATATCATACTATTCTTAAAAATGAGCCATATCATACTGTTCATTGTACAGTGGTTATAGCGGAAGTCCCCATGCAGCCATGAAACTCACTGTGTACTCTAGACTTGCCATTCTCTGAGTCTAACCTTCTCAACAGCATTTTTGTGATGATATGTTCTGCTGAATCTTTGTCACACTAGAACCTTTATTTTTATTATTTATCTGTCAGCTAATTATTAGTTACTTTTTAGCTAGTTATTAGTTAGTTACTTTTGTATCACATCTTTCTGCAATAACTGCATGGAAGAGGAAAGTCATGATAGGACACTGATACAAATATAATTAAAATGAAGGCTTCATTGAGATGAAGGCTTGTGGGGACCACATTGTATCAATAATGATGAGGCCATGGCTTTTAAAATAAAACAACTCACTTTAATCAAAGGTGAATTCATTTAATCCTTTTTAATCAGAGGTATATGCCTCTGATAAATTGATCAATCACTAGCAAGCATCATAATCAATAAAGCAATACAATTTTCTAGTCCTAGAGCTCTCATTGTACTACTGCCAGTGTTGGGTTATCTTCTGTTTGCATTACTAATTATTTACCATGAAAAAATAATTTCCCCCTAAGTGAATAGTTGTTTAAGGGAAACACTGCTTTTTGGTTACCAGAACACTTAAGTTTTCCCCTGTATGCCACCTAGGCAACAGCACCAGAATAGAGATACATGTTTAATGACCACAGAGTTTTGGAGGACTTTGGCAAGATCACACTCTTGTTTGAGGAAAAGAGACAGGAAGGTATCATACCCAGAAGGTATTAGAATAGGGTTACCATTTGTCCCCAAAAACCGGGAAAGTCCTGGTTTTAAGGCTTGTGGAAATGTCCTGGCCGATTGAGCTTGCATGTCCTGATTTCCAAGGAAAACAGAACCGTGGTGTTACTCATTGGGCATCTGAGTCCTTCTCAAAATGGAGGAGATTTTGGGATTCCTCCTGGACAGGAGGGCTGAAATGGAGAACAAGGAAAATGCCTGGTTGTCCTGCTTTTGAGTGGGAGGCTGGGTGGGGAAAGCAGGGCCTCCTCCTCTTCCTCTGCCTTTCCTGCCAAGCAGGCTGGATCCACTCTTCCCAGCACCTAGTTGTCCCGGAGACTGAGAAGCATCAGTAACAACAACCCATAACAGCTGGAAAGAAACATCTGGAGGAGGAGGAGGAATGGGAGGACCCTCCCTCCCACGCAAAAGTAGAAAGAGGAGGAAGAGGAATAAGCCACTGTTGGGAGGCTGTGGTGGGACTCGCTTGAGGTAAAAAAGGCATGGAGGTCTGTTTCTGTGTTCCTTTCTTTCAGAGTATGTTCAGGGGCTTTTAGGGGCACTTTGGGGCAGGGGTCTTGGAGGACTCCCTCATACTCAGGGAGAGCAGGTGTTACACCTGCAAAATGTAGGGCTTTTGAGAAAAATGGAGGACATGAACAAAAAAACCCTAAAAAACCAGAATGTGAGCAAATGTTATAGTTGCAAAATGTGGGGCAGTCGAGAAAAATTGAGGACATGACCAAAAAAAAAAAGCTAAGGAAAAAACAAACTACTCATATGAATATAAGTCCTGTTTCTGAGTCCTGTTCAGAATGGAGGACATGTTGTGGGAAAGGAGGATGCCTGGTCACCCTGGTCACATGACATGTTTTATTGGCACTTTTATGGCTCCCAATTACATTCTGTGCCTGTGGATCCAGGGCAGCAGGTTGTTGTTGGTTCTGTTCCTTCAAGTTGTTTCCAATTTATGGAGACCTGAACATGGGGCGTTCTTGGCAAGAATTCTTCAGAGGGGGTTTGCCATGGCCCTCCTCTGAGGCTGAGAGAGTGTGACTCATGGAAGGACACCCAGAGGGTTTCTATGTGTCTAAGCCGGGATTCAAACCATGGTCTCATTTCCATACCCACAGGATTTTGAATTTGAATTCACATTCTCACACACACATGACTTATATAGGTCCGTCCCAGGGCTTTCCTCTCCACCAAATGCATGTGACGGAAGTAGGCTCAAGTCTAGGAAAGCTCATGCTATGAGCTTTTCTCTTTTAGTCTCAAAGGTGATACAAGGTCCAAAACATACTGCAGAAATAATACAGTTCGACAACACTTGAACTGCCGTGGTTCAGCGCTAAGGAATCCTGGGAACTGTAGATCATTGTGGCACCAGAGCTCTCTGACAGAGAAGGTGAAATGTCTTACAAATCTATAGTTCTCAGAATTCCTTAGCAGTTAAAGTGGTGTCAAATTGGATTATTTCTGCAAAGTGTATTGGATTCTATGGTGTCCCAGTTCAAGAAAGGCTGAGTATTAATAATACTTCAGCTATTTTCACATAATACTGGTGACTATATGAACTGACAGCTACAAGGACAAACACATACCTTTAATTAAAGAATCTGCTGCATAGAGATCCCTCTTGTAGGTCACCTAAAGGACAGATAAATCTAATTAGATTTTAAAGAAGAATTTTTTTAAAAAAGAGGACAACCTGCTTCTAAATTACTGAAGGCTGCATTTTCATCTACAAAAATAAAGAGAGAAGCACCAAAATATTATTCAGTGGGGATATGCATCTTCTACTGAAGTAGGTTCATGCCAGTAATGGTCTGTGGTTAGGTTTTCCATTGCTCTGTTTTTCTAAACTATGTTGTTGTTTGAATGTGTCTTTATTAGATTTAAAATACACTCCAACTTTTTTGTACTGTACACCAAAAAGCAATATAAATTTAATTTAATAAATCATCAAACTTTCAAATAGCAACTTTCAGCAATATGAATATGTAACCAAACCTTCTTCCCAATTTCTATTTCCCATGCAAACATTTTCCTTTTTAATAAGGCAAACAAAATATTTCTCTTACCTTCCATAAGTCAGGCGGCCCTTCAATAAGTTTAGCCTTCATTTTGCTGTATTTAAGAGCCAGATGCAAACATTCTGTTCCATAATCAAAGTCATAATCACTACACTGTAGAAAATGTAATAAAGAAGAAGTATGCTATAGAATAAGTTTTTTATATAAAACATGGTATATTAATTTACAATATTTCTATTGCGCAGATATACCAGCTACAGTGTGCATACACATTGGTCCTCCCGTTTCAGTTAAAGTGGTAGCCTATGCTCAGATAACATGTTTGTATCAACTGGACTACCATGATAAAATGTTGCTGCTGATAAGAATTATGATACACAATTATGTCAACAGATCATCTCTGTAATGATTATCTTTCCATACCACACAATAAGTAGTACCTATATTCCCCATCTATCTAAAATGTTGGTGTACAATAGCTTTGTTGGGTCATATGCAGTATCTGGTTAAGACAGCAGTTGTTAGGGTATGAGTGTTAATACAAAAATCATGGCTGGCATCCTGTTGGTTAATCCCCACTAAAGTAAACCTAATCAATCCATTGTTAAATGGTGAGTCAACACATGGGTAAATCCAATTAATTGAATAGGCTTACTCTAGTCAGGATTAACCATAGCATTTAGATCAGTATGTTTAGGAGTTGGTTTACGAAACAAACACATACCACAGATATAACACACAGTATTCACACAGCTGTAAATATATTTCTATGAAACAATTATTTTCTAGCATAATGGCTCATATTGTCAGGACTGCAACAGCTTGTTATATCATTGCTGGTGTTGCTAACTGCTGCCAAGTTGACTTCAACTTATGTTGACCCTATAAATGAGAGACCTCCAAGTCATTCTGTCATCAACACCCCTGCTCATGTCTTGCAAACTCAAGCCAACATTTCCTATTGCTAATTTAATCTCAATGAACTAAAAATATTATGTTACGATCACTGTGAATTGGCAAAGTGATACAGAAAAATATCTTACACTGCTGTTTCTGTGTGCCTTCAAGTCACCTTATAGCAGCCTTAAGTCAACCCTATCACAGGGTTTTGGGGGGTTGAGGCTGTGTGACTCACCCACAGTCACCCAGTGGGATTCCATGGCAAAGTGGGGAACAGAACTCCAGTCTTCAGAATCATAGTCCCAACCCATTTCAGAGGATGTTCTGACCTCCTCGGCCAGGAATATGACTTATTGTTCACTCTGGACAACAGCAATAACAACAATACACAAGTTCCCCAAAGGGATAAGTCATGATCTTCTGCACTCTGCTAGTCCTGCCAGAGTTTGTCATTATCTTATCACAGCATAGCCCTCTTGTTTATTTTTTTATGTTTCTGGAAGAATTAAAGTTAATACAAATTAACCTGCTTTAGAATAATCTCTTTCGATACCCCTAGACACAGCACAAAAATTACAAGTCTGAAAAATATATTTCACAACACCAGTAGAGACATGACAAACTCAACATAGCTAATAAAATGTCAATCAGTAATATGAAGCAGTAGGGGTGATGTATGAGAATTCTAAGACAAATGAACCCACGTAGAGCAAACCTAAGTATTTCAATGCTTCTATAAACAGCAAAGAATATTGGAGCACCCCAAAAACTGACAAGTTTTATTTCACATAAGCTTTCACAGACTCCAGCCATGCTAGCAGAAATATCTATCAGATGACAAGGATTGGAATTCACAAAAGCTTGTGCCAAATAAAACTTGCTGGTCTTTAAAGTGTCACAAGGCTCTTTTATTACTGCAACAGAGTGACATTGCCAGTTCATTCAAAATTCTGAGTACTTCTATGTCAACAACTAGTGTGTTTTACAACAATCATAGAAGAAGGCAAGAAGAGTTAAAGCTCTGATTCTTGCATGAGCATCTCTGGACTGAAGTCACAGTCTGGTATACCTGTCACAAACTCTACATTAGGAAGATGCAGAAATAAGCATGTTGCCCCACACAGTGTAGGGTTCCTGTTAATCTTCACAGGTTCCCTGTATGGTATGCCTGACATAGTAGAATCTAAAGTGGGGAAAAGATAAAAGCCAAGCATGTCTAGAAATGCAAGATTTCTGGAAATTTAAACTGAAATTTTCAGAAATATTGTAAAAATGCATTCTATATAGAATGAAAGTCATTTTATTAATTAGGAACACAAAATGTATAATGCACAATTTGTTTTAACATAAAATGATCATATTCAGTATAGTAAAGTATGGTGTTTTTTCTAAAAACTATTTGAAATTGAATTTCCTTTTTTAATTGGACTCACAGAGTCTTGAACTATAAGGAATCTCTTGCTTTTATTAGTTTATTAGGTGCATGCAAAAAAGAATAAAGTAATACAAACTAGCATTAGTAAAACCAAGAAAATCATTTTGTCTCCTCTAGTTCTCCATAGTGTCAAGCAAACATACTGTGCTTGTTTCCATAAAAAGAAGTGAAAAAAGAAAACCAAGACCAGGAATGGCAAATGATGTGACACTGTTTGTTTATTTATTTATTTATTTCAATATAATTTTTATTTTAAAACTATCCAGCAAATAAGCAACATAATCCACATAATCAACTTTAACATCAACATCATTTCCTTCACCAAAAACATTCACAATTATCAATCACCAATCAACTACAATAACCATATTACTTTTCCACTTTCCCCACCTGTCTTATCTCTTCCTCCTTTCTTAACTCCTCTTATCTTCATTCCCTTCATCCTTACTCTTCCTATCCCCTCTTCTCTACCTCTGTCTCCTCATTTCCCCTTCATCTCTTTCTCCATATCCTCATCACATACTCTCACCCTCTTCTACCTACATATCCTTCTTAAAAACTTTCTATACTATATTCTCTCATCTTCTTTATCCTCTTCTCTCAGTACCATTTACACAGAGACTTCCTTCCTCCCTGATTTTGTTCATTATATAATCACTTTTATTATTTTTATTTCTAAGTCGTCCTTGCTACTTTATCTTCTGTCCATGTCTTAACTCTTTATTTAAATCTTATTAAATCTATTTTCTCTATTCTACTTAGTCTGATCACTCTTACCAGCTTCTCTTTTTTCCATTATCACACGTTAGCAGTTTTAAGTTATCTAGTTCATTATAGTCAATTAACCCTTATTTTTATAAATTATTAAATCACTCCATTGTTCCTTCAGATATATAGATATACATATACATATATATATATATATATAACAAGGCCCAGTCTTTGTTAATTTTTTCCAGAGAGTCATTTCTTAACAATTGTGTCAACTTGTTCATCTCTATTATATCTAATAGTTTCAATATCCATTCATTCTTATTCAGAATATTTTTGGTTTTCCACTTCTGAGCATAAACAATCCTAGCAATAGTTATCATATAAAATAAAACTTCCCCATGTTTCTTTTCCATTTTGTCCTTAGCATTCCCAATAGAAAGTTTTTAGGTTTCATTTCTAATTTAATGTGTAAAATGTCATAAATTGTTTTTATAGTCCTCCAAATTTTTTTGCATATTTACAATTCCACCAACAGTGGATAAAAGTTCCTTCAATTTCCCCACACTTCCAACATTTGTTGCTTTTGTTTTTATAAATTTTAGCTATCTTATCGGTGGTTAGATACTATCTGTTGAACATTTTATACCAGTTTTCTTTCAATTTTTGCAATGCTGTATATTTAATTCCTCTATTCCAAATTCATTCCCATTGATCTAGTTGGAGGGTGTGTCCTACATAATTTGCCCATTGCATCATTATTTCTTTAACAATTTCCTCTTCCATCTCTATTTCTAATAGTTTTTTTTATAGAGTACACCTATCAGTCTTGTATTAGTGCCACATGTTGGGGTGTAGAAAGACGCACTTTGTCCTCCACAACCACGTGCAGAGTTGTTCCACGTCGACAGGACACTAGAAGAAGGATTCCAGAGAGTTGTCTGCAAAAGGACTTCTGGCAGAGAAGGATAATTTCCTTCACAGCAGTACACAGCCTTGAGCTCTTGCTTTCTTCCATATAAAGACAGCAGCAAGGCCAGCCTTCACTCAACACAAGGGCTTTAACCTTTAGTTGCACTATGTACAATATATACATACAGAGTATTGGACAGCCATCTCAAATACTCACAATTATGCAACACTCCAACAAACTGCTTCACCAACCACCATACACAACAAACCCACACTCAAGATCCCTCCTATCTCCTTTTTATAGGCAGTTAACTATGCCTGTTGCATCAGGCATCTCAGGTGTGTATATTTTCAATTATTAACACACACACACACCTGCCCATGGAGCTGAACTGCTTGCATTTCTTATCCTACAGCTCCACCTTGTGGTCACATCCATGTCATTTTCCTGACACCACATAATTTTTTTTCAAATCTGATATATTCTCTTCTGACCCAAACAATTTCAAACCCAATAGTGTTCTCTCCTTAATATGTCTATATGCAAACCATCCCAAATCAAATCCTAACTATTGTAATTCTTCCTGCTATTTCATCTTAATTTTGCCCATAGATTTTTCTGTAATCTCATTATATGTATACCATTTTCCCCCTCTATACATTTATTTTCTGTATAGGGCTTCTTGCGGCAATAACCACATTGAGAATTTCAGTAATATTCTTTTTTATGCTTTTTCCAAACTGCCAGCAATGTTTTCCCAAACTGCCAGTGATTATTAACTGCTAGATTAGCTTTCTCTTTATCAAAGACCCAATATGTGTGTAATACAAATTTCAGACCTTCTCCCTCCAATTCCTATAGTCTTCTATCCTCTAGCTTTATCCATTCTTTAATCCATAAAAGAAAACATGCCTCAAAATACAGTTGAAAATTTGGAACTGCCAGACATCCCCTCTCTTTAGCATCTTGTAATATTTTAAATCTAATTCTAGGTCTCCTCCATTGCCAAACACATTTTTAAAAGATTACTGGAATTTATAATAGTATAAATTATATCTGAAATAAAAACAAAACCTTAGGTAAGATAGACATTTTAATCATAGAGATTCTTCCTACAAAAGATAGATGAATCTTATTCTAATTTGCTAAATCTTTTTTCATTTCATTCCATTTTTGATAATTTTTTGTAGTTATTCTCCAATAATTCATTTGTGGGGTTTTTTGTAATCTGAATTTCCAAATACTTTACCTTTTTAAAAATTTCAATTCCTGCTCTTTCTTGAAGTTTTTCCTCTTGCTTTTTCTGCATATTCTTAGTGATAATCACTGACTTCCTTTTATTTATTTTACAACCGTTCACTATTCCAAATTCATCAATTATTGTCATTAATAGATTGATATTATTAATCAGATTTTCCAAATTAATTACAATGTCATCAGCAAACAATCTAATTTTATAGCTGTACTGTTTAATTTTAACTCCTTCTAAATTCTCCTCATTTATTTTCCTAATTAAAATTTCTATAACTAGTAAGAATAATAATAGCGATACTAGACAACCTTGTCTTGTGCCTCTATCAACTGATAAGGCAGTGTTTTATCTCCATTGATGTTAATGTACATCTCCAAGATACCCTGCAGACTTAGCCTGTGTCCTCTTTGATAACATCTATCCATCTGGAGTCCAGTCTTCCTCTCCTCCTACTGCTCTCTAACTGTAGTCTTTTCTAGTCTTGCCTTCTCATGATGTGGCTGAAGTACGACAGCCTCAATCGAGGGCCTTTGCAGACTGCCAGAAATAGTGCAAATTGAGTCCACTTTAACTTCCCTGACTCAGTGCTAGGGAATCATGGGAACAGTAGTTTATTGTGGCACTAGAACTCTCTGACAGAGAAGGCTCAATGTCTCAGAAAAACATACAATTCCCATGATTCCCTAGCACCGAGCCAGGACAGTTAAAGTGGACTCAATTTGCACTATTTCTGTCAGTCTGCAAAGGCCCTTCCGGCTGCTTCAGAGAGTTCAGGCTTGATTTGTTCTTGGAGACATTTGTTGTTTTCTTTAGCCATCTACAGTATATGGAGAACTGTTCTCCAACACTACATCTCAAATGAATTGATTTTCTTTCTACCAACTTTCTACACAGTCCAGCTTTCCCACCCATATGATTAATGATTGATCCAATGTCTGGGAAGTCTTTCACTGTTTCTATTTCCTTATTGTCTATATTGAATTCATGTTGCTCCTCTGTGGTCATTATTTTTGTTTTCTAAATGTTCAACGGTAAGCCTGCCTTGGCACTTTCTTCTTTGATTCTCCTGAGTAACTGTCCCAAGTTTTTCCTTATTTTCTGCTATTAATATGGTGTCATCTGCATATCTTAGATTGTTGATATTCCTTCCTCTTCACTCCTCCTTCCTCTGAGTCTATATCTGCTCTGTATATATTCTCTGTATATAGACTGAACAAACAGGGTGATAAAATGAAGCATGCCTAACTCTCTTTCCAACTGAGAACTATTCTGTTTCTCCATATTCTGTTCTAATGGTAGCCTCTTGTCATGAGTACAGGTTATACAACAAATATCATTATACATCAAATGTAATGGCACACCCAAATTATAAGAGCAATTCATAGCTTTTCATGAACTATGGAGTCAAGGGCTTTGCAATAGTCCATAAAGTCTATAGTCTATAAAGCACATGTTCATTTTCTTCTGGAATTCTCTAGTGCACTCCATTATCCAATGTAAGTTTGCAATGTGATCTCTAGTGCCTCTTCCTTTTCTGAACACAGCTTGCACCTCTTGAATTTCTTGCTTCATATATAGCAGGAGTCTTTGCTGTAGAATATTGAGTATGACATATCATGCATGGCAAATTAATACAATGATCCTGTGGTTGTTGCAATCTTTTGTATCTCCTTTTAGCGGGGGATAGGGATGTATATTGATTATTTGCAATCTGTGGGCCATTTTTTTGTTTTCCATATTTGTTAGCAGATTTTAGTTAGAACCAAAGTTGACTCTGCTTCTGTAAACTGCAACAATTATATTGGTATGTTGTCTCTTCCTGATTATTTGTTCTTCTTGACAGCTCTAAGTAAAACTTTCAATATACTTTCCAACATTTGGGGTTCATCTTTGTATGATACTTCCTCCTATGTATCTTTCATTCTCTGATGTCTTTCATATAGCTCTTCTGTGTATTGTTTTCATTGTCATTTCATATTTATCTTGGTTGTGTATTATTTTTCTCTGCTGATCATACACATCCCCACTCTTGGGTTAAAATTCCCTTTGAATTGATAATTATATAATCCTAAATCCAGCTTCACTTTATCTAAGGGCCTCGGCAGACGGCTTATTGAGCCGTCTCTGAGCCCAGGAAGAGGAGGAGCAGCCACACACGCGGCGCTCCTTCCTCTCCCTGAGGTCGTCCTCGGAGCCGCCGGCCCTCCGCACGGCCGGCGCTCTGGGGATGACCTCCCGCCACAGCGACCGGACGCGCTGAGGCGGAAAAGACAGGGAAAGTGCGCCCGAAGCTTTTAGGGCGCACTTTCCCTGTCTTGAGGAAGGAGCGCTGATTTAGCGCTCCTTCCAGGGATGCCGCAGGAGCGCCGGGGTGTGGAGGCTGCGGTTTCGCGGCGCTCCGTCCGGCGGCGTCCCCGGGGCCTCCATCTGCCAAGGCCCTAAGTTCCACTGATTCAATGGGGATGAGTCTACTGTATTTGAGATTAACAACTGGTTTTATGTCATTGAAAAACTTGAACTTAGAGAAATTTTAGACTAGACTTTCCCTAGTACTGGGAAATAAAAGAGCAGTACAAGCATTTGCCCATCTTACACCAGCACAATTCCCAAATGACTGTAGATATATAGCAGCTTTCCCTAAGCTGGGCAGCATATTCAACATTATTTAGACTAGTGTTACTAGAAGTAATGGTACCTTCACTGATGCCCATGCCAGCCCCTGAGCCATTGGTTGCCAGTCCCTGTGAGTTTCTGAGGGGGGGGGGAGATAATTAATTGTAGCCAATGGGCACAAATATGGTGCGGGTCCATAATACACTGTGAAAAAATAACTGCTGGTCCACCACATCCAACAATATGAGAAGCACTGATCCAGAGGGCATCAAAACTCTGAAAAGCTAATGTAGGATCTATCTACCACAGATCAACCTCTCCATCCAGAACTATACTTGTCTGGTCATTTCATAATTTAGCAGCTACATAAGAGCAAATAATTATACAAAACACTGTTTTATAACAACAAAAAGGTACAATGTATATATACTAGTTTATCTAGTCAAAGGATGCATACTAGTCAGATCCCTCAAAGAGTACATTGAAAGAGAACAGTGACTGTGTGTTGTTGAACTCTTTTTTTTAAAAAAAAAAATGCTGGAATTCTTACCTGATGATATGCTTGATGGATTATATCGAATAAGAAAGCCTGAGGCATTTCACTTGCTCTGTACTTGGCACGATCTAGCGAATGGTCTAAACATCCGTCTGCAGAGGAAGCAATAACAGTGGAGACAAGAGGACGGATTGCTCCTGCTGCCTAGGGAATAACAAAAAAAGTTCTTTAAACACAGATTTACATGTTTACCTTAGTTAATCTCTGCTTAAAGAGCAAGTCCAAACAAATTAAAGGTTTTGACTATCACATATATTGTTGCTCTGATCCAGACAAATATTGAACTCCACAAGCAGTTCATCCTGTTCCAAACGTGTAGTTTGTTATTTACTGTCAAGTTGGTTTTGACTTATGAATGAAAGACCTTCATGAACCCTGGGCATCAATAGCCCTACTCAGGTCTTGCAAACTTAGAGCTGTACCTTCCTTGGTTTAATTAATCCATCTGTGGTGTGGGTTTTCTTTTTTCCTATTGCCTTCCACTTTTCCAGTCATGTTGTCTCATGATGTGTCAAATATTCCAAATTACTCAGGTAAAAGCTGAGCATCATACAAAACAATTCTATCCAAATCCATGAATGATCAGATATTTGTGCTGTTCAGCAAAATTTGAAAAATGAAAATTAAATTCCTTCCTAATGAATGTTTATGCAAACATATGAACAAACTTTTCATATTTATGAAAAAAATACTATGATCATAGATTCCTTTCACAATTTAAGGATTTTCAATATGAAAGGCAAAGCTTTACACTGTGAGAAACATTGAAAAACCGATTATTATTTTTTGCTTGAAATATGGATTGTGAATAACCTACGCTACATTGTATGTAAAGAAACATAATAATAATATGATTGTTTAGCCAAACAAAGATCTTTCTTTGAAACTGTGATAACAGGTTCAAAGACTATCCAGGCATGTAAAAAAAAAAAATCAGACTATGAATTGAAATGTGAATCAGGCACAAACCTCACATCTCACAACTCACATCTCACGACATACAAAATTTCTTGTGCCCTGAGACTATTAAAATATAGCAAGTGCTATAGGCCCACATCAAACATTCATTTACCTGAAGTAACACAATGAATGTGCTTTTTGCATGTTTCCTTCTAGGTGGTTTGTAAGTAATATAAAACATCTGCATTCAAATTATAAACATAACTTAAATGCATTTCTACAAAGGACTTGAGTCCCTGTTCTGGCTGCACTATAACTGGCTGGAATCCTGAAGGTGAACTATGTTGATGTAGGGTGGCGACAGCAGTTTGTAGGCTCAATGGCTATAAAAGGAGAGAAGTACTGGAGAAATGAGTATTTCAGAGATAGCCAAGTTTGTTTGCCTTTCTTAGCCAAAGAAAAAGTAAATCTACTACCATGGTGCATTCGCAGGAGTCTGAGCTACTTGTTTAAATTATCTTAAGTCTATAAAAACATATGAAGCAGGTACATATGTTTTGAAACCATCCTTAAATGGCTTTAGGAAGTTTCATATGCACTTTAAGTTTATATTTTAGCTGGTACAAAACATAAGTCTCTAGCATTTAGCAGCAGAAACTATAGCAGGTAAAACAGCTGTAACTCCACAAGGATTCTGTTCTGTTAACTTGGATAGGCTTTCAGAATAGTTTTGTTAGCACCTATGTATGCCAGTTGAATTTGCTTGCACCACACATTTAGAGTGCCTCTGTGAAGAAACATTAAGGGTTTTTTAAGGACTACTATAGCAAACAGTTTAGTAGATTATTGAGGACAGTAAAATACAGGTAAAATTATGTCTTGGTTGTCATGAAACTGTGAGACTACTTTGGGTAGGAAAGAGATATCCAGAGAACCACCTTATCTCTATGAAAACAAAGGAAAAGTTCATCACATCTCAGTTCAGTAAGCTCATTCGCTCTGCAAGCAGAGGTGACAGCCCTGAGGAGACAACCATCAAAGTCAAATTACTTTTGTCTGTGGAGACCAAAGGTTCAAATGGAACAGCTATCATCTGAGAGTGAACCAAAGATATGAACCACAGAGTCGTAGGAGGTAAGACAGGTGAGTATAGATGAACCAATCCCATAAGAAATCTCCTTACAGTAGCGTTGATAAATAGTTTTCTAAGAGTCCACAGGCTGATTTGAAACAACTGCAGAAAGACAGACTCACCTTCAGTGAAGGATATGATAGATCTAGTTCTCACCGATCTAAAAAATAGTGAAGGGTGGTAGAGACATCTACTAACAGATTTGTGGAACAGATCTGCCCTCCAGAGGTGCAGAAACAACACATCTGTATTAATAAGATTGATGTAATAGATGCAGTACATGGTGACAGTGACTGTGGGGAAGCATATGATGAGGAGAGTGGGGTGATCTATGAGGTCATCAAGGAAATCTAGAGTAGTTCATAATATATTACATAATCCCTGTGAAGCAATGAATGAGGGCTTACAGTGAAGTAAAGTGAGTAAGAATGATAAGGTAACAGATGATTATGCCAATGGTAATCATAATGTTATCAGTCATGGTAAGAAACAGAGTAATATAGAGAATCCCCATGGTATGAGAAATGAGAACTTTGCACATGTTCTTTATCGGTGGATAGGAGATCTATAATGGACCAGTGATTGGTGATGAAGAACATGGATGGACTCTGGACTGTGGGGTACAATTTTAGATTCCCAGGGTGTTAACCCTTTTAAAAGTAAACTAAAATATGCAGGTATGAAAGTTAAACTTGTTAATAGTTCAGCTTTCACCAGCAGAGCAGCAAAAAACATGGGACAGACTACAGTCGGCCCTCCGTCTTCGCGGAGGATCCATTCCGGACCCCCCCCCCCATGAAAACAGAGATTCGTTCAGCAATATTCAAGCCCCATAGGCTTGAATGGGGTGTGCCCCTGCATGCACCCCTCGGTGAATATGCAAAACTGTGGTCCGCGAGAAAGGAGGGGGCGACTGTATATTTTAATATGCCTTCCTAAAGAATAAAGACTAGATCAAAAAATGACAAACATGTAGTTTGTGATTTAAAAAACAAACAATAATGACTTTAATAAATATTTATACAACAAACTAAATCCTATCCTAACTGGTAATAATATAGCAGGAAGAAAGTATTAATCTCATTCAGAGGAAGACTGTTACTGACTGCTGACTGCAGTTACTGACAGTTTAGAATTCAGAGAGTCAGTTAAACTGTTTCTTAAGATTGACAGTTAGACTGAGAGAATGGGGAGGGGTAAAGAGCCTACCTAACTAAAGAGGGAAAAGAAAATACAATACATAAATTTTCTAACATGGACTGACAGCAAATATCAAGGATTTGGTTGAATAGGTAAGTCCAGTATCATCTGCTGAATACCCTGCAGGAATAAAGTTGGAAGGTTAGTTGCTGATGATGATGACAATTTGGTTGCCCGTAGGTCCCTAATGAACATTGAATGATCCTTCTAAAGTTTATCAAAAGCTTTAGAAGGATCCATCCACCTTAAGCCCATTGCCAAGCAACACATTTACTATTCCCATCTGACAAACACACTTAGCTGTGGTTTGGTTTGGTTCCAGGACTCACCGCGGATACCAAATCCATGGATACTTTTTTATTTTTTGGCTTTTTTGTAGGCCTCACCTGAGCATCAGCATCACCCATGAAGCAGCACAAAGTTTGACATGTCTGGGGGATGGCTTCCTTGAGGCCCTTCAGGTCAGAAAAAAAGAGAGAGAACTGAAATTACTTAAGCCTTTACTGTTATTGTTTGTTTTGTTCCTCCTTGGGAGAAGTCAGGATGGGTATCTAGGCCAAAAATATGGTTAAGATACATGTGTAATATCCTGGAAATCAGAAGGGGTCAATGTTGCTTTTGAATTCTTCTGCTTAACATTTACTGGACATTTATTGGGTAATGTTTTACTTAACATTTACTGGGCATTTACTGAGTAATGTTTTCTAAATTATTTGGTTCACTGATTAAGCCTTTCCAAATCAAATTCAAGCCAAATTCTTGAAGTCAAATTCAAGCTAAATTCAAGTCAAATTCTTTAAAGAGATCTTCCTAAGAATATAGGTAGGACACTGGTTCTTAAACTGTCGGGTACAACTTTGGGAGATGTGATAGTTGCTCAAGAAGGTCAAAAAAATGAAGCCAATGGCATTAGGGTCTAATCCTTTCTTGTGGTCGGCAGGAACAAGATAGGGAAAAAAGGAATCCAGGAGTCCAAAAGCTAGATTCGCACTGTCTCATGCCCCCCCCACACACACACTCCTGTTTTGATTTTTGCTCCAGCTCCAACAGTGCTGCTGCTGTTGGCAGATGCACCACACCAAGGAAAGAGGATAGGCAGGCAAGAAAGAGAAGGAAGAGGGAAGCAAGTGAGCAAGCATAGACCCTGTCACTACATCTTCATCTTCATCCCCCATGTGAAGCACCAGCCAGGACTACCAAACAGGAACCACCACCTGTTTCTTGCTCACCTGGGTTATGTTTGGGTAAGGAGAGCACTGCACAGGGAGAAGGAATGCACGATTGGAGAGCTGTAAACAGGATACCGGGGGGGGGGGGGGTAGGATGACTGTAGTCTGATTGAATATGCCATTGGATGCTGGCTCTTGTTCATGCAGTAGGAATGGGGTGATGCAGCTGGGACTGTGAACCAAACTGCCCAAAAAATGGAGTGGGAAACTGTCAAGCAAAGGATGGCAGCATTTGCATGTAGATTTAAAGGGGGTCACAGGGGTAAACAGTTTGAGAACCATTGCAGGTAGGGAGTTTGCTTGGCTAGTTTTCATTTCTTTTCTAGAACATAAGTGTACCCTAATGGCAGAACCTCTTCCTACTTAAACCAGAGACAGAAGTAGGCAGGAGAGGGTGATTTAGCAAGAAGGATAAGAAAGAAGACCAAAAAAAGAAGGTGTTGAATATTCCTTTAATAACTCACTGCTGGGCTATACAGTTTGGGATAGCACTTCATCAGCCACACTGAGAATATCCTAAAAGCTGACCCCAGGAGAATCACAGCCACTGAATGTGATGAAGATAGCAGTCACTATAGATTTAGGAGTGGCGTCCCACCGCCCCTTTCCTTGCTGGATCGGAGCCGCAGCAACCACACGCTGCAGCCCCGATCCAGAGGCTTGCCACTCCTTTTTAGAGTGACAAAAAGTTGCCCTTGCTGCCACAGCGGTGGCTTTTCAGCATTCCTTTGGCACAGCATGTATGAATGCTGCGCCAAGAGAGCGCCCTGACGCCGCCCACCGTGCGGTGGGGCACATGGAATGAAGGCAGCATCGGGACAAAAGTCAAGATGGCCAGTGTGCAGTTGCCATGCCCCTACTCCACCCCCAGGCCAGCCCTTTTGGTTGGTCTGTATTCCCCCTTAGTCACTGAGTTCAATAGAACTTACCCCATGGAAAGTATGTATAAAATTTATATCTACAGTTGGCATGACTACCCATCTTATTTTGTTAACCTATTTTCAAGCAAAGAGGAAAATGGTGGGATGGGGAGCAACCACTGGCTTCAGACTTCTTTTCAGGAGTGTCATTATGCGATGACAGGGGACAGGAATACATCCTGAAAAAGATTGGTTCCAGTTGAGCCCTTCTCTTGCCAATCTCCAGTCTCGACTTTTTACTCTTCACTCTTTCGGTGAAAGGGGCAACAATGATGCTGCACTGAAATGGGAACTCACCCCTGTCTATTTTTCATCTCTCAAAAGTCAATACCTTAGAAGAGATCTTCTCCCTACCCAGTAGGCTTAACAATGTAGGGATATTATTGCTCTGGAGAGGAATAATAATAGTAATATATTCTCATCCTAATTTGTCAATCTTTTTTCATATGTTACTCTCCAAAAATATATTACTTTACTCCACTGCAACAATATCTATTATTTGTCACACATATCCACATGTATTTTCTAAACTAAAAGTAGAAATACCTGTATATTTATGTCTGCAACAGGTAGGAACACGTACTAATATTCAGACATCTGCATTCCCACCAATTATATATCTGGTAATCAAAAAGCTTCAGCCACAAACTGTAATTACCAGTTCTCTTGGCAGGACTGCCTTAAAAGAATACTTACTCTAAGTTTACAGAATACTACCTTCAAAGATAAAACCACCAGCAGCAATTATGAAATTAAAATATTTTTTAACTATTTCTTTAAAAATTAAGGTTTTTTTATATATGAAAATTAAACTGATATTGTATTAAGCTATTAATTTAATTTAGTTTAGAGGTATTCCTTTATTTAATAATCAGAAAAAGTGGAGATTACTTTGTTGGAATTTGAAGAACCAAGATTTATATATTATTCCTTCTTATATTTTTCCTTTATGATTCAGTCCATGGTCAAAGCTTTCACTACATTTTCATAAGACTTATAACTTGTTCGCTCTGTGTAGAATCTGGTACATATCCAAAGCACATGTAAGAACGTGTAAGTGGAACTTGCCTCATTTGTTTCACTTGCTAATATTGTTTAGTAGATTTGTCTCTATTGTATACATTCTGAAGACATTCTGAAACACTGAATGATCAAAGCTAGCAGGGAATGCTGTGTGGACAGCCCATGTTAATACTTAATCAGTTGTCTGGGGTCAGTAGATAAAAGATCAGTACTACAACATGAGCAATTACAGAGATCCTACTGGATGTAACAGAGAGTAAAGTTCTGTCAGTGTATTTACATTAGGATGAAAGCTGCTCCTTTTGCCCTAGCTGCATAGGGAATGGGTCATAGCAGCAAACTGTACCACCATGGCAATTCAGTGGCTATTTTGGTTAGGGTAGGAACTTTTTATCCAACTGCATGCAAAAAGGTTTTGCACCAGGGAGTACTGGATACCTCCTTGCACAAAACTTGGGAAAGTACTTATGCTGATACAAAACAAGGGCACTCCTGCTTATGTCAGTATAAGTTATGAGGATTCTAACTGTTGTCTTCAGAATTATGTTAACCACAGAAAAGTGAAATGACAACAAAGCTGGAACTATGGACACATTATTTTCTCAGTTTCTACCACTGAAGATATACATTCTGATCTTTCTAGTCTGCAACAGAAGATTCTAAGACAGAGTTAGAATTCACTTCTAATTCAGCTCTGGAAGGTGTAAAAACAAGTAACTTCCATTTTAGAAGATTAAATTCAAATGCTTTTACTTAGATATAGCACCAAAATATGTTAAATAATAAACTAAGGCAAAAATAAATGTAAAATGAAGGTTCATCACAGTAGACGATCAATTACCTCTTGGTTTGGATCCTGATTAGATTAAATTATAATAGGTTCACTCTCCATAAATGGAACTAGTTTGGCCAATAACTGATTTCATTCTGTCTACTTTAAGTACAGTTGACCCTCTGTATCCACAGATTCTGCATCCAAAGACATGGGATACCTGGATCCAACCCCACATGTATTCATATTTGCCTGCATGACTCTGTGTGTGTGTGTGTGTGTGCATGAATGTATATAACCCAAGCACCAATCCAGAGGGGGAAAAAACCTACATGCATGCGCACACAACAGACATTTGAGCATGAAGACACATTGTACAATTTTGGCTCTGAAACAGATGTTGATTGAGACAGTTATGTCACTAAATGTCAAGACATAGACATCCACTGTCACAAATTAAGCAATTTCCCCAGGAACAGCTTATCCTTGAAGCACATTCAAAAACTAAATACTGGTATTAAGTGACTCTGCAAAGGCTAAATGAAAATCCTATCAAATAGTACAGAACTGAACAGTATAATTAAAATTTTGTTCAATACAAAATACTAGCTAAATATTTGTATCCAAACTTACACCCAACTTACACAAATGTCTTTTACAAGAATCAGATATAAGAATCAGATAATTATCACTTATTTAAAACAAATGATGAATGATTTCAAATACTGTATAGTGTTAGAGGGCAATTTGTCCTCTGTCATCCAGGCTCTATTCTGTCAGTGCACAGGCTGCTCTGGTTGAGCTGCCTGGCAAACTAGCATGTTTATTAAAACATGCAGCACTGCATGAGTAGTTAGGAATAGAAAGACGAGTTGAGGAATAACAGAATCAAGAACAAAAAAAAAGGTTTGATTGGAAAATTAAACAAAAGGCAAATTGTAAGGTACATTATTGAAAGCTTGTCCCAGAAGCAAATGGGGAAAGAGGCACAAAACCCTGTACTTGTTTTGGTTCCTAAAGATTTAGTATTAAGGCTCTGTCAAACATCTATTATTTTGCCTTATATACTAAAAGGCAAACAGGTGGGCAAATGTTTATTAGTCTATATTATTGGATTAAGACCCTGAACATTTAAGGATTGAAGAGGTATTCAGTGGAGTGGTTTTTAGAGTATTAAAAGGCAGTATAAACACCCAGCTTCAAATGTCTTAAGTTATAGTTCTGGGAATGAACTACTGAACCTTTCTAAACTAATCTGTGAAAACGAAAGATGAAGTCATAAATCACTGAAAAGGACATTTAACATAATTTTAAATCAGGCAAAGAGAACAGGGTCAGTTATCACATATCGTTCTGGTTGTTTACCCAGCTGGAAGAGGCCAGTTATACAACCTGCTGGAAGCAGGACACAAGGAAGGAAGTTTTAATATATTTGTTCCTAAATTAAAATGGACAGACTATCAGAAAGTTAAATTAAACTTTGAACCCATATTAGTAACTTAATAACATGCTGAATATTAAACCAATTTCATCACCAGAAATTCACTTTAATTCATACAGTGGTTGAGTTCATATAGAATAATAAGGCACAATCATAGTTTATTATTCACAACATGCATGATAGTGCATGCAATCCTTTAGCTGCCACTAGTTCCTCACTTTTATCAGCTGGAACAGGTATACTATCTGAGGATCACATAGCGCAGGGGTAGGCAACCTTTCCCCTTTAAGGGCCGAGGGACTTCAGCTCCCAGAATCCCAGGAGCTATTGGCCAACATGGGACTATTGGCCAACATGGTTGAGGCTTCTGGGAGCTGAAGCCCCTCAGCCCTTAAAGGGGAAAGGTTGCCTACCCCTGACATAGCGCATCATGCAAATGGGGGCTCTTATCTTGCTGCTTCCAACAGATAATGCAAGATTTTTTTAAACAAATTTGGTCTTTTGATTTTTGGCTTATTTAGCTTCTGTCAAAAGAACCAAATTTTACACAATGAAACAGCTTAGAAATATTATGTTAAAGGTATATGCAGAACTGCACATAATTTTGAGTTAAAGGACTCTCTACTTATGAATAAGTCAGAATTCTTAGAAAGTCTGGTTTAATGTTTCATGCAACCATAGCTAATCTTTATCAACAAAGACTGATAGAACTAAGACTCATTTTCAAATGTCATTACCATTCACAATTTGTACTGCTTGAAAATCAAAATTACTTTAATTTACTAGTTACAGTAGTTGTTTTCTAT
>CM034710.1:91736108-91747824 GCA_020142125.1 Phrynosoma platyrhinos | reverse complement strand
TAGGTCTGCCAATATTTAAAGTGCTTCCCCCTGACTATAATTAACTGCAACTGTAATTAAATAAAATTCCTTTTAAAAGTATCTTCCAACATTTCTACAATTACTACATCATAATCCTAGGTATGGAGAGTGGCAGGTAACCATGCACCTGCAGGGAATCATAGTAAAATAAATAGTATTCTGAACCCAATTATTATACATAACAGAAATCACTTCAGCCAATATGGTCACCAATATTTTACACATTAAAGCCAGAGCATATGTGGCCAAGCAATATCAGACTGTGGTTAAAAAGGTGTAGCTAGGTAACAAGATAGTGGAGATTATTAATGGGGATGGATAAACAAAATTACCATTTTAAAAAAATAAAATAAAATAAATAAAAATTATTTTTATACCGCCCTTTGGCGAACCAATCCGGGCGATTTACAACATTAAAAACATACAACATAAACAATATATTTCCCTCCCCCCTTAAAAAGTTAAAAAGACAATGAAATAAGACATTGAGAAGGTTATTTTATGAACAGCATAGTAAGCAAAAGAAATTCAGGTTATCTGAAATAAGTTACAGAAAAATTAGATAGCGGTATAATTTGGTAAATAGATTTGTTTTGGTATGTTTGTGTATGTGTGTTGTTTTGTGTGCCTTCAACTCATTTCCAACTTATGGTGACTCTAAGTGGAACCTATCATGGGGTTTTCTTAGCAAGATTTATTCAGAGGTTTGCCATTGCCTTCCCCTGAGACTGAGAGAGTGTGACTTGTCCAAGGTCACCCAGTGGTTTTCCATGGCTGAGCAAGGAACACAACCCTGGTCTCCAGAATCATAGTCCAACCCTCAAACTACTGCACCACCTTTGGCAGGAATTGTTCAGAGCTAGTTTGCCATTGCTTTCTCCTGAGGCTGAGAGTATGTGACTTGCCCAAGGTCACCCAGTGGGCTTCATGACCAAGCGGGATTCGGATCCTGGTCTCCAGAGTTGTAGTCCAATGCTCAAATCACTACACCACACTGGCTACCAATTGGTATCCTCTCAAATATTGGGATGCGTGAGTCGCTAAGGGCCTTTGCAGACTGCCAGAAACAGTGCAAATCGAGTCCACTCCAAGGGCCAGGGTCAGTGCCAGGGAATCATGGGAACTGTATTTTTTTTTTTTTTGAGACATTGAGCCTTCTCTGTCAGAGAGCTCTGGTGCCACAATAAAATACAGTTCCCATGATTCTCCAACCCCAACCCCCAAAGTGGACTCAACCTGTACCATCTCTAGCAGTCTGCAAAGGCCCCAAGTATAATAAGTATTTAGTACAAGACTCTATGGACCTGAACAAACTGCCAGAAATAATAATAATAATAATAATAATAATAATAATAATAACAACAACAACAACAACAACAACAATAATAATAATAATAAATTATTTATTATGTCAAGAACAAGTAATGTATGAAGTCAACTTCTGGCACAGTGGTTTCTTATTATTATAGCCTGCCCAATCACAAGGAATCCGGGGGGGTTACAGCAATAAAAGTGCATGGAATACAATAAAATGTATCCCAACCCCCTCCCCCATACAAAAAGATTTTAAAAAGGGAGATAATTGGTGGATAGAGCGACGTAGATCACCTTGTGCGGGAAGAGGAGTTAAGTTGGGAAGGCCTGCCGGAAGAGATCCATCTTAAGAGCCTTTTTAAAGGCTTTAAGAGTAGAGATGTGACGGATCTCCTCCAGTAGGTCATTCCACAACTTTGGAGCAGCGATGGAAAAGGCCCTCTGGCTAACCGAAGTTAGCCTAAATTTTTTCGGCTGTAGTAGATTCATCTCTGAGGACCTTAGTGTGCAGGACAGACAATACAGAAGAAGGCAATCCCTTATGTATTCTGGTCCCAAGACATGTAGGGCTTTAAAGGTAATAACCAACACCTTGTACCTTGCCCGGAAACTAATTGGCAGCCAGTGAAGGGACTTCAGGACCAGTGTTATATGGTCATTACGAGAAGTACCTGCCATATTTTGTACAAGCTGAAGTTTCCGAACTTGGCACAAGCACATAACAGAAGTCTAATTGAGAGGTAACTAGTTCATGTATTACTAATACTAATAATCCAGCTTGAGACGACTTTAACTGCCTTGGCTCAGTACTAGGGGATCATGGGAACTATAGTTTATTGTGGCACCAGAGCTCTCTGACAAAGAAGGCTCAATGTCTCAGAAAAAAACTACAATTCCCATGATTCCCTAGCACGGAACCAGGGCAGTTAAAGTTGTCTCAAACTGGATTATTCCTAGCAGTCTGTTCAGGCCCTATGTCTCCTGTCCTCTCCCTCCTACTGAGTTAACTGAGTGGAAACTTATTTTGCACTTTGAACTACGAAGCAATTGAGGTAAGCCAGAAGAAAAGAGGGAAAGTGGTAAGAGGAGAAATCTGGACATTTTAAAAGCAGCTGAGAAAATGAGATGACAGAGGTTAATTGGGTCCAACCCTGCCAAACCAGAACTGATGGAAGATATGGATTTACTGAGTTAGATAACCAGTTCTGGAACCACAACTTATTCATAGACACCCTGCATTGCTGTGCATCCAAAATGTTATTTAGGAATGTACTATTAACAAGCAATATAGGAAAACACTGAATTGCATCCAGACTTAAAGCAAACATGAAATTAACAGAACTTAACATACTCATGAAGAACATGAGTCCCACTTATTGTGAGTGCCAGTGCGACTATTTGGTTGCAAAGCATACTGTATATATTCATATAGAAGTATAGAAATTTTAGAGAAAAAGTTGAGCCAAAAAAAAAACAAACCCTGGGTCAACCTATCCACAGATCAATGTAAGTACTGTACTTTAACTCTCATAACAAAAGGACCCATCCCCTGGTGAAAGGCAAAAGCATAATGTCATGGAAGCTCTGACCCCTCTTCTACTCTCATCCATCCAATCTTTAGTGCAAGCACAAACAGTTACGCCTGCTGGAATTTTGTAATTTCTTTGGAATTGTTTTCTTTTGCTTTGTCCTTTTGATCTTACATGCCCCTAGGTTCTACCCTGGACTTATCCAAGGGTCATATCAAAATCCATAATTCTGGCTCCCAAACCATGTATAAGTCAAAAACAAGTAATGTATGAAGTCAATTTCTGGTACAGTAGTTTCCTATTATGGTGATTTGAGATCCAACATTGTCTTTAGGGAAATAAGGGAATGGTGCAGAACAAGGATAAGAAAAGGTGTGGAACAAGATTAAATTTCACTAGTAGTACTTCTTCCTATTCAGCATCTTCAAGGGAGGTACTGTATTGGTTGAATTTTACCCTGTTCTATAATGGTTACATTAACAGGGCACATTGGCACTGAAGACACTTTCAAGAGAGATGCCAAGACTGCAGTGAAGTCCCCTGAACATTTTTGAAACCTCTGTTTCCTGTTCCTGGTAGTCAGAAGTTTATGTCTATAATTCCTCACATCAATAATCATAGAATCACAGAGTTGGAAGAGACCACAAGGGTCATGCAGTCCAACCCCTTGCCATAGGAATGACTGCTCATATAGGACAGCTTGATGTAGAAGTTTTCTATCAATACACAAGCAGTAAAATCCCACATGAAGAATATATACAATGAACTACTGTCTCAGTTATTTAATTTTGGTTAAAAGATTATCACACAACTGTATATGTTTTCATATGACAAACTATTTCCTAATTGAAGCCAAGTGGAGAACTCATGTTTTCTATTAAGGCATGATAATTAAGCTTGGGAAAGGAGGTTAAAATAGAGAACATCCCATTCTCTTCCAAGCAATATTTTATAACTGCTTTCTTACTCCACATTACAGAGTTTCTCAAATTATGATCTACAGACTATGGGTGGTCTGTGGAAAGGTTGACAATTGTCACCCGCCTTCTGCACTGGGGAATATGATTGAAACTGAAACTGACCTGAGGCTAAAGCTGGCAAACATTACACCTAACCTCAGAAAACTCTGCTAACAAAAGCAGACATATACACTGCATTAGAAAGGCAAAATTAAGGATATTAAAATATTAATTGTGTGCTCGGATTTGTAGAACTAAAAGCACATTATTAAGGGGTCTGCTATCTCAACAATTTTCAACTGGTTTACATAGGGAAAATAATTTGAGAAGCACAGTACAGCACATTTATCTACCATTCTTGTCTGCACTCATGAAAAGGCAAAAAATTAGTATGGAAATTCAGACCACATAGCAGATACACTTATTTAGCGTACAAAAAGTCTGCTGTTGTTTCAATAGTAGAGAGGATCAACTTTGCTAAGCATAATTCAAGAAGCAGACAAAAACAATTCAGCTCACATCACCCCTTAGGACTCCTTTCCAGGAAAATAAAGATTCTCTAAGAGACTATATGTCAACCTCATGTATAAGTCAAGGGCAGGTTTTGAGAACAAAATTATGGATTTTGATATGACCCATGGATAAGTCAACTGTAAAACTTAGGGGCATGTAATGAAGAATGTAAAGGACAAAGCAAAATTCCAGCAGGCATACCTTATTTTCTGGCGTATAAGACTACTTTTTAACCTGCAAAATCTGGGGTTAAAGTGGAGGGGGGTCGTCTTATACGCCGGGCATGAGGTTCATGATAGGTTTGCCTTAGTGTCATCATCAGTTAGAAATGACTTGAAGGTGCACAGCAACAACAACAACAGTTTTGGAAGTCATACTCTTCCCAAACTCTATATTTTAATTGGAAAAGTGGGGGGGTCGTCTTATACGCCCAGTCGTCTTATACGCCAGAAAATGCGGTAACTATTTGTGCTCATACTAAAGGCTGGATGGTGAGAGAGTAAAAGGGGGTCAGTGCTTCCAGGGCAGATTAAACTTTTTTCATTAACCAGGAGATATATATACACACACACACGTTAAAGTACAGTACTTACGTTGACCCATGGTTAAGTCGACTCAGGTTTTTTGGGTCAATAGTTAACCTAAATTTATAGAATTATACATGAGTATACACAGTATATCATATTGTACACTTCAGGGTGACTCACCCTAAAGGCATTAGACTCTGTCTAATCTTAGGTGATAAGCAGGTTAGCCCTAGATAGTACTTGGATGGGACACCACCAACCAATGAATATATCTTTCAGAGGAAGGAAATGGCAAATCCACCTCTGAGTATTCTTTGCCTAAGAAAACTTTATGAAAAATAAATTAGGTCACCATAAGTCAACAAGTGAAGTATTTTATGAAGTATTTATGAAGTGATACAAAGGCAGGCGCACACACACATACACATTCACACTTTGGGGCAGTAAATATGTGGTCTTCCCATCTAAAGCCACTTTTTAAAATATAGCCCAAGAATAGGTGTTGCCTTTTTGGGCAAATATCCATTCAGAAAAATTGAAAAAGAATGGAAATTCTGCAATGGGAAGACATCTGAATGAGGCTGCAAATGGAGGAAGGGGTCTTTTCATGTGTTTTCTGAGATGGATACTAGCTGTTGATGAGACCCAGAGATGGAGGGAAGCCAATTAAATTGTTAGCATGACACAGTATAAAGTACTGCCAAAGCTCAAAGCAAGAGAGTAATCCTCTGGCATCTGTAAAGAATGAAGGCAACCCACCCAGGATGGGGTCAGGAAAGTTTTCTTGGGAATGAGGGGAAAAGTGATGGGAATAAAGAGATTCAAATGGCAAAAAAATGGATGATTGTTAAGTGGGAGGAAGAGACTGTGTTGAGATGACAAAACTGGAAGCTTATAAACACATACAAAAATACTGTGGCACAGAGAAGACATTATATAGTGTTAGTCACATCTACACGCCACCCCTATTTGGTTTTGTAGGAGAACACAGTGGTTAATTTCCACCACTTAGAGAATTTGTAGAACTTCCATATAATCAGAACTGAGGGAGACGTGTAGGTGTATATGTGATTCAAAGAGAGAGAGAGAGAGATTTGTTCCCTTCACTCCTAAAATACCATCATTTTAATGTGGCGTCTGCACTTCAGTTGAGTTTACAGAGAAATGTAAATTGGGACAGAAGAGAACTCTAGTTCTGTACTCAGAAACACCTCTTAATTGATACACATAAACAAACATAGTATCCAAAATAAGTTCCAAAGATAAAGCTTGGGAAAGTTCCTCTGACCTTGTACTATTCTGAAAGCCAATGTGCACAACCGTTTCTCATATATTCAAGTCCTCTCTGTTCTTCTTATTGTGCACATGAGCACATATCAACTAGCTGACAAGAACAAAAACAAAAACAAAAAAGTTTTGTACAGCTTTTGTAAGTGGCTGCCAGACTTGTACAAAAGGACTAAAATCACAAGGGCCAGCATCCTGTTGGTGAATTACAATGCCAATTTATGCCAATGCATCTCACTTTTTTTTTGTCAATGCACATATTGGAATTATGTTCTGACTACAAAATGACAATATTTTCTTCAAAACCTATATTATAAGCAGTGTAGCTTCCCCATACCCATTTCCATGTGGCAGGAGAGTGGAAGAAGAAGCAATGATTTGTCCAGCTATTTTCCTGTAGCCAAATGTGCTGCAAGGAAGCAATCTCAAGGAAGTAATCTCATTTGCCCCTCGACCCACTGCAATTCTCCACTCCTGCTACAGCTTGGCACGCAGTAAGGAGAAATCCTCCAAAACTTCCCAAGGATTCCTTCAGAGGTCACAAAGGATGACATCAGTGCTGTGCACCCGACTGTTCGACACCCTCCAGTAAATGAGAAAGGTGGTAAGTGGTGGATTTTGAGATGGAATTTGGTCATTCTGCAAGGATGATAGAGAATTCCAGCTTCCACAACAACCACAAAAAAGGAGAAAGAGAAGGAGAAGACATATGTAGGAATAAACAGGATTTACAAAATTGAATATGCAGTGGCCTCTTGATATCCACTGGGGTTTGGTTCAGGACCTCACATGGATAATAAAATATGTGGATTCTCAAGTCCCATTAAATACAGTGGCATAGTAAAATTGTGTCCCTTATATAAAATGGAAAAAAAATCAAGGTTCACTTGTTGGAATTTATATATATATATATATATATATATATATATATATATATATTTAAAATCAAGCTGTGGATGGTTGAATTTGTGGACAAAGAATACATGGATGTGGCGGGATAACTGTATACTATCAGAACGTCAGACTTAATAATTACTGAAACTCAAGAACAGAATGTTGGAGCAGTTAACATCAGCCACAAATATCCTATCAGTCAATACTCTCCGGTGACCCTATTAATCTATGGTAGCCTAGATGTCATTCATAGTACCAACAACTGGGCAATAACCTAGCTTTAAAAACTGTCCTCCAAAAATCATATATTTATATGAAATTGGTGTGTCAACTTTATAGATATGTTTGAATAGTATATGTTAATAAAATATAAATTTAAAAAAAAAATCATATATTGTGTGGCTCCCAATTCATACCAACACAAAGAATCATAGAATAGAATCATAGTTCTGTTGTAGGGTTTTCTTACTTCTCCTACTGTCCTTGCTACAGTTGTGAATTAAATCTTATACTTAAGGGTAGCGTGGTAAGTCTTAAACTTCCTAAATACAAAAGAAATGGCAATTATTTTAAACTAAACTACAGAATTTTAGAAGTATGGATGTAGAATCTGAAGAGATGGATAGGGAAAATCCTGAATGAGTCTGTTTTGACATTCTAAAGGTGTGTAATACTTCAGTAAAAATCAAGAATTCCATACAATGTCTCTGCTTGGAAAAAATGATTAGTTTATGCAAACTTTTCCAGAGGCGAAGGTAGCCGTGTTACAACAAAACCATCTTAAGTCTAGTTATACTTTAAAGATTACTAAGTTTTATTTGGCACAAACTTTTGTGGACTGCTGACCTCTCCAGCTGCATTTGATGAAATGCACTACAGTCCACAAGGATTTATGCCAAACAAAACTTGTTAGCCTTTAAGGTGCCTCTAGACTTTCATTACATTATTTTAATGGTAGCTTTGAAAGTTGTCCAATCTTATAGTCAGGAACGACAGATTTTTTTCACTTGTCCTGTAAATGGTTTGAAAGTTCCTGTCCCAAAAATTTCTGAGCTTTCATTCAAAATAGCCCCTGAGAAAGGCCTTGGGCCAAAATGTGTCAGGCTGTTTAACTAATAAACTTCTTTTGAGCATTTTGAGACGTGTCTCCAGTCTCTTCTGTGTAGCCTTTAAGGTGCCACTGGACTCATATTATTTTAATGATAGTTTTAAAAGTTTAACTGCTCAATCTTACATTCACAAATAGCATCAGATTTGGACTACAGGTAGTTTAGTATGTATGTATCTGTATGACTGCACAACAGGTTTTCCTGTGTAGAAACCCCCCCCCATTTTTATTTAATATAGTTCTGCTATCATCTTTCTTTAGATTAGCATTTGAAATAGCCCTGACCTTCTCATTAGAAAGTCTATCATGAAACATTCTGTGTATGTTTCAAAAGCATACATACAGTTGTACCGCAACAACATATGGCCCAACAGCATAGGAACCTGGACTACATCAAGTTAAGCAATGGGTCTACAGTACTGTCTGGTGGGCTGCAGATTGCCAGGTTTTCACAGAAAGGTTTCCTAATCCTTCTTGGAAAGCCCAGGGATCCATCCTGGGATCTATTTCATGCAAAACCCTGCCCTACAATGCTTTCTCTTGCCCATCAGTTCTCCAAGAATGAAATCTGGGATCCCCTGGAATATGAAATTTATTTGTAACACTAAAGTTTGTTCTACCAATGTTTGGACAGGACCACTTATAGCCTAACCCTGATTATATGGGGTGGGGGGTTGGATATTTATTATTTCAATTGGATTGCCTTGGGATCAGGTTCCAAGCTCACTGACATCTTTGGGATCTCCAGTTCAACGTATTTAAAACAATGATGGCCATTTCTTTTCTCTGTCTTCCCTCAACTATCAAGAACAGTCCTTAAGCATAGGGACCATTACACACTACACAATTATAGCACTTTAATTCACTTGAAGTGCCTTGGCTGCATCCAATAGAATCCTGGGAATTGTAGTTTGGGCTGGGAATACCTCATAAAACTCCATGAACCAAGACTCCACAGGCTGTGGAATCCAAATGCTTTAACTGTGCATGGCCAAAGTGCTTTCCTTCAGAGAATGGCTGTTATAGGCTGACTGCAAACATCTTGTTCATCTCAACAATGTCAACACCATGTCTGCCAAGTGATTCAGGGCTCTTATTTCAAAGGTAAATGGGTAAAAGACGTAGATTCTATCTCTTCCTTTCCTTTTTTAAAAGCTTGCCACAATATCAAACAAAATACTGTCTTTAAACAAATGAAGCCCAGTATAACAAGCTCCTACTAAGGCTGCATCCGCACTGCAGAATAATCCATCTTGACACCACTTTAACTGCTAGGGCTCAATGCTAGGGAATGCTAGGATTTGTAGTTTGTTGTGGCACCACAGCTCTCTGACAAGAGAAAGCTAAACGTCTCACAAAACAGAATTCCACAGCACTGAGCCATGACAGTTAAAAGTGGTGTCAAACTGATTCTTTCTGCAGTCTGGAGGCAACCTTAAAATCCCCCTCAAAATACTCTCCCTCACGAGAAGGGTTAGCACGCAAATTCCTCCACAATTAAGCGCGTCTGCACGCATGCGCGAACGCACGAAAAATCGTCGGCTGAGCCAGTCTGTCCCATAAACATTCCTTTCGGAGTGCAACGACTATTGTGCGTATGCGCATGCGTACACAGAACGTTCAGGGCCCGTTTGTGTGAAGGGAACCAGCTTACTCCGGCTCAGCCAACGGTTTCCGCGCGCCCGCGCATGCGTATACAAAACATTCAGGGGCCGTTCGTGCGAACGAGACCGGCCTCCTTCCGGCTCAGCCAATGGCTTTCGCGCGCCTGCGCATGCGCAGTCCTCGCCTGGTTGAGGGCGGTCTCTCATTACCTTTCCACCGCTTGTATCGTGTAGCTGATCAGCGGCCTCCCCAGCAAGGCGCAAAACTGTTTCGGAGTGCCGCCGCCCATGCGCTCCCCGCTTCCTCCGGCGGGCAGCACGGCCGCCACGGACACCGGCGGCCGCCGCCCCTCCTCTGCTTTGGAGCTGCCCTCGCCGACGTGAAGGCTGAGGCCTTTCCCGGAGACGGCGGCTGGCGACTCCATGGCGGAGGATGGGCACTGCTACGCCCCGCCCCCAGAGCGCTTACGCATCGCGACGTATAAAGGAGGCACTTGCCGCTGCCTTTCCCTCAGGCGCCCCTTTCAGCCCCCAGACGCAGCTCGCCTGGCCCTTTTAGAGCTCCCCTTCTGCGCATGCGCCTTGCCCCATTGCGGCAAGGGAACGGCGGCGGTTCATGCCTGGGACCCCTTTTGGGACCGTGCTCAGGCCAGGGACGGATATCAGTCTGGGAACGTGGGTTTTGTGTTTGTTTGTTTTTTAATTTTATTGATTAAAAACTTAAAATACACGAAAAAAATGTACTTAGGGCCTAAGCAGACTGCCAGAAATAGTGCACATTAAATTGAGGCACTGCCCTGGCTCATTGCTAGGGAATCATGGGAACTGTAATTTATTGTGGCACCAGAGCTCTCTGACAGAGAAGGCTCAATGTCTCAGAAAAAAATACAGTTCCCGTGATTCCCTAGCACTGAGCCAGGGCAGTGCCTCAATTTAATGTGCACTATTTCTGGCAGTCTGCTTAGGCCTTTACTTTCAAAGAACTATTGAGAAGTTTGAATTATGGGCAAACATACTGTAAAAATGACTAAGAATATATTTTAAATGTTTTTTTTATGTTTTTTAAAAAATAAAATTTTATTTAAAAAAAAACATAAAATACACGTTCGTTCATTACATTATTGCATTCATTACATCATCATTACATGTTAGTAGTACACGTTGGACCTTATTACTATATCTCACTGAATCTCACTGAATTATTATTATTATCACAACATCAATTTCAAATATAATTCAAACAAATCTAGACAGTTCAAGATGCGGAGGAGTTGTCTGAAATTTCTTTATATCCATTGTTCCTTCGATTCCCTTATATTCTTTTCTATTCCATTCCTGTCATCATCTCTTTCTTCCCCTTTCCTTATCATTCTTTCCTATTCTCTAGCCTTCTCCTTCACCTGACTTCCTACCTTCCTCTCTTCTAGTCTTAAAGGCAGGATGACCAAATGTCATTACCGTAAAGGAGGATGGCATGTCCTGCATTCCAGCCTTCACTCCAGGAGGACTGAAGGGCATAAATGTAGGGCATCAAAGAAAAATGTAGGACATTACAAAATAATAGCAGTAGCAGCTTCATCATACCACTTTATACCGTGCTATGCAGTCTCTAAGCAGTTTACAATGTGTAAGCCAGGGGTAGGCAACCTTTCCCCTTTAAGGGCCAAGGGACTTCAGCTCCCAGAAGCCTCAGCCATGTTGGTCAATAGTTCCATGTTGGCCAATAGCTCCTAGGATTCTGGGAGCTGAAGTCCCTCGGCCCTTAAAGGGGAAAGGTTGCCTACCCCTGTTCTAGAGGCTGCTGTATGGCTGAATTCTGGTTCCCCTTTGCAATGGTCACTTGACTGGAAGTAAGTGCCCTTTAAATGCAAAACAAGCACAGGGTGACCAGGTGTCCTCACCGCAAAGGAGGACAAGGCACTGTGAAATATAGGGCATTCTAGAAAAATGTAGGACATTA
>CM034710.1:91682810-91709671 GCA_020142125.1 Phrynosoma platyrhinos | reverse complement strand
GTGTGATAAACTCCTTTGGTTTGCAGTCAATGAGCTCTTATCCTTATTACAACAGAAAAGGACTTTGAAACTAAAAAATAACAGAAGAAACTGTCAGATAAACAGTTTTTGGAGACAGAATTTCCTTGACTCCTGGGAAATATAGAAAGAAGGGGTTAATTAATTCCTGTCTGGCACATCATGTTTAAAAAAATACAACAAAGTTCAGATTGTAAATCAGAATAGGAATCCCTAGACCTGAAGAGACAATGATCCTTAATAGCAGAGAACATGATTTTCATGCAGAAAAGCTCAGGTTTAGTTCCTTCTTCAGATTGGTTCTGGCTATCAAGACTCCTTCTGAAGGTAGCCACCACAACACAAGGGGAAGTGCCATTCTTCTGACACAGCACATGCTTTGCCTGCAAAAGGTTCTTGGTTCAGTCTTTGGGATCTCCAGATATACTTAGGAAAGACCCCTGCTTAAAATCCCAGAGAGCCACTCCCAATCAGCATCAACCATACTGGGACAGATGGCTCAATGGGTTGACTTGACAGTTTTGGACTACAGTGCTTAGAATCCCCAAGTTAGCATGGCAATTGGCCCTACCAACTTTGAGATTCTGGGAGCTGTAATCTTTAATCCAAGACAGCTTTATTATGTTCATAGAAAGCCAATGGTTTCAAGGCCAGACTAGATGCAGTTGCACGTCATGCAACTAGAAATAGTGTGAAAGGTTGTTAAGAAGCAATTTGCATGTGTGAATACCTGATCTGAATTGGGAGAACAGATTGGGTATGAGAGGAAAGGAAGCTTTAACCTTTGCCTTCCCCCATGCCTATTGTTTGCATTGGAGGAGTAGCACTGGAGGAAATGTCAAATATTAATGAAAATAGCAAGTGTGTGTGTGTGTGTGTGTGTGTCAGGGGGGCAGCAGTGAGATCAGGATTGCAGTAGTGGGCACAGAGTTAACTCCCACCCTTTCTGCATCTTTCACATTAGTTTCCATCTGGATCATTACCCCATACCTATAATTTATAAGGCATTTATGTAATCACTAATTGCATGAATGGCATCAAATCCCATTGGGCCCTTAGCATGAGATATTTCATACCTCCTGGGTATAAAAGCATAGCAATGACAACTTCCAAGCATGAATGAGTAACTAGAACCTCCACCTTTAACAAGAAAAACAACATCCCCACTTAATGCTAGTTAATATTGGCCACTTTTGTGTAGCCCTACTTGTTTGACATAAGGTGTAATACAATTTAGTCTCATCTTAAAAGCCAATTCCATGGCTTAATGGATGTGGCATTTCCAAGGCTTGAAGATCTACTAATGAGAACTATTCCACTCTCATAAACAATGAAAGCTCAAGCTCCAAAACACTACCCAGGTGACAGCAAGTGTGAAAGAGACAGCAATCGCGGGGGTGTTGAAAAGCAGAACCCAGAGGTCTTTGGCAACTATTAAGTGAGGGAAGCACGATCGGTACTGGCCTGCATTTTAGCTGGTCACACCCTCTTCTGGAATAGCAAGAATGTTGCAGGGTGGAACCAAGGTGTATTAAGCTGTGGTTTTGTGTGGAAAAGCTTGATCAGGACTTGGCGGTCTTGCGTCTCACCACAGCTAGACTATCGCTTCTTCGCTTTTATACACATCCAACTTTATCCACACAAAAAAATTTTTACAGACATGATGAAATCTATTTTCCTTTCAAAAAGCAATTATCAAGTAAAGTTGTCTTAAGACTAGGCACGTTTGGTGAGGAAGCCTGCTATATTGGAAATATATTGTATACCATTAATATAACTCACTCCTGCCCACAATATATACTGCTGTTGCTTTTAACTTTTGGTATTCTAGGTAATGAAAAATGTAAAATCCTTGTGGAATGAATATCCATTGTCATGCACAAGGACTGTTTCTGGAAGACACATTGTTCTCCTGTTTTTTTTGTATTTTTTTTAATTCTCTGGTTGTGCTTTTGGACTAGAACAGATGGCTCACCTTCCTCAAACTTGGTAGCCCAATGCACCCAAAGAGCATTGGGCTAGAGAAGGCTATTATGATGTTCTTGACGTATGTAGAAAATGTTGCATTTATTATACAAAATAAGATCAAGTATAGTTACGTATGAACTGTATTAGCAGTAGATATTATAAGGCAGGGGTAGGCAACCTGTCCCCTTTAAGGGAAGAGGAACTTCAGTTCCCAGAATCCCAGGAGCTATTGGCCAACATGGGACTATTGGCCAACATGGCTGAGGCTTCTGGGAGCTGAAATCCCTCGGCCCTTAAAGGGGACAGGTTGCCTACCCCTGTTATAAGGTAAGCATCTGTCTGAAGGGGTTAAGAGAATGAAATGTTGGCAGTGAATGATGATTATGGAATGCCTGAGTGGATTTTGAAAAGGCTGGTGGATGACAGCTGGTCAGTGATAAGAGGAATTGGTTAGTGGAGTTTAGGCATATGAGTAGTGAGGAGAGTTAGCCAGAGAGAGTCAGCGTTAGAGTTGTTAAGTTATGAATGAGTGAGACATGTATGCTAGAGTTAGCATCAATCAGGACATATATGTATTAAATAAGTAATCTGTGATGTTATGTTCAGTTTCTGTTTTTGTATTATATACTTGAGCCTCTGAGGACACTACATATTGGAAAACTTGGATTCAGACATGATGCCTATGATGGCAGTAGTTAATACAGAGTGGTGGTATCTGGTGAGGAAATAAGATGAACAAAGTCTGACACAGGAATGATGAGGGTATCAGAAAGGTCCTCACATTTGCTGCCACAGTGGTGTGACAGGAGGATGTCTTCACACTGGTGGCAGGACAGATAAACAGAAGCCCTCATATTTGGTGAGCTTAGGGGGAGCTAGTGAAAATTATCCCATTTGGTGGCCATAGTGGAGAGATAGTATAAACATCACAGCTACATAAGGAATTTTCCATTGTTTTTCCTTGTACAATTTGTATGAATCAGAGCTTGGAAGAAATGAGTGAATTTTATATACAACAAGGTTGTAAAGAAAGTTCATTTCAAAAGCAATGTAATAAGTGGAACAAAGGGCCATATTCTCTCATAAGAACTTGCCTGTGTCTGGGGAGACCGTCTCTCTGCAAAAGCTTAGGCTACTTCTTTTTCTGTCTCAAAGGTTTGACAAGCTCCCTTTGCATTCCACCAGCCTGACAGGTATGGTACACTTGCTACAAACCTGGGAGAGGTTCTTCTCTGTGGCTGCTCCAATTCCACCTTGTGCCAGAGATCACTTTTATGAGGGAGTGGGAAAGGCAGCCAGCTGATTCTCGCACAACAGAGAATCAGACCCCATGGATTTCAGCAGATGCTTCCTAGTAAGTAACTTTCATAGTTCCTATGTTGCCTCTAACTATGTAACAGTCATGAGTGTGTAACTCCAGGTTAAACATTTGTAACTTCCATATAGGATTCCATTCATTTTTAATGGTTTTTGTTTTTAATTGATTTTAATTTTATGTTAGTTTAATTTCTTTTTAATGTCGGTATCCCGTGAATTTTTATCTCTGTTTTAACTGTTGTGAGCCACCTTGTGTCCCATATTAGGGGAAAGGCAGGATGATGATCAGGATAATGTCACATTATTGATATAGCAAACAACATTTTCTTGTTATTTTCCAAGCATGTTGCCCTTCTGAATAGTAATTGTTTTATGACATTTTGTTCTCAGTGGCCACATCATGAAAAGGTATGACTCATTAGAGAAGACCATAATGCTAGGAAAGGCAGAAGGTAGTAGGAGAGGAAAACTGGATGCCAGATAGCTAGACTCAATCAATCAGGGAGATCATGAGCCTAAGGGGGGTTGCAAACTGCCAGAAATAGTGCAAATTGAGTCCAGTTTTAGGGTTAGGGTTAGTGCTCGGGAATCATGGGAATTGTTTTTTTTCTGGGACATTGAGCCTTCTCTGTCAGAGAGCTCTGGTGCCACAATAAACTACAGTCCCCATGATTCCCTAACCCAAACCCTAACCCTAAAAGTGGATTCAATTTGCACTATTTCTGGCAGTCTGCAACCCCCCTAAGTCTGCAGGACCTAGGCAGAGTAGTGGAGGATAAGGGATCTTGGAGATGTCTGTTCCACAGGGTCAGTATGAATCAGGGTCAACTTGAACAATAACAACAATGGGCTAGGGCTCACAAGATAAAAGACCTGGCACTTTGGCTTTGTGGCATATCCTCAACTCAAGTCCAGCTTATGACAACCCAAACACAGAGTTTTCTTGCCAAGATCAGAGGAACTTTGCTATTGCCATTCTCTAAGGCTGAAAGAGGGTGACTTGCCCAAAGTCATCCAGTGGGATTCCATGGCTGAACAGGAATTCAAACCCTTGACTCCTAGCATCAAACATGTCTTCTGAAATTATGATATCAAGTAGGCTAATTGTGCAAGTCCATAATCCTGTCATTAATGTCTTCTTCCTCCACTTCACCTCAGTATCTGACTAGAGGAAGCTGCCTTATCATGAGTCAGACTGTTTCCCTATCTTACCTAGTACTGTGAAGTCGTAGGCTTTCATGGCCAGCATCCATAGTTTTTTTTGTGGGTTTTTTCGGGCTGTGTGGCCATGTAGAAAGAAACTCTTTCAGAACTCTTACCTAGTACTGTTTTTTTCTGAGAGGCAGCAACCCTCCAGGACAGCAATCTTTTGCATCAACTGCTCCCACACATCTTTTGATTGAAGGTTCCAGAACCAGCATGGCGTAGTGGTTAGAGTGTTAGATTTCAACTCTGGAAACCAGGATTCGACTCCCAGCTCAACCATGAAATGTACTGTGTGATCTCTCCTTCAAGAAGGCAGTTAGATCATAGATAGAGGTTCTCTCACTGGCTAGTTGGCCAAGGCACAAGAGACAGAGTCCTTGTTTGCACAGGCCAAAAGGAACACCCTCACCCCCCATTTTGGGTTGTCCGACCCCAGTTCTGATGCAGGCAATCCACACAATGTCCAGCATATTCTGCATCAGAACTGAGATTTAACAGCCTTAATACAAATGTTATAAATTTACCTGTTATTCTGAAGCTTCCAGGAAGATCTGAAACCGTCCATTTCTGCACCACAGCAGCTGTCTGCATGGGTGTTCCACCAAGCCATCTTGCATGTTCACCATCATTGCAGGTCACTCACTCTGAGGTCAGAACAAGGTGATCCACTATGTGATCTGTGCTGGGCACCCTATTCTGGTTGTAGAAGTGTGCAACCCATAGTGGTAGTGAAGATGCCAGGAGACTCAGCAGGATGCCTGTGCAAACTGCCACCATGGCACAGAAACAGAGGCCAATGTAACAGAGATAAATCAGGGCATCTGTGGGACCAGATTACTCCAGGCTGCCCCTGCAGTATCATCGCCATTGCAGACAAGTCCAGAGAGAGAATTATGTGTTTAAGAGAGATGTATGTGTGCATGAGAGAGAGAGAGAGAGAATGAGTGGGTAGATGGTACATTGAGAGAAAGGGGTGTGTGAGTGATATGTGCACATATGTGTGAATAATGTGCAAGTGAATCAGTAGCTATGCCTACTTTGGTGTTGGAAAACTCACCCACTGCTAGCTTCCACAGACTCTGAACCCGAAGGGTTTCAGAGTGGCCATTTGGCTTTTGGACCAACAAAGCTTTCCTATCCCTGCTCTAAACATTTCATGAAAGAAACCAGTCTGAGTCACAAGTTGGCACGTTTATTGAGAGCAATGCACCTGAGTGAGTTGGATTTAATGGGATGCAGGTTTTCCATATGGTCAGGATTTGTAGTCTTCAAAATACTTCAAAAGTCCTTCATTTTCAGAACTTTGCCCAAAGGGTTCATCCCAAATGCTAATACTAGTAACATGTTGTAGGTTGAATCTAATACAAGCTTCGGGACTTGTATTAGATTACCTTTGTTCCCTTTCAAATTTCCTGTATTATTATTATTTTTTTACAACGTATGTAATCCTGAGTAGATTTCATATGGATTACTGTAGCAGTTGTCCACATAGCAACATTAAACCATACACTAAAAATGTGGCCACTAGTATAATGTATTGTTTTTAGCCGTAAGCAGCCTCTCAATATGGATTCATTTTGTGGATAATATTTTATTGCCAATTCCTTCTGCCAGAATAATCAAGATATACAGGAATTAAAATCTGGGGCAAATTCCAGCAGTTAACATGCTATGATTGTGAATGTAAGGAATATCCCAAAGTTTGGAATGTACTTGTTAGCAAGGAATAACTTCATGTATTTTTCGATATAACTGTCCATTGTATATTAAGTATTATAGTTATGGGGCCCTATATGTAACAAAGTAGACAGGAGGAGAATGCATTCTGACTCACAGATGAGTGGCCTGCAGCTTTCATGTGATTCCTTTTAAAAAGTAACTTAAATGTTAACAATTTGAGTTACTATTGAGAAGTAAGAAAGAAAATAGTTACTTTCCAAAAATATGGCTATGTTAACTACTTGGGATTCAGAATTATGTCAATTAATGTCAGCTTGTTAAAATGTAACTTACCAAGCCCTGTAATTTGTAGCTGTTGTAGACCAATGAGATTCTGAGAAAGACTGTACCTACAGATCCCAAAGTAGTTAAGCTTTTAAACAGAAAATGTCAGCTGTCACAATGATAAAATTGGAATATATCTGTCAGGACGGATTCCAAGAGGAGAGTCTTTATAGATCAATGGTGATACTTTACCTGGAGGCGAATGGGAAGACAATATAGACTTCAAAGGCCCAATTCTTCCTATGGTCAGTACCACTAATTAATCAAGGAACCACATTTTATAGAAGCAATAACTGTAGTATGGAAGAAAACCAGCCGATTGACAATATGTCACATTGTCAAGAGATCACAAAAGACCAGATAACTTTGGCAAAGCCTTCATCAGAGAAATGCTGACAGTTTTCTGATCAAAGACAAAGAGCAAATAAACGTAATTTAGAATCCAGGAGCCAGATGGTTGCTAAGAAAACACTTCCAGATTGCAAAGTGCCTTTACAAAAGGTGAACCAATCTGCTAAGATCATTTCATGCTTGTTTGGGTGAGTAACATATCCATGACGGGTACATACAATAATACTGGAATGGCATTTTCTTGATTTGATGTGTAAGAGTCACCCACATTCTGGTAATGCTTTAGAGAACGTTGTGTTTTTTTAAACCTCCAAGGAAGCTCAATACAGGGCAGAAAGAATTCTGGAAACAAATATCTATAAAATATACAGAACATCTGGAAAACACTGAACAAGGAGCAAACTTTATGGGGAAAATATATTAAGACAAAAAAACTTAACTCAGGCAGTTCCACGTGTCTGCAAGATGCAGACTGACATTACAGTTGAAGAATGTAATCATGGGGAAACTGATCCTATTTCTCTGACTGCATCCACACTGCAGAAATAATCCAGTTTGGCACCACTTTAAATGCCATGGCTCATGGCAATGGAATTCTGGGCATGGTAGTTTGTTGGGGTTTTCTTGGCAACATTTGTTTGAAAAGGATTTGCCTTGGCCTTCCTCTAAGGCTTAGAGAATATGACTTGGCCAAGTGGGGAGTCAAACTCTGTTCCCCAGAGTCCCAGTGCTCAAACCATTACACTATGCTGACTGGCTACAATGCTAGATAGTATTATTAGAATTAGAATTGTAACATTTAATTGGGCTAGCTAATACATTTATAAAACTTTAGACAGGCTAAAATTATGTCTTGATTAATAGGCAGCAGATTTATTTAGACAGACAGGCAGATAGATAATCATTATAAAAACTTAAGATGGTAACAATACCTTAGTAGAATTCCTTAGAATACATATTACAATAAGTTAAAAAGAAGGTTCAGTCATTTGCTTCCCAACAATTATTTGTATCAATATGTTGATGGATGAAATATCCGAATAAAATTCATACTTGAGTTTTCAATTGTTATTGTTCTATTTTTAGATTGTTTAAATGGATTTTATTGTAAGCCACACATAAAGCATATGAGGCACAGTAAGAATATTTTAAATCAAGAAAGAAATATGATTTGACTAAAAGCAGAATTCTATGCATGTTTGCTCAGCAGTAAGTTCCACACTGTTCAGTGAGGTTAATTTCAGATATGCAAGACTTCACCATCGTGGTGGTGCCTTAGCCCTTGAGATGTTTTGGGCTTGTTATGCCTTGCCAATTTATAAGTTATCCTTGGTTAAGTTACAGATGTAAAGTAACTTTGTAGTATCATCTGCATCCATACTACAGAAATAATCCAGTTTTACACCACTTTAACCATGCCACTGCCATGGCTCAGTGATATGGAATCGTAGGATCTGTAGTTTTGTGAGATATTTAGCCTTATCTGTCAGCAGATTCTGATGCAAAAATAAACTACAAATCCTAGGATTCAACAGCATGGAGCCATGACAGGTAAAGTGATCAAACTGGATTATTTCTGCAATGCGGATGCAGCTGTTGTCATTGCTACAAAAAACAAACTGTTCCATATAGTTATTTAGAACTAGTTTGTTTTGAACTTTCATAAAATCTAGCATTTTCTTAGCAGATTGTAAAGAACATAATCAACTTTTTAGGTGAGCTGAATCTTTCTTGTATCCCTGTCCTGAACTTAACGTCTGGTGACTGGACAGTAGATGAACTGCATAAAGTTGGCACGGTGAAGCAGTTAAGAGCAATTATGGCTCAACATAAGCACAGTTAAGAGCAATTATGACCTAAACATGCCTAGCTCAGATATGAACTCATAACTCACTGGGTGGCCTTACACAATCCACTGTCTCATAGTCTTAGCCCCAGTTGTAATGTGTGGATGGTAATACTGCCCTAAGGGTGACTTTAATAATTTATGTGGAGCAGTTTGAGTGCTTAGGGAAAATGCTGTATAAATATGCAACTGATATGTAGAAAAAAATCTGCCACTGGAAGCAGCAGATTCCTTGAATTCAAAGGATTAGTCAGAGGTATGCAACTTTTGGTCCTCCAGATGTTGTTAGACTGCTCCTCCCGCCATCCTTCGCTATTTTCTAGAGCCTGACAGGAACTACATCCTAACAATATCTGGAGGACCACAAATTGCCCTTAGGACAAGAGAAAATGTCAATACTAGGCTGTGATAGAAAATACAACTCTTTGATCTGTTGCCAGTACTGTACTTACCAACTATCAGTATCCACCTAATACAACCACCCTGTTTCTAACATCCTTCAACTTTCCATGCAGACCTGTAATGTCTTAACCAAGTTTACAAATATTAAACCAACACCTGTGAGGTGATGTTGCACTGCTGATATTCTAGATACAATCCAGTAACTGACTGTGTGTGTATCTGTCATGCTTTAATTGTTATAAGTACATAGATTATTCAAAAGTCACATTCTATCAAAGGAATCTCAAAACATCTCAAAACTCAAAGGTTCTTCAGGGCACCCATCCACATTCTTAAGCGTCTCAGTATCAGGGCTGCCCTAAGACATTACGCTGCTTGATGCAATGAACAAGATAGCATTTGCTCCTGAACTTGCAGACAAAACCTGATGACACTTTCATATGAAATTTTCTTCAACCCAGGTGACAGGGCAATGTCCTTTTTCATACACTGAAGTAGCCTAAGAAAAAGGGTGCAGGGAAGGCTTTCATCTTCAGCATATTTCTGTCATCTGTCAGCATTTGCCATCTAACGTAACTTTGCTGAATTGTGACCCTGCCTAGTATGTAACTGAACAGATTAGGGCTGGAGTAGAGAATGCAACATTATATTAAGCAAAACTTCCTCAAACACCATCTAACCAGTGGTGGAGAAACTGTTCTAGGCTTGATGATATCACAGAATTCTGATATAGTACATGGTTACTCATGACATAGGTATATCTCTATAATATTTTCAGCACAGAAGTATACAATTAATCTCATGGTAGCCTAGCATAGTAAATGTGCCATCTTGCTTTATGTAGATTACAGCAGCATATTGTCTCTGATTAGCTACAGAGCTGAAGGAAAATGTCAGTAATGATTACAGATTTATAAACAATTCTATAGCTCAGCAGGATCCTTCATCCTTCTTGGAAGTTTCTGCAGTGTGGAGTGATTGTATTTCTTTAGCTCCTAAATCTTGCTTTGGGCAACTTCTGGATACAGAAAAATACACACCTTTTCTTCCCAAGGTGAACATAGTAATGTGACAAGTAAGCTCAGCAAAGGTCATAGAAAAGAATTCCCTTCCCATATAAGGCTGGGGTCATTTATAAATCTGTCAAAAGCCTGTCCCTGATATGCCCTAGGCTTTAAGATGATAGCCAAAGGTCAAAGTGGTTTTTTTTCTCAAAGCAAGCACCTGTCTACCAATAGAAAAAAATCCAGGAAATGGAAGATATGTATGGACAAGTATAAATTACTAGAAGAAGGGCTTGCTTTTGCAATGCACACTGCCAACATACATCAAACAGATAAATATAGTTTTGAAGTTCCTGTTTATTTGCAAGGCAGACATGTCCCACTAACAGAAATAGCAACAGCAAAGAGGCAGTGTCTATATGTGAAAGATATATATAAGGTGAATGCCACCAAGAGCACAATGGCCACATGGAAATACAAGTGAGACCTGGATTGGAACATCGCTGCCTTGAGTGTCTATGGAGTGTCCCAGTTATCTAGCCCTATGCTCTTCTGCAATACTCCACGCTATTTCCCCCTTTGCAACAATCAATCAGCATGTCTCTCCATAGAGTATGCTCAGTCTCTCTACTTTGGTGCTTCTTTTATTTATTTTGTCTAGCTCACACTGCTCAGAATTTGGTATTTATGCAAACTTGTGATTCCCTCAAGCCTACTGATACCCTCCTCTAATGAGCAGGTGGCATTCTGACTCCAAAAAGATGAAGATTCACCTCTGACCTTCAAAAACAGAAGATATTATTCTTAACCCATATATTTCACCTCCAGCCAGTTTTCAAAGGGAAGCCATGCTATTTTTTAAAAAAGTATGACATGCAGCAGCAAAAAGCACATTGACATTAATTGCTTTACACAGAGTGGTAGCAATGGAATTCAGGCTTTCTTCCTCTCCTAAGTAATAAGCCTAGTAATGAACTTCAAAGCAGTATAAAATGCTGTCTGGAGCATGATAAAAGAACAAGTCTAAAAATGAATATAAAATAGTAATCCACGCAAAATTCTTCAGGACTTAAAAGCAAGTTGTTGAGCAACAGGTTTGCATAGCTTGAAGACCTCATAAAGAGTACATTAAAGCTGCAAAAGAGAAAAATGGAGGCTGAAGAAAATGGCACTTCAATTTTCATGTGCATGTTTAATTGATTCCAAACATGTCAGGGATTTAATTGAAAACAAGCAGCACATATATTCTAATGAGCACAAATTGACAGTCTATTCAGCTATATGAAATATGTCTCTTTTAACTTATCTGTGTATAGAACTGGATTTGATTTCCTCTCTTTTCTCTCTCCCTTATCTAGCTTTGGAGCTCTATGTTATAACTGTTGTTCTATACATATTTAATAAAATTAAATCCTACTGTGTTCTGTTAGGGGGGTTGCAGACTGCCAGAAATAGTGCAAATTGAGTCCACTTTTAGGGTTAGGGAATCATGGGAACTGTATTTTATTGTGGCACGAGTTCTCTGACAGAGAAGGCTCAATGTCCCAGAAAAAAAAAAACACAATTCCCATGATTCCCTAGCACTAACCCTAACCCTAAAAGTGGACTCAATTCGCACTATTTCTGGCAGTCTGCAACCCTTTAGTTACACTTTCTGTGCAACTCTGGATTCTTTCTAAGAGATGTGTTTCCCAGTTATATTGAAAAAGAAATTCTATCTGATTTAGGAGTGTGTGTGGGGGGAATATATTCTTTCTAAAATCTTAGCAATACATTATATACAATAATGCTTTTTGCTCAAGTGCTATTTCACAGATTGCTGGGCATCATGTGAATTCTCCAATGTGAGTATTTTGTGCTCAATGATCTGTGGAAGGTTGAAAATGTATTGACTCAAAATGGATTGGCTCAATTGACTGTAAAGTGTTAAAATTTTCATATATTACCTTACATAACTGAGAGCACATTAATATGTATGTTACAAATATAAACTGTTGATATTGAAGTCTTCAGGTGATGAATACACACTATGAGCTCAGATGCACCGATTTGAACCCTGTATCTATCAAGAAATGCTCCCAGCACAAAACTATTCACTCAGTCCATTTGGGATATAAACAGAACTGTTTAGGGTGGTAAGAGAACTGACGCAGGTTCCACCTGTGCAGAACCCATTACTTAACCCAACAATGGCCTGCTGTGACACGTTTAACAACTTTTTCACAGATAAAATCTCTCAAATAAGAGCCGACTTGGATGCTAGTTTGGTAACAGAACCAAATGATGAGGTGTCCAGCATCTCCGTTGATGTAAATTTACTGGATCAATTTCAATCTGTGAATACCGAGGACATGGACAAGCTACTTGGTAGAGTGAGGAAGACAGCTTGCCCCCTCGATCCTTGCCTTTCATGGCTGCTGTCCAGGGGTGTGTGTGTGTACCTTGATGATGTTCCTTAAGGACATCATTAATGCATCCCTCAGGGAAGGGTGTGTTCCATCTAAAAGAAGCTGCGGTTAGGCTGCCTCTGAAAAAACCTTCCCTGGAACCCCTGGATATGAACTGGATATGAACACAGGCTGGTGTCTATGTTACCTTTCTTGAGCTAAGTGATCAAGAGGGCGGGTTGCTCTTCAACTCCAAGTAGTGTTAGATGAAACTGATTATCTAGACCCATTTCAAACTGGCTTTAGGACAGGATTTGGAGTTGAGACTGCCATGGTTGCCTTGACTGGCGACCTGCGTCTGAGTATCGAAAAGGGTAGTGCTTTTAGACTGGTGCTTTTAGACCTCTCATCGGCTTTTGATACGATAGATCATAGCATCCTCTTGGATCGCCTGAGTGGGTTAGGAATTGGAGGCACTGCATTGCAGTGGTTCCGCTCCTTCCTCTCAGACAGGTCCCAGAGGGTGCTGCTCGGGACAATGTTTGGCAAAAAAAGATCTTACATGTGGTGTCCCTCAGGGTGCCATTCTGTTCCCAGTGCTGTTTAATATCTATATAAAGCCACTGGGTGAGATCATTCAGAGACATGGGGCTCGATGTTATCAGTACGCTGACAAGATCCAAATCTATTTCTTCATGTCTCGATCATCAGCCTCGAATTCCGATGGCATCTCTCCTCTCAATGACTGTTTTAAGGCAATAATGGGCTGGATGAAGAAAAACAGATTGAGATTAAATCCAGATAAAATGGAGGTACTCACAGTAGTGAAACTAGGAATTGGGTTGTAACCTCCAGTCCTGGACGGGGTCACACTCTCCCTGAAGGACTGTGTTTGCAGTTTGGGGGTGCTCCTTGATTCGTCACTCTTGATGATTAATCAGGTGAACGTGACAGTCAGGAGTGCCTGTTATCAGCTTAGGTTGATACGCCAGCTGCGCCCTTTCCTGGAAGTAAGGGATCTTGAGACTGTGGTGCACACGCTGGTAACCTCCCATTTGGATTTCTGTAATGCACTCTACATGAGGCTACCCTCGTGCTTAGTCAGGAAACTTCAGTTAGTACAAAATATGGCAGCCAGCTTGGTCTCGGGAACATCTAGGAGAGACCACATAACTCCAGTATTAAAATCTCTCCACTGGCTGCCTATTAGTTTCCGGTCCAGTATAAAGTGTTGGTTATTACCTTTAAAGCCTTAAATGGCTTGGGTCCAACCTATCTTCAGGACCACCTCCTCCCATACAATCCTCCCCGCACACTCTGGTCTTTTGGGAGGAATTTGCTCCAGCCAACGAAATCTTGGCTTTCAGCAACCTCCCAGAGGGCATTTTCAGTAATTGCCCCTAGATTATGGAACGGCCTGCTGGACGAGATCCATCAGATCACAATCTTAAGCAGCTTTAAAAAGGCTGTGAAGACGGATCTATTTTGGCAGGCCTTTCTTGATTAGATTCCTGGCCTCAGGAGTCTGTATGCCTCTGCCATCTTAGTTTTTGGCTCTTCCACTGTTTGTTGTTGGTTGTTGTAGTCCAGGGGTAGGCAACCTTTCCCCTTTAAGGGCTGAGGGACTTCAGCTCCCAGAAGCCTCAGCCATGTTGGCCAATAGTCCCATGTTGGCCAATAGCGCCTGGGATTCTGGGAGCTGAAGTCCCTCGGCCCTTAAAGGGGAAAGGTTGCCTACCCCTGCTGTAGTCTTTTCAATTGTTTTATTGTATTTTTGTTTTATGTATTTTTTGATATTTTATGTTAAGGCTTTTAATGGATGTGTAGTTTAATACTGTTTTAATAGGGGGAGGGGTGGGGGATGTTTATTTTGGATTTGTATGGATTTTAATTGTTGTAAGCTGCCCTGATTGTTTAACAGAGGGGCGGGTAAAAATAAATTTTATTATATTATTATTATTATTAATTGGCACAGTATACAGAACATTGATCCAATATAAAACTAAAACATTAATGTTCTTGCAGAGCTGCACATTCTTGTTCACTAGTGTCCATTTGTTTTGGCAATATTAAGCCCCCAAAGATGAAAACACAGAATTGGAAGGCTTTCATCTTATTATTTTAGGATATCCTCCCCCCTCTCCATGGATCCAGAAAATTTTTAGCAGGACTTTGGAGCTGAAGCAACACCATCCAGGAAGTATATTACTCAGTGCAGCATGATCAACACAGGTTATGCCAGCTCACTCTAAAGTGGAAAGAGAGGAAGAAAACATTTAAAGCACGGCTTGAGGGTGGAAACATCTGCCTATGCTTTTTTTTACTTAAAACTGCTTCTCCACAGCTGTTTCTCCTCCTGTTGAGGGATACATCCAACAATAAAGCCCCACTAGGAAAAAAAACTGCTGGGAAAACAAATTTTCAGGTATAAACATTTGGAGAGGGGTTGGGATCCAGTACATAGGCTATACTGGAAATTGGGCCTAAGCCTTTACTTCAGGGGTGGATAACATTTGATCTTCCAGATATTTTAACTGACATCTCCCATCATCTTCTCCCAGTACAATCATTTATAAGGGACGGTGTGACCTAAAGTCTAAAACATTGGGAGAATCAGAGTGTTTCCATCGAAGTTTACTTTATATGGAATCAATGGTGATGAAATGGTGATGACGACACATGTTGGCCACCAATTTTGTGTTGTTTGGCCCTCTGTATGATTGACATGTTGATTTGGAAATGTTATATAAAGCAATAATGAAGTACAGATGGTGAAAAACAGTATTGCTAAAGCAGCATTCTGTACAGTCTCAAAGCAAGCAGGTCTAATGTAATCCTTCAGCTGAAACACCATTTTGATAACTTATTCCATTTGCACCACCATGGTAACATATCTCTAGGTTAGAGCTCACTATAGTTGTAGCAGAGGTCATGAGTTAGTGGTGTATATAGTGGTTAGAGTTTCAGACAAAGACTGAGGAGACTTAGGGATAAATCCTGTTAGCCATAAAGCTTACAAGATGACTTTGAGCCAGTCACCACCTCTCAACATAATTACATCATAGAATTGTTGTGAAGATGAAATGGGAGCTATTGGAACCTTTATATAGCATTTTGAGCTCACTGTGAGAAAAATGGTATATAAATGTAATAGAAAAATAAGTGCATGATTCTCAAAGATCAGTTCTTTCTGATGATTGCTCTGAACTCTGCTTGTAGCCACACTAAAAGGCTTTGAATCCTGCTGCTGCTTTGTGCCTTCAAATCATTTCTGACTTCAGGTGAATCTATGATGGGGTTTTGTTAGCAAGATTTATTTAGAGGGGGGTTGCCATTGTCATCCTCTGCGGCTGAGAGAGTATGACATGCCTAAGGTCACCCAATGGGTTCCCATGGCTGAATGGAAATTTGAATCCATCTCCCACCTTCAAACCACTACACCATGATGGCTTTTCCTTGAACCCTATAACTCTCTTAAAACTGTCTGCCTATGTGTCCGATTGTGTTTGCTCATTGAAGGCCTGGAACATCATCCAAATGGTGGATCTTAAATAAAAGTTAATTAAAGCAGGAAAGTGGTGATTGAAAAGAATATCATTCCAAGCCATGGATTAATTTTTTTAAATTATATTGTGCTAATTGTGTTTAAATTCACTACTTTGTTTCTAATTATTTAAGTGCTCTGAAATGAGGGTAAGAGCACCTTTTAAAAAAATGTGTCCTCAACAGCAAATCCATCCAGAAAATCTGGCAGAGTTGCAGATTTTTCTAAACAAGCGCTTGCCAAACCTGTTCTTTGATCCAGTAAATAGTCATAATTTAAAACAAGGCCTACAGGCCTTCAAGGAATCAGGGAGGGATTTCATTCCTTTCTCCTTCCTTTTCCCCCCAAGGGGAACACTTTACCTTGCTCAAGTTGTAATCTACAAAGTGCAGCTCCCACACAAGCCATATTAAAATAAATGGGTCTCTTCAGGAAAAAAGAAAAAAGTGTCTTATGTGAAATGCAACATGTTCTTAAGGACCACATTCTTTTAGCCAGATGCATATTTGCAGTTTCTCCTGGATACTCAAAGGCAAGATAAAGGGACAATTTAAAAAAATTAAATCATTGCAGAATAGTTGAAAAATTATGGATACTCAAAGGCAAGATAAAGGGTCAATTTAAAAAAATTAAATCATTGCAGAATAGTTGAAAAATTAATTGCTGCTGAACAGAGAAAATTTTTGTTAAAATGCAGTGATAATTATCAAAATGTTAATCTTCAGGGATTTCTTTTTCCAAGCTGATTTGTCTTCTACCATCCTTGTTGTGCTCATTCCAAATGGCAAAATGTCTGAGCATGAATAGAACAGCCTCAATTAATCCTCTGCTATCCCATTTTCTCAGTTCTTTTAAAACATCCTGGTATCTCCTTCCATTTTTCCTCTTTGTCCTCCACTTACTTCAATTGTTGCAGACTAACTTCAAAGTGTAGTGGGTTTTGTGATTTGAGCATCACAAGGAACTTATAGAATTGAAATTCCTGTGTTCTTATGCTTTGAAAATCAGTGGTTAGTCACACAATTTAAAAACAGTAACATATATCTTGTGTATGATTGAAAAAGAGAGCCAGTGAGGGACAGTGGTTTGAGTATTTTACTACAACTTTGGAGACCAGGGTTCAAATCCCAGCTCGGCCATGTAAACCCACTGAGTTACCTTGGGTGAGTTACACTCTCTCAGCCTCAGAGGAAGGCAATGGCAACCCCCCTCTGAAGAAATTTGTCAAGATAGGTTCACCTTAGGGTCACCATAAGTCAGAAACATCTTGAAGACCCACAACAGCAGGTTGGTCCATGCATAATTTGACAGGTAGAAAGCCCAAATGGACTGGTTCAAGGTTGAATTTTTAACTATCAGAAATCACTATTAACTCCTTCAGATGCATTACAAGCTTTATGCTGGTTTTTTGGAGGTTAACTACATCAGATCAACACTGGATCAGACCTAAGTGCAGCATTCTGTCTACAGTTGCCTACAGAAAGCTCTCCATCTAGTGTTCCCCTAAGGTTGGTGTGTGTGTGCTGGGTATGGTCCCTGATTGCTTTGTGATGGACTCCTTTTGTCTCCATTGCAAGAGGAAATGCAAAGAACTGGGGGGGGGGGGAGTGATTAGCAAATCCATTGAGCATTTATTTTAGTACTATTTAGGTCTCTGCATGTCCTCACATCAGCCAAAATATCCATCAGCATGACTCCTTACATGTGTAACTTCCTAGTCTCCACAGGTCACTGTGACCTCTTAAAACATGTCCAGTGCTAGATATTAATTATAAAACCCCATATCCAGCAAGAGGGATGTAGGGTAAGCTAACACAGAGCATGAATATAATTGTGCTATCTTATGTTTTCTGGCATATACAGAAAAAACACATCGTAATTTTTAGCCACTGAGAAGCTAAACTTCTTTCATATTTTGCAACTGTCCAATTTGAGAGAGACAGTCCCACCTAATCCTCTGTTATCCCATTTTTTCTGCTGCTGTAAAAATGTCCCAGCTTCTCTCTTCTCCCACTTTCCCCCCTTGTCCTTAGCTTACTTCAGTTGCTGCAGACTGAGCTCAAAGCATAAAAATATGTTGTACTCAACTCAGCAGGAGGAAGAGGCAGTGAGGGGCATGCCCTTCCATGTAGTTTCGGGGGGGGGGGGGGGGGAACTGCTTCAGTCTTTCCTAACTTGTGCCTGTAGGTGTCTATGTGTATTTTTTTAAACTGCCTGTTGACTTATGGGGATCCCATGAATCAATGGGCTTTCTTAGGCAAGGGCCAGAGGTGGTTTTGCCATTTCCTTCTTCTGAAATATAGCCTACAGCACCTGGTATTCATTGGAGGTCTCCCATCCAAGTACTAACCACGGCTCCTGCTTAGCTTACAAGATCAGATGAGATCTGGTTTAGTATTTAGGCCCCAACATAGGGTTGTCATAAGACACACACCATCATCATCATCAACAACAAGAACAAATATTTCCTCATTAATACCTTTTGCCATCTTATATACTGGTGTTGCTTGCCTGGTTTTCATTTGTGAAATGTTGGAGGGTCAAATGTTGCCCAATTCCTTTTAAAAACTGTACAAGATGCATATCAGCACATCCTGTGGGAGCAAATTTCTTAATTAGGTGTGCTGTGTATGAAGAAGTACTTTCATTTATTTGTCCCGAGTCTCTCACCATTCAACTTCAGAGGATGACCCCAAATTCCATTAGTGTGAGGAAGGGAGTTGACAATAGTAGTCACTACTATCCACCAATAAATGGTCTGTTCGCTTGTTATAAGACATTTTATTTTTATTTTTTGTTCTCTTTAATGGCCAGGTCTACAAAGTTAATTATGGAGGGATGCAGATAAGCGGCCCTGGGCCGCCCTGGGTAGCAAAGGGTTGGGGCTGCTGCTACCATATGCAGCAACCCCAATTCTCCCATTTGCCAGCCCAGAAAAGAGCAGCAAAGTGCCGCTCCTTTCAAAGCCGGCAAAAGGGAGCCCTAAGAGCCACCTTGCAGCTCTTTAGTGTCCCTTCTGGCGCAGCGCATCAGGACACTGCACCAGAAGGACATCTTGAAATCGTGCGCTGTGTGTAACGGCGCACGGCGTCATGGCGTCATCGGCGTGGGATTGGGGGCCCCAGCCTGCAGCTGCCCCTCCCCATCCCTGTCTCCAGGCTGGTCCTTTGGGCCTGTCTGTAGAGACCCTATAAATACCTTAATAACGGATAAAAGACTTAAGCTATGCTTTTCTTGGCTTATTTACAAATTATATTTGGGCAATCAAAAAGCTTGCTAATGGTGGACAATCTAGAAATTATTTTTTAAATTAGGGTATTTACTAGTACTGTCTAAATCAGGGGTAGGCAACCTGTCACCTTTAAGGGCTGAGGGACTTCAGCTCCCAGAAGCCTCAGCCATGTTGGCCAATTCCCATGTTGGCCAGTAGCTCCTGGGATTCTGGGAGCTGAAGTCCCTTGGCCCTTAAAGGGGACAGGTTGCCTACCCCTGGTCTAAATACTGGTTCTCTTGCATATTCTTAGTTATCCAAATGTGCATTTTCTATGTAGTGCCATATAAAAGAACTAGAGAAAATCCTAGATATACAACTTACCACTAAAGTTAGGATCATTGAACCCATTGTATTCCCCATCACCATCTACAGATGGGAGAGCTGGACAGTGAAGAAAGCAGACAGAAAGAAAATCAACTCATTTGTGATGTATGCAAAGGGATCTTGCAGCACCTATCTTTCTATTGAAAGATAGGAATTGGTAACATGAGCTTTCATACACTAAACTTAAAGCCTATTTCTTCAGATGCATGTGGTGGAGTGGAAAGCCCAGGAACAGATCTTTATAGCAGTCTCTGTGTTGGAATGTCCATAGGAATACAAAACTTTGTGTGTGGTGGAGATGAGATGACAAGTTCAGTTTTAACAATGGTCACTGGGGAACAAGGCAAGATTTTGCCTAAAGCCAAGGTTAGTAGATAACCATATGAAAGCGCATTGGGATGTAGTGTAGGGGCCAAAAAGAAGATGTGATGAACTGCCAAGACAGTTCCCATGAGGTTGAGAGGTAAGCTAATATTGTAATGTGTGTAGTGTGCCAGGAAACTATTGTCCCTAATCAACTTACTACTGATATGTTCCAGTTCTGCTGTTTCTCTTTCCTATCTTCCTTTGTAGTCTTTGTCTACATTGAGATCATTTGAGATGTAGCACTGGAGAATAGTGCTGGGATTACCATGGAAAACCAAAAAGTCAAAGAAATGGATCCTAGGACAGATCAAATCTTAAGTCCCACTGGAAGCCAAGATTATTAAATTGAGACTGGCATACTTTGGCCACATAATGAGAAGCCACAACTCACTACAAAAGACAATAATGGTAGAAAAGATGGAGGGTTCCAGAAAGAGAGGATGGAAAGACACAATCGAAGAGGCCATGGCCCTGAGCTTGCAGGAACTGAACAGAGCAATTGAGGACAGGGGGCTTGAAGGTGTCTCACTCACAGGGTTGTCATGAGTAGAAGTTGACTGGAAGGCAGTTAACAACAGCAAAGGAAAATGCAGATTTGCATGTTTTATTTGTGTATTTGCAAATTTAGAAATAGCTGCTATCATTTAAATAAAAATGCAGTACATCTCACTAGGAAGTGAATTGTTGCATAGTGTACGACTGAGGGCATAATCTACTGCATGGATGAATGCTCCATCTTACATGGATTTCAAACATTAGCCAAACGTAAATGAAAATAGTGCCAAAATCTTTTGGATCTTGAAGAGGGGTATGAAACCAACCTGTTTCCGTTTTGAAAACTTTCAGATTTTAAATATTCACATCAGCATCATTCATTTCAATTGCCTCAGCCTATGTGCTATGGAGATTCTATTATCCTTACATAAATCCAAACAGATAGGTATCATCAGCACTCTTCTTTTATATAATGAGTTTATTTACACCAGATGTTGAAATGAGATGATAAAAGTATTTTCAGCCCAAATGTTTTCATACCATATGTAAAGACTGTGAAAAAAACCCCACCCCCCACTGTATGAAAACAATCTTGTTTGTTTGTTGTTGTTGTTGTTTAAACTGGATTCTGGCGAAGACTGGTGTGTTAAGTAACTCAGTGAGATTAATTTGGCAGCTGCCTGGAAGGCCAGTCTGCCCACCCCCACTATTTCTCCCCATGGTGTGCAAGCTAGGGAATATGCTGTGCCCGAGGTACAGCAGCAAATGCTTTCTGCCCCATGCAAGTCAAGTTGCATCATACCTAAGTTCAGTTGACTTATTATGGCACTACAGGCAACAAATTCCACAAGAGCATCTTCCCTCCCTAGTAGTAAAAATGCAATAAAATTTAAATTAAATAACTAACTATTTGCTGCCTATTCGTGATGCCCTGAATCAGCTGCCTGGAGCAGCAGCTTCACTTGCATAATACCAAGGCTGGTCTTGCCAGTTTGTGACTTGCTTTAATGCCTTACAAGCAGCTGCATTTGGTCTCCAATGCCAATAAGTGCAGTAGGATGCAGTCCTTGCTGGTTCCTCTGAAAAGAAAGAAGAGCTCATTCTATCACATGTCTCCTTGCTCTTATTTAGCAGTGAAATATACGCCAGTGATAGTGGTGGTTTGATTAGTAGCATTAATTATTGAGAAATACTGTTTAGGGCTTACCAGCCATATTCCGTTTGCCATCCATGGTGCATGCTTGGGATTTGTTTCATTTGGGTGTTCAGGGCCACTTTCTGGTTAGTGCATAGATGCATAATTACCCTTGCATGTCATTCAGGTCTGCATCTTGATCCTTGACCATCTCTAATCTTCTTTGGCCAGCCCACAGCTTGGATGTAAGTAGTTATACATAATGACTAGTAATTAATTCCTTTTTAATGGTAACTATAACCATTAAAAGAGCCAGTGTGATGTAGTGGTTTGGGCATTGGTTGATGGCTCTAGAGACCTGGGTTCAAATCCCCACTCAGTCATGGGTGATTGGGCAAGTCACACTGTCTTAGCTTCAGAGGGGGGCAGAGGCAAAGGCAAACCTCCTCTTGCCAAGCTTTCTTGGCAATTATTGGTTGCTAAAGCTGGAGTTGATGTTCTTGGTGGTCTGAGAAGCAATGCATACACACCCCTTGCCAGGAAGTTTCCTACCCTGATTTCTAAGCATGAATTCTTCTGCTTCCTCACATCTGATCTGATTTTTTCACCAACTGCATTCCATTTCCCATCACACTCCCTATTAACTTTAAAATAACATATGACAGAAGTATATATGTATGGCTTTTCATCACTCTAACAGATAAAAACAAAAATTAAAAGAGTTACTTCAGCATCACCGGAATCTTTTTGTTCTTATGAGAGGCAAGGAAGATGATAATGGCAGATATTTCACTCTCAGACAAGTATCAAAGATATGAACGACAGTGTAAGAACATACCATTCAGATGCCAAGCCCAGAAGAGAAGGTGTGTGCAGAAATGGGAACACATTTTTATTCTCACATGTCAGCAAACTTTCATAGTAAAATTCTTCAGAACTTTTTGCACAACATTTAAGGCAGGCAGTTGGTTTCCTAATGGAAAAGAAACAGGAGTTGTCTGGGGCTTCATTAAGGCACCTTGGTACCTCAGGGTCTAAAATGAAACTCATTGACGTCAGTGGAGATACCTCCTTCGACTTCATGGGTATTTCTTCCAGAGATGACACATGTGAAGTAAAAATATAGGTTCAGTAGAGCATGCCCCAGGTAGAAACATTCATGCTTCCCAGCATACACATCACAATACGCACTGGGAATAGAGGATGGAAGAAATCTTGAGGGTCAGACAAGATGAAAAAGATTAAAAACTTAAGTGAAGAAATGGCTTTTAATCATTAAACAGAGAAGTTGTTTTTGCCATTGCTGCAGGAAGAATGAGCTTCACTATTGATGTACATGTAGTTGCAATGTAATTTTGTTAACTTTACAGTCTGGGAAGTTGCCGCTAATCTAGTTTTTATCAGTTGCAGCAAATTCCTCCCAGAGGACCTGAGGGTGCGGGGTGGATTGTATTGAAGAAGGCGATCCCTTAGATAGCCCAGGCCATGTAGGGCTTTAAAAGTAATCACTAACACCTTATACTGTGCTCAGAAACCGATAGGCAGCCAGTGCAGGGATTTCAACACAGGTGTGATATGATTGCTCTTGGATTTGCCGATGAACAGCCTGGCTGCCATATCTTGTACTAATTGTAGTTTCCAAACTAGGTATAAGGGTAGCCCCATGTAGAGTGCATTGCAGAAATCAAGTCGTGAGGTTACCAGTGCATGTACTATGGTTTCTAGGTCCCTTTCTTCCAGGTAAGGGCGCAGCTGGCATATCAGCTGAATCTGATAACAGGCGCTCCTGACTGTCGCATTCACAGACAGTGTTCAACTCCTCCATGTTGGTTAGGCTCACGTCCAGGATTGCCAATCCTCTTATTTCCTTCCTCCACTGTTTGAAAGAGGAATTTATTTGCAACAGACATCAGGAATTGGTTGGAGAGTCTATGCTTAGCAGAGTTGTGATCTTATCACTCACCAAATTAAGCTGGTTTACCTCTTCCAAATTCAATCCTGGATCTGGGATCCCCCTGGATGTTATCAGATATAAATTGCTGCCAATTTAGCCACAATGCCACTGGCCGAATCCATCCCGAATCGAAGCCTCCCTCAGCCAGCACTTTTTCAAAGTTGGGGAGCTTCCGATTTCAAAAATTGGCTGGCTCAGGAAGGCTTCAACCTGGGATGGATCCGGCCAGCAGCATCGCAGCTAAATTGGCAGCAATTTATGTCTGATAACATTTGGGGGATCCCAGATCCAGGATTGAAACCAGAAGAGGTAAACTGGCTCAATTTGGCAAGCAATAAGCACCTTGGTCTCTCAGCAGATATCAGGATAATTGGAATCCCCCATAACTGCCAGTTCTTGAATGTTGGAGATTTCTGATATTTTTTTTGTTTGTTTGTTTCAAAAGAAGAGATTGCTTATCTGTAACTGTGGTTCTTTGAGTGGTAATCTGTGCCATCATACAACCCACCCGACCAGTGGCATACCCACCCAGGGTGTCACCCGGTGCGGGGGCAGAGCTTCTGGGGGTGAGGCTTCTAGGCAGGACTCCCAGGGGTGGGGTCATGTGGTGTGCACCAGGAGAAACGGCCACACTGCCGGCCTGGGAAGCCTGCTGGAGCCCTGCCAGCTGGAAAAAAGGAAGCACGGGTGTGGGAACCCTGCACCAGTCAGAAAAACAGTGGCATGGGCCTGAGGAGCCCCACGCCAGCCAGAAAAATGGTGGTGTGGGCCAGGGAAATGGTCACACCCTGCCTGCTTGGGCCGAAGACAACCCCCTGAGGCCAGAAACAGCCCCAAGGGACACCTGTACTGTTTAACATGAAAGAAATGTCAATATTTTGGAACCAGAAGTTCTCAAACTCTAGTAGATTTGAGAAAAATGCATAAGAATCTTGAAGGTGAATGAATAGATCTCAAGGCTAGGTTTGGGCAGGACTAGGAGATAAATAAGAGCTAGTGTGGCATAGAGGTTTGAGCATTGAACTAGTGCCCAGGAGATTAGGGTTCAAATACTGGTTTGGCCATGGAAACCCACTGGGCGGCCTTGGGCAAGTCACACTCTCTCAGCCTCAGAGGATGGCAATGGTAAGATGCCTCTGAAGGAACTTGCCAATAAAACCCTGTGATAGGTTCACATTAGGGTCACCATAAGTAAGAAAATGACTTGAAAGCAAACAACAACAACAGCAGCAGCAGCAACAACAACAACAACATCAGGGAGGGCAATGGACTTTTGGCTTTTAGACAATGGACTTTTCAAAAGGACCTCCTGCTGAAGTGGCTCATATTGCCTCAGACTGAATGATTAATCATCCAGCCAGAAAATTAGTCATCTAAACTAGGGAATAAGATATGCCGCTGGAGCTAGAAATATGGATTTTTGAGTAAACTTCTGAAACTTCCAGGTAGGACATGAAAAGATCCATGTTAGAGTTGCTTGCTTTTCTTCCTTTAGCTGAAGAGCCAAATTGAACATTTTTTCAAATTTTGCTCAGAGGTACCTTTACATGTGCTTAAAAGAAGTGATGTGATCCTTCTGGATGTTTTATGACACAGGATTCCCTCACAGATGAATCTGGAAAGAACACAATTTAAAATGAAAAATCAGACTAATTCCCATCCTTTTGATTTCTTTGTCTCTTATGTTCCCTCTTCCCATTATTTCTTTTCCACTCTTTTGTGATGTTTTCTCACTCTCCTGAACAAGTTAGGAGGGATTTTATTTTGCCACATGACTTCATGATGTTTGGTGTTGATTTACAGCAACAAAAATATAATTTAATGCAAGCCGTTGCCCTTTCTCCAAGTTTCCAATTTGGCTCAAGATAAATCATATAATTCCCCTGACTATGGGCTGGAAACAAAATTACACTCAATAAATTTCTCAAGATTTTCTCCATACATGCACTTTTCCAATAATCATTCTCATGAAAGCAACTGCAATGAGTTTGATGTATAATTTTAAATATTTAACAGAGTTTACAAACTCATTATTAAGGAAGAGTATTCAACAAATGCAGTGATGGAACTGCTGATATGACAAGTTGACATTTTTAAACTGAACTGTGTTTCAAGTAACTGCCTGACAGAATGGCAAGTTACACATGAAGACCAAAATCAAGACTTTTCATAGACAAATGATTCTCACTCATTGACTTTGTAAACAAAGACAGAAACAAGAGAAGACAACCTCCATCTCACCTGAACCTTTGATCAGACATTCTGGACTAAAACTACACAAAGACGGTACTGGACTTTAAAATGACCACTTACGTTGAACAGAACCCAAGAAGAAGACCCACAACATAATTCAAAGTTGTGAGATGAATTATTTTAATTTGTTTTATTGTTGTGACATGTTTTGAATATAAGTTTATTTATAATAATAATTTTTTAAAAAAATATTTAAAAAACTGTGGCTTGTCTCTTCAGTAATATCCTTTTTTACAAAAAAGTGCATGCAATTCTATAGCATATGTGTATGTCCCTTCTTTAGCTTCTGGTCTTTATGCTATGTTAAATTGACTATATTTTGGCTTCAATATAATAGCTTCAACATTTTCTCTATAATCACAAAGACTAGAAATATTATCTCTTTCTAAAATAAAAAGTGAGTCTTTTATACTTTCAAGGAATGTATGAGCATTCTTGGTCCAAGCATTTGAATACTCTCCAATGCTCAGTTCTTTCTGAACAGATGTAATGAGATGAAGTGCACATACGTGTGCAGAGAGGGAAAGAGAGAGAGAGAGAGCCTGCCCAGGCCACAGGCCATCAGTACTGGCTATTGGAAATCCAAAATGTCTTTTGCATGATTCTGTGCAAATTTACTTCCTCATTCTATACAAGCATTATGTTTTGGAAGCTTGATATTTCATGTAGTTATGTCTTTGTAATTGTCCCAATCCTGCCCCATAAAATCTCAGCCAAAAACGGCTATTTCCATATGTCAGATGATGGAGAATTGAACAGGGATGTAACCAGCTATATGCCTGTAGATGGGAGCAGTGTGGTTGGTATTTGAAAAGACCTTTGGGTATCCTTGAAAGTTTTCTGTAGTGTTACCCTAAAACTTTAGGGGTCCTAAATGCCAGTGTCTCCTTTAAATTTTGGGGAAATGAGAGCTCAAAAAAGAGGGCTGCAAGAGGTTGGTAACTTACAAGGATCTTTTCATTTCTGTATACCAGTACTAATTGCTGAGAGAACTCCAGTCCCTGGTAATATAT
>CM034710.1:91655013-91665185 GCA_020142125.1 Phrynosoma platyrhinos | reverse complement strand
CTACAGGGCAGTTGGGGCAATCTTTTATTTTGTGCAGAGGATTAGGTGTGGTAGAGATGGCCAGCCCTTCAAGGTCTTTGGGAGGAGGGTCCCCTATCCTTCCACAATTGCCCACTCCTGTTATAACCTGAGCCCTGGTTAACATATTAGTGAACTGTATGAAAATTTCTGGTGCTATAATACTACAGAAGCTGAGTGGGTACAACTAGGACATCATTACCAACCCTGTGTAAGAATCGGAAAGAGGCATAATAACTAAAAACTGTCCTAGGTCTTCTGCTACCGTACTTGTGATGGTTGTTTTTTTTACCACAAATGTTCCGCTATGTAATCTGTCCATACTGTAGCACTATCCTGGCCTTGGATGAATTGATCTCAAGAAGATCTTAATGGACGTTCAATGAACCTTACAATATATTCAGATCAAAAGAAGAGCAGAAAGTGTTCAACATCTAGGAGGACAGATGCTAGTCTTACATTGCATATAGGTTTATTGATCATTAAGGAAATTGTCTTTTGTTGGGGTGTTATTGACTGATAAGCCTCATTATTAGTTGCACAAACTGCAAGAAGTGCTCTCTGAAACACACATTATGGAAGTCTTGGCTACTTTATTGTCTTCTCAGAAAATTGACACAAATAGATTCCTAAGTTGACATTTTAAAAAATAATGCAATAGTTTAAAACAATGCTGCAAAGAGTCTGAGCTGCAATCAAGGATTTTGATTTGTTGTATAACAAAAGTTATTTCAGTTTGCCTTGAGCTGATTAAGGTATCTTTAAGTGGTCTGGCAATGTGAACAGGTTCATTTCAGATGAGAATATTTGGCTGTATACCTGTTAGTATATCACCTTATATCCGTAATTTTCATAGCAGTGATTTGCTATCTGGTCAAAGCAAGTATATCTTGTTTAGTCTGTAGCTTTTGAGAATTAGCTATCCTCAAAAGCATGGATGTTGGCAGCCTAGCAAACCTTATGCTGTAGGTAACTAAGGAGTTTATCACACTGGTAAAAAACCGGTTCTGCTGAGTTGAATTCTAATTTGGGATACAGCCAGGTCCTATCACATGAGTTTTGCTACTGAATCTGCCAGTTGAATACATCCTGGCTGCAGCCCGGGTCCCAGGTGCACTTATCCAGTTGCTTTTCAAAGTTGGGAGTTTCCCAACTTTGAAAAGAGGCTTGCTGAATGCGCCTGGGACCTGGGCTGCACCAGGGCTGTATTTGGCCAGTGGATTCAGTGGCAAAACTCATGCAATAGGACCCAGCTGCATTCTGAATTAGAATTCAACTCAGGAGAGGTAAGCCGTTGTTTTGTTTTGTTTTTTAACCAGAGCGATAAACACCACAGTCAGTGCAGCCTTTCTGAAAAGAACTTCATTGTTGATTAAACAGTTTTGTCTAGGCTGACCTTTAGACTGTCATTGCTGCAGACAACAAACTTCAGCCTCAACTTCGATAGCTACGTGGTGAAAGAGGTACTGTCATTACACAGAAATGCTATTATCTGCCAGATTGCTAACAGTTTTTCACCCTGGACTGAAGCAGCAAATAAATCTCTGTTTACTGCTTCCATTTCCTCGAAGAGAGAAAACTATGTAGAAGCTTGGACAAATCTATTTCCACATTCTTGCGCTGTTATTTGTGGAGTTCATTGCCACAATGGACAGTGATTGCCAGTGCCATTTTTTTTTTTAAAAAAAAAGACAGCCATCTTCAAAGTCAGTGTGTAAATTAGTGGCTTTTTAAAAAATTATCACTAGAAACAAAACCCAAACCTGCAAATTCAAAGGTACTATATAATAAATTTTGTTATCAGCTGCTAGGAATAGTCAGAAAGGTTTGGTTAGCTTTTTTGCTGTGTTCACTTCTGAAGGCCAAGAAATATTTATTTCCTTAAAAACTCAGATCTTGGATTTGTGCTCTCATCAGTACTTCTGGTTGACACTAATCAGTGCATTTGCTTTACCTTTATTTTCTTATACTGATTTAGTAACCTGATTAGGATTGCTAAACCAGGACCATCCCAGGCACTGAGATTTCAGGGCCAAGTCCCTGACACTTAATATTGGTACATAATGATGAATGGGGGATGGAGTGGAGAAGGAACTGTCTTACAACAGTCATTACAAACAATCTGTAGGGCCAGCAATGCATAGGAATAGGTAGGTGTACAAACACACAGTGGGCCCTCCACATTCACTGGGCTTAAGATTACAAGACCCTTGTGAAGGTGGGGGGAAAAACATAAATAAAAACCCACTAATTTTGTTACCTGAGTGAATATCTGTCTAGGAATCTCTAGGTCCTCCAGTACATCTCTATGGTCAACATCTGCCAAAACTTGACCATAGAATCATGCTGGAGGACCCACAAATGCCTAGAGAAGTGTTTTCTCTAGTAATCTCTAGGTCCTCTAGCGCAACTCTATGATCAACTTCTGGCAGACTTGTGCTGGAGGACCTAGAGATTCCAAGACAGAACATATTAATCAAATCTGCAAATAATCAGAACTGCAAAAGTCAAAGCCACAAATGTAGAGGAACGACTTTTTAAGATACTGCTCTCATCCTGAGATTCATCTCCCTAATACTGAGGAGCAGAGGAAAGGGATGAGGTGCTGAGAACCAGGAGTCCTAAATCTGATTGTGTTGCTGTCTATAACTGTTTTTCAGATTTCAATTCTTCAACTGTCCTGATTTGTCATCCCATTTTTTTCATACTTTTAAAATGTCCCAGTTCTAATCTCCTCCTCCTTTTCCCTTTGTCCATTACTTGAATTTCTGCAAACTTCACTCAGCAGGAGGCAGTGGAGAGAAGTGGCAGGATCTTGCCCTTCCCAGTATACTCAGGCAAAAGCAAACTGTTGCAGCCTCTCCTAGCTTATGTGTTTCCCCCCATCAATAACCTTTGCTATCTTGACTACACTCTGATGTTCCTTGGTCACATGTATCCTGGTTTTCATCTGTGAAATGTTAGACGATGTGAGATTTTAATTTGCTGACAATAAGGGAGAGGCCCTTTTTTGGTGCCTGCTCCCAGACTTTAGAATTCCCTCTCTAGAGAGGCCAGGACGGGCTCCTCCATGCTTTTTGGGCTTTTAATGTGGTGCAATTTTGTTTTTAAGGTTGGTATGTACAGTCTTTTAATGTATATTAATATTTTTAATGTTTAATGTTTTCAACCCATGAATTGTTTAATTACTTTAAAAAAAACAAATATAAGTTTTTAATATATAAACATATATGCATTTTAACATATATGTTTTAGTGCTATTGCATTGTTTTTAATGTGTATTGTTTTAAATATATTGTTAGTTGGGAGAAAGGTGGTACACAAATGATGATGATGGTGATGATAATGATGAGTCTGGGGATGGTAGCACTCACAATCCAGCCATGCTGAACTGTAACAGCACAGGAAAGGCAGAATTAGACCAAAAGATAATGATTGCTATCATTTGCAGGTGCTCTGAAACATATGCATTCCTTGAAGATTCTGCTGCTACACAACAACCAGCTGAAAAAACTGGAGACAACTGTGAAAGAGCTACATAGAATACCAAGCTTACAGACCTTAAGTAATAATAATAATAATAATAATTTATATCTCGCCTTTAGCCGAGGCTATCTGGGCGGCTTACAATTAAAATACCCTCTTTATCCTCTCTCCTCATCGTAAAGCAATATTGACAGCCTCCCAACTTTTGCATTTCTTTGAAAACAGTTTTGAGGAAGAGGATGGAGTCAAATAATTCAAAACTTTTTTAAAAAGCATCTTCTGCTGAGCAAATAGATTCTATAATTAAAAATTCCAGTATAAGTTTTAACTAGTGTGTTCATTAAACAAACAAATGAAAAAAAAAATACCTATACTAAGCAAAGCAAAGTGTAGATGAAAATGCCCGAGACTCTGAAATTTCATATAAAGATAAGCAAGACAGTGCTGGCGCCACAAAGTTTTGTCATATGAAATTGCCTCCAGGGAAATGGGATTATATACTGCTAACCTGTGGAAAGTGAAAGTGTAAGCAATCTTTTCTCCATTTTACCCCCCTAAAGGAATGCACTCATAGATCATATTAGGCTTTCAGAACTTTTCAGAAGTAGGAACTCATTTAATGCTTCAGTCAAGTAATTAGTGGAGGTGTTTTAATATCATCCAACTGGCGGATCCCAGGATGAATGTTTGATGACAAGAATTGTAAAGATGACTTGAGCCTGAAGCTGAGCCAAGTTCAAGTTGAAAGCAAGGCAAATATCAGGAGGATCCTATGCCAGTCGCATTACTCTAAAATGTTTCATTACATGCTATGCTTTCAAAAATAATGCTCGCTTTGAAATGATCATATATGACACTGGGCCAGCTTCCAGTTTCTCAGGAGTCTTAGCAATTGTCCAACAATATTTTATAGATTTTGGGGTTGGGGTCAGGAGTGACCCAGTCATTAGACAGTGTGAAGCACTAGCCTAAATATATGCTGGGAAACTGCAGTGCTGCATCTGTACTGCAGAAATAATCCAATTTGACCCCATTTAATCTGCCATGGCTCAGTGCCATAAAATTCTGGGAACTGTACTTTGTTGTGGCAACAGAGCTCTCTGACAGAGTGGGGCAAATGTCTCACAACACTAAAATTCCCAGAATTCCCTAACATTGATCCATGGATTATTTCTACAGTGCTGATGCATACAAGGTTTGGGAGTAGAGAGCTATGCTGTTGTGTGCCTTCAAGTCCTTCCTAATTTATGGTGAACCTATCATGGGGAGTTGTTGCAAGATTTGTTCAGAGGGGGTTTGCTTTTGCCTCTCACTGAGGCTGAGAGTGTGTGACGTGCTTAACTAAACTACATTGCTGCCTTCCGGTGTGGTAAAAGCTGTTCTTTTGTTGTCAGTGTTGAAGAATGATCCTCAACTGCCAGTATAGCCAGGTTTTATCCATGGGATGGGAAGAGACACCACCTTTTTCTTCTCCTCAAAGAAAAGCAGTGTCTTTGGTCAGAGCTGGGTGGAAGCCTGGGGTATAGAAAATAGATCTAGAATTATTGCAACATGGATTTTGATCTGAACTAGCAAAGAGCGTACCTAAGTGAGTAGATATATACAGGACAATTTAACATAGGGAAAAGGATATTTAGGCCTGATCTTGGAAGATAAGCAGGGTCAGCCCTGGTTAGTACTTTGATGAGAGATGACCAAATGAGTATCAGGTGCTGTAGGCTATATTTCAGAGGAAGGAACACCCACACCCACACCCACACCCCAAATGCGCTACTGATCTTTTCAGCAGTTGCTCCTAGATTATGAATTCCCTTCCAAGGTAAACTGAAATATTTGCTTCCCCATTGTCCTGCTGGCAGGCAAAGGCCTTTCTGTTCATAGATAGATGCCTTCAGCAACTGCTTACCTTTTATTGTCAGGTTTTGAAAAGGAAGTTCTGGACTTAATTTTAATTTAGTCTTATTTTGAGTCTTTTAATTTTATTTGTCTTTTAAAGGTTTTAATTTAATTTATATGTCAGTATGCCTAATTTATTTTCCTTTAATAGAATTTCTTTTTAATGATTTTGGAAGCTACCTTGCATCCCAGTTGTGGAAGCAGTTTGAGATTTAAATTAAATAATAAACCAACTCTTAGAGTTTGGAGATATTAACTTTTTCTTTATAAATATAAAACATATCTGTTGCCACAGGGATTCTACTGAAAAGAAATAAATGGCACCGGGCTAATGTTGTTTGTTGATAAATGTTTTGGATTGACATAATAATAATAATAATAATAATAATAATAATAATAATAATAATAATACCCACCCAGAACACAGGCAGCCAGCCCTAAAAGGGATAGAAAAGAAATAACTATTTCTGTTTTATAGATGAGAGGAGAAAGTACAGTCTACCTAGTTTTTATTTTGCACAGAGTATGCTTTAGAATGATTGAGGACCAGAGAGGTGAAGTGGTTTGAGTGGTATGACTATGACTCTGGAGAATAGGGTTTGAATTCCTGCTCACTGGGTGACCTTGGGCAAGTCACACTCTCTCAGCCTCAGAGGATAGCAATGGCAAACTCCCTCTGAAGAAACCATCCAAGAAAACCCTGTAATAGGTTTGCCTTGGGGTTGCCATAAGTTGGAAACAACTTGAAAGCACACAACACACACACACACAAATCCTTTAAATCAGGGGTAGGCAACCTTTCCCCTTTAAGGGCCGAGGGACCTCAGCTCCCAGAATCCCAGGAGCTATTGGCCAACATGGGACTATTGGCCAACATGGCTGAGGCTTCTGGGAGCTGAAGTCCCTCGGCCCTTAAAGGGGAAAGGTTGCCTACCCCTGCTTTAGATTGATTGTAGAGATACACTTAAATTCAATATGTAGCTGGAACTGAGGCATCAACAGAATTCCCTCCTCTCCCATTTTCCTTGCACACCTTGAAAGCTCCTGTCCTTGAGTACAGGTCTGGTGTATACCAATGTCAGATTCATCTGTCCTAGCAGTACAAGTCCATTGTTGACTGCTACCATAATTTGCTTGCTTACAATGTCTGGAACCCTGTGGCACACCATGTCAATGTAATAGTCCATTATTGAGGTGCACCTTTTTTTGGGGTCACACAGGGATAGCAGGGTGGAAAGCAATAAAAACCACCTCCATCCAGAGAGGATGCTGCCAGCTCTGCAGTACCTGGCTTCCAGATGGATGTTTGGTGCTAAAGTTGTTCTGGAAATGGGATGGGTGATTTTCCCTGTGTAGAATAATGGGTGATTTTCCAAGACAATCTTCCCAGAGCATCTGGAAGCCAGGAACTGCAAAGATAGACTGAAGGCAAGGTACCACCTTCCTGTCTAGATAGCAACAGAAGTAGCAAACCTTCCTCCTCTTCCACTTCACCACATTGTTTCTACTGTTGCTGTTTTCACATCTGCCATCCCTACCAGAGTAGTTAATGCCAGCCAACAAACACGCAATCAGGATTTGCTTGCCAAAAGAAAATGACATAGTCATTGCTAATATGTACAAGCAAACAAAATGAGTAAAATTAGCATAAAATCCTACTAACACAGTACAGTGGGTCCTTGGTATCTACCAGGGCAGTGGTAGTGAACCTATGACACACGTGCCAACAGGGGCACTCAGAGCCCATGCACAGCGTGGCTCCAGTGCAGTGTTTGCCAGAGTTCATTACTAGAAAGCCAAAGAGATGCAGCACTTTGCGATAAATAAGTGGGTTTTGGTTGCAGTTTGGGCACTTGGTCTCTAAAAGGTTCACCATCATTGCACTAGGGTTTGGTTCCAGGACCCCCTGTGAATACCAAAATCCATGGATGCTCAAGTCCCATTACATATAATAGTTAGTAAAATTGTTTCCCTTAAATAAAATGGCAAAATCAAGGTTTGCTTTTTGGATTTTTTTGGAGGGGGAGGAATATTTTCAATTTCAATTCAAACCCTACTTTCCAGTATGGTATAGTGCAGGGGTAGGCAACCTTTCCGTTTTAAGGGCCGAGGGACTTCAGCTCCCAGAAGCCTCAGCCATGTTGGCCAATAGTCCCATGTTGGCCAATAGCTCCTGGGATTCTGGGAGATGAAGTCCCTCGGCCCTTAAAGGGGACAGCTTGCCTACCCCTGGTATAGTGGTTTGAGCATTGGACTATGACTCTGGAGACCAGGATTCAATACCCCAGTCAAGCATAGAAACACACTGGGTGACCTTGAGAAAGTCACACTTTCTCAGCCTCAGAGGATGGCAAAGGCAAACCTCCTCAGAAGAAACTTGCAAGGAAAACACTACAATAGGTTCACCTTAGGGCCGCCATAAGGAAACAATGACTTGAAGACACGCAGCAGCAACCACAAAATATTTTTAAGCCATGGATATTTGCATCTGTGCCTGTAGAAACCATGGATACAGAGGGCCAACTGTGTAAATATTGCTACATTTAGTTCTCATTGAAGTCAACATCATGACTAACTTGTCCCATTGATTTTGGTAGGCCTAACCAAAGTTTGGTATACTGTGTTTAATGAAGAAATTAGGTGTCTTCCTTATCAGCTCACCTCGATTAAACAATAGGTAGCATCTTAGAAAAAATATATGCGTATATATTTTTTTTCTTCATGTATGTAGATTTTTATTCTATGTATACTATTTAGCTATTTCTGGAGAAGTTTAGAGTATCTACTTGATTACCATGACAGTGGTGCTCTTTCTGCTGCTGCCATCTTGTGGCTCTTTGAATGCAGTTAATTAGAAGAAACAATCCTTTATTTTTTTTATTTTTTTGCAAGGAAAGAATTCACAGAAGTGCATGTTCTCTAAAAGATTAATGATATTGTATAGGATTATCATTTATATACAGATTTGGCCATTATTAAATCAAGCTACTGACTCATTTAAAATATCTTCATGTGTTTCCAAAATGCAAGGCATCCTGGTCACTGTGTCTTAGCATTGAGTGGATTTCTTGTCTACTATTTCTCTACTGGTTACTAGATCAGAATAAATTAAGGAAGCTAAAATTTGTAGCCATAGATCTAAGAAGTAGATAATTTGTAATTATGTGGCTTTTGGATCCTGGCCTGTCTATACAGTTTTGGAAAGGTATCAAAATGCTACTGGTGTTGAGGGAGTTCTCATTATTGTGTGTTTAGTGAAAGAAAGTGGTTGTTTCCTTTCTTTCAAAAGAAATCTCCTCTACCAGGGAAATGCCAGTGAAAGAGAGTGGTTGTTTCCTTTCTTTCAAAAGAAATCTCCTCTACCAGGGAAATGTCATGTCTTATGACATTTAGTGGTATTGCAAGTGAGCAGGATTGTTTTTTACGTGAAAGTCCAAAAGTAGATAAAGGTAAAAGTTTTCTCTTGACTTGAATGTCTAGTCATAACCAACTGTAGGGGGCAGTGCTCATCTTCATTACTAAGCCATTACTAAGTCCAGTGATGGCCCTGGTGGTCATGTGGCCAGCATGACAGCACCAGATACTGTTACCTTCCCACCAAAGTTGTACCTATTTATCTACTTCATTTGCATGCTTTCAAATTGCTAGGTTGGCAGAAGCTGGGACTAGTGAAAGGAGCTAGTGACATATAGCACTTGGGCCTGGAACTACTAACCTTCTGATCTTACAATCATCAGAATTGGCACCTTAACCACTAAGCCACCACATTTACCTTTATCAACAGTACAATGCAGCATTGTCATGTACATTAAGATGTTTTGTAAGATGGCATTGGGCTGAGATAGGATTGTGGAAGAATGTGTGCATGTGCCTTCAGCTCACCTGCCAACCTATGGAGACAACATTAATTCCATAAGGTGTTTTTTTTAGGGAAGGAATGCTCAGATGGTTTTGCCAGTTCCTTCATTTGAAATATACCTTACAGAACCTGGTATTTGTTGGCAGTCTCCCATCCAAGTACTAACCAAGTCTGATCTTGCTTAACTTCCAAGATCAGACAGGATCCAGTGTTTTAAGGTATTTCAGCCTTATGCTGTGGAAGCGTTGAACTCTGGATTCTCTGGATTACTTTAGCTGTATAACCAGTCATACATATAGCAATAGCAATAGCAAGCACATTTCTTTATCAGTGCACTTGAGCACTCCTTAAGTGGTTTACAATGTATAAGCTATTTGTCCTGGGTACTCATTTTAGTGACCTATAGAAGGATGAAAGGCTGAGTCAACTCTGGAGGCCTGCAGGATCAAACTCACAACCTTATGGCTGTGAGAGGCTGCAGTACCATCATTTAACCACAGTGCCATCAGGACTACTTGCTGATAGTCTTATTGGTAATGGAATTATGATCGACAATGGATGGTTACAATTAGCATAAAAGAACAAACTCATAATTAGCATCAAATAATTAGCATAAAAGATCAGATGGAAGAATCTGCTTCTTCACACAGTATTGTTAAACTATAGAACAATATATTGTGATAGCCCTCAAGCTTCACTTGAATGGCTTTAAAAGAGGACTGTAGGATAAAGATATAAAATGTTACTAGCAACTGACTGCAGTGGGCATTTACTGATGTGCTCTTCATTGATTTTTATATTCTGATTTTTAACAAATTTTAAATGTTTTTAATTTTGTAGTTATAGATTTATATAAACTTTATATACACAAATTATATATATATATATATATATATATATATATATATATATA
>CM034710.1:91637006-91649430 GCA_020142125.1 Phrynosoma platyrhinos | reverse complement strand
CTGGGTGGCCCTTGTGGTCTCTTCCAACTCTATGATTCTATGATTCAATGTCAGTAGGTGGTGAATCCATACTTGGTTTTATCTTACACTGTAAAGGAACTATCCAAGTGCTGAATCATAGCCCCCAAACGGATTCAGTACCTTGGATATCTCTTTTAAAATCAGAATAGATCAACCACCAGGCACCACTGCTAATGTTGAAATAAGATTCAATTTCCAATCTGCTCAGCTTTTGTAGATAAAATCAAGGGATGGGGGCAACCTGGAGCACTAAACTGCCCTTTGATTTAGGCCAAAAAGTGAGCTGTGTGTCCTACTTTATTTAAAGGGTGTATGGAGAGACAAAGGCACTTTGGGTCTGACTTCTATTGTTAGACTCATATAGACTCACTTATTCAATGGGATTTACCTACATGTTAAATCACCACTGAGTAATGGATTCAATGGGTCTACTGTATTTGGGATAACCAATAGGATTCAAGCCTTTGATTTCAAGAGGAAAAAAAAGTCAAATAACTGTATATGCTATAACAAATAGAGCTTAGGGAAAGTGTTTGAGGTATAAACTCATTCAATACACCAAACCGCCCATTTTCTACTCTTGCTATTTAAAATTAGTTATGCTTAAAATTGTCTTTAGTTATTTTGTATGATATATTCCTTGAATAAAGTGGTATATAAACATTAATAACTTTTTATAACTCTATTTTAGGTTGTGAATTTGGAAATCACCTGGTTAAGTAAGTCATCTGATCACCATCTTCTTAAAATTCAATTACAGCAGTATAAAAACAATAGACAAACTCAAGAATCAAGTGACAGTAGCACCTTAAAAAGTAACAGATTTATTGTCCAATAAGGTTCTTGCTCATTTCTACAAATACATAAATTTTACAATAATTCGCAAAATGTGCATGAAAGCCAATGAAAACACATTAAAGCAAAACCAACTTATTTGCCCATCTGAACTTTGTTTCAGTACATTTTTATCCAAAATATATCAAATTTCAGTATTAAAATCTGTAAGTGAAACTGGCAAATCTTGGTTTTGCTACAAGAAACAGAGAGGTGTGTAGTAATGAAGTGTAAGACAGTGATAATTCCACATATAATCAAAAAGTATACAAGAAAAGTATAATGACCAATCACAATTCCACTTATAGGTTGTAGTGTTTGTACCTACACTGGAAAGAGGGAAAGCCAACATGGTGCAGTGGTTTGAGAGTTGTATCTGGAGAAGAGTTCAAATCTCCACTCAGGCACAGAAACCCACTGGGTGACTTTGGGCAGGTCACACACTCTCAGCCTCAGAGGAAGGCAAAGGCAAACCCACTCAGAACAAATCTTGCTAAGAAAACCCTGAGAAAAGTTTGCCTTAGGGTCACCATAAGTCAGAAAAGACTTGAAGGGACACATCTGAGAAGAAAAATAGCCTAAACATTGCACCCAGCATGGAAAACCCCACAAGGCTCACTATATATCCCAAATGAGAGTGCAACAATATTTACTGTATCTGGATTGTAGGTTTTTTGGAGGGCAGTCATGATGGCTCAGGATGTTATCTAGGGCACTAGATTAGGAAGACTGGCATAAGAACATTATTGATGAACAAATCTAGCTCCATTTTTTCCAAGTGTTCTTTGGTGATATTTTTATTTTAGAAAGCAGTGACTTGACTTTTGTGTGGGATTCAGAATTAAGCATTTTGAAGTTCCGTGTGCTTCAGTGTTAGAAACAGTGAGCCTTAAAGATGCTTATCAGTAGCTAGCTCATACTACTTGGCTTTTATGCCATTTTGTTTTGCTTCTACTTTGACTTGTATTTTTCATGTGTGGTACAAACATCTATGTGGTACACCTATGTGGTACAAAATTATCTAATGCATTGGGTGCGACATATTAGTGGAAGAAATCAGCTATTTACACATCAATTTCCTTGCAGTATGAGAAAATGTATTTTCCCTTACTCATTGTTGATGGGGGGGGGGTCTTTTGAAGAATTCCATTTGAAAATCCAGAAGATGCTGTCTTTGTGAGGGCCATGAAACGCTCTGTAGTGGAGTTTTCAACTGTGGACTGGGGAAAAATGCCTACCTGTGAAGAAAGACGCCTTGACAGCAATCCAGAAAAAAGACCGGAGAGACTGACAATAAAATTCAGATAAAAGTATCTTAGCTTTGAAAGTTGTGTCTTCTAAGAACCCATCTTTTGCCTTGTTCTTGTGAACCTCAATTAAAGATATTTCAGACTAAAACAAGTCCTGTAGTGTGTCATCATTTCAACAGGTAGTACAGCAGGAAAGACAAGTGTTTGAAGTATAAAACACTATCTAAAGAAGATATCTTTTGTACCCAAAATTGTTTCCCAGAATTTCATTGCTGCCATTTCCCCAAACAGATGTTATGGAGGCAAAAGAAAGATCACCAATATTGTTATGAGATCTAAACTGAATAATGTGATGCAAACCACTGGGAATATCTTAGTGGCTTGGTATGGATGTATGTAATAAAGAATGCTTCAATGTTTTAAGAGACACACAAAATTGGGGGGGGGGGTTGTCACAAAATTAATCCCAGTAGGACAGTGCCTACTGATAAATAGGTTATGCCATATATAGATGGGAGGGACAGAGAAACAAAGTAAAAAACTTATTTTACTTTTTTTTATCGAGGCTGTCTAGAGGGATTCAGTGCATGAACAGCTGATGGCAAAATTACAATTTGGTAAAGTTGATTAAAACAATTATAAGCAATTTTAAAAGAAAGTAACCCCGTTATAAAAACGAAAAACAGCAGCAGCATATGCTCCAACTTAAAGCACTTTTTAAAAGAATGCAAGTTGAAACAAATAAGGCTTAGATCCAATAAGATGCCAGAAGAAGAAAAAAAGCTCTACTAGCACATTTACATTTGAGGCAAGTGCTGGAGAAGCAACAGCACAAGGGACAGCAGTGCACAGTGAATAACAGCACTGGATACCTCTCTCGATCTTAAGACTAGAAATTGCTATTGTAACAGGACTTATTTCTAGGGCAGTGAACCATTATTCAGAACCGAGTCTTTAAAGCTTCATTCAGTAGCTAACAAAGATGGCGTGACAGAACTTTTAAAGGAAAGGGCCCTGTCTCTCATGCCGCCAAGTCCATTGCATCTTGATGGTAGGCCTACAGACATTGCCACAGAGGCCAAGCACAAGACTTAGGTAAGTTTATACGAATGCAAATAACCTGATCCCAAATCCCAGATTTAATCATGATGTCTACAGTTATGCCCTTTGTTTATAAACCCCAAATTTAGATTTATCCGATGCTTAAAATGTAGATATTCAAAATAGAAAATATACTTTTACTTTAGATCTACAACTCCTGAAATTGCAAGTAAAATATTCCAGTATTTCAATATACCACCTGACAATGTTATCTAAGATGTATAGAAAGTGGAAGATGCTTGCTATGACTTTGTAAGGGCCACAGGGGACCAGCAGGAATACCACAGTGGAAAATTAATGGATTTTCTTTAACACGTTTTGTTAACATATGCTTCTGATAGTATTGTTACACAAATTGCCTTGGGGATCACTGGCATTGATGTTTCTTTGGTGGCCAAATGAACCCATGGTAGCCACTCTTTAAAATAACTATGTGACTGCTGCAATCAGCTTTGTCAATCGGGCAATATAAAAGAGTGCAGATTACTGCCTATGTTAACTTTGCTAAGGATAAAAAGCAAAGAGCAGATAAAAGTTATTACACCTGACTCACTCTGTAGTACAGTTGCTACCTGAACAGCTATATTAAAAACATTTATTTCACAGATCACCTTAAAGACAGAACATGTATTTGCTATGATCAGCGCTGAACAGCTGCTGTTAAATGATACAAGACTGTGAAAATTGGGGTCTATAAAATGTTATGGGATATTACTTTTTATTTTTAAAGTGAAGCTGCTGTAAGATGCCACCACAATCATTTTAGACAACCTGGTTTTATCTCATTGTGCAGACATTTGTCAAGTTTTCTTTCAAAACTGTCCATGTATACAAGAATATTGTAGGGCTTTGTATTTTCTGGGATTTGTATGGGATTTGTATTTTTTTCTGAGACTTCTCTGTCAGAGAGCTCTGGTGCCAAAATACACTACAGTTCCCATGATTCCCTAGCACTGAGTCAGGGCAGTTAAAGTGGACTCAATTTGCACTATTTCTGGCAGTCTGCAAAGGTCTGTAATATCTTTTTCTTCCCTTTCCAGTTTTGCTTATTGGTAAGAATGAAGTATGAAGTGTGAAGTATAAAGGTGGAGTTTTAAGAAGTACATGTTTCACACCAACCAATTCACACCCTTGCCTGTAAACCCAAGCTCCACTAGAAGCTGGACATGACAAGTGACCTGCCACCACCATCAATTCTATGTGTGATCTTCATTTCTGCAGTTTCAAGTAGCAATGAGTAGAAACCATGGTCCAGTGTTCAGTCAACTAACAATATGTAGTTTATCATGTCATAATTGTTTCAAAGCCTATTTCTGCAGCTAAAATCCTGAAAAAATAACTTCAGCAAAAGAGATACTACCAGAGTACAACACTGCTTTTTTCCTTAGTAGCAAAGGAACCAACATTTCTTGAATGGCACAAATGGGCACTGTTAAATATTCCAGGGCTTTGCTGGTTCAAAAGGAGTAGGAACTTAAGAGGTCTCTGGCTGGGATCCTATTTTGGGACTGCATAGTGTTAATGTCTGCAAGTAGTGTCACCTGTTGACTGTGCTACACAATCCTTCTGTTGAATGGTAATGCTGAGCATACAAATCCAATGAAAAATACATTACTGAAGTTCTACCACCAATTTCAGCAAGCACCAAGAGATACGCATCAGCCAAGAATGCATATTTGCATGTGCAATGGCAATACATGTGCAACTCCACTTCTGCAACCTTGAATTGAATACAGAATTTGTTCAACTGCATTCATAGGGGAACATAAGACATCAACAAGATTCCAGAGCAGAGTAGAGTAGCTACTACTCACCTACTCTAGGATGTGAACATTTCAGCCTAGGCAGAATGAGAAGAATGAAGCAGTCCTCTAAACAGAAGTACAGGAGCTGAAAGAAGCTGAAGAAGAAACTTGCTACTCCTTCCAAAATGGTAACTCTCACTAGGCCTGTACAAGAAATGCCAAGAGGTACAGGCAATCTGTCACTTGTCAAGCTGCCTCAGACCCTTGCACCAGTCTAATCCTCCAAATCAGTTCTCACATTTATAAAGATACTGTCTGTTCATTTTTATACTGTAGCACACAGTCCACTGGACGACTGTCTTTAATTATACTAACAAACATCAGTGAATATTTTCCCTCTGAATTCTTTAGATCCAGAGATTTCTTAAAATAACTGACAGCCTAAACAATCATTTCATAACTCCAGCTGTTTTCTTCCACTGCATGATACAAACTGTCAAGAATTTGAGGGACAACTTTGTATAATATGGGCTGAAAGAAAAGACTTCTGTTATCCTTTCCTTCAAATTTGAGAGGCCATCCTAATGTATATCTTCACCCCCCAAGCATGATGAGGGTGAAAAGATAAACTTTCAATATACTCTGTAATCATAACTGTTGTCTCTAGAGTAGATCTATTTTCACTTCTGTCTCCTAAAGATAGAAATTGCACATATTTGGGATATAAATAAAAGTGTCTCAGTATCTTGACAGACCTTCTGCTTCTCCCCGACTCTCAATACTGTTTTCTTAGTGGAACAAATCTTTCTGACTTAAATATGGGCACTCTGTAAAAATTATTTGAGGATTAGAATTCTGGTGATGTTTTCAACAACAAAAGCCCTGTGATAAGTCTTGCCAAAGTGCAGCAAGACATCATTGTACAGGTTTTATCCAAGAAACACTACTTTAAATGCATTATAACCCATGGAAATTCCTGCTAAAATAAATCTATAGTCCTCAGGAAGCTATGACTCACCCCATTTTTGTTGAAAGAGACAAACTCTCTGAATGATTTTTAAAATGTGATTTCATAACTGCAATTATTAGTCCTATTTAGCAAGAAAGAAAGTTCAAGCAAGTTAAACCAACATGGATTAGCAGCACTCTTTAATGGAGACAGACATGTAGCAAGAATTCATTCTCAAAATCTAGCTAATAATCCAGTATATTTTAAACCTTCAGCTGTTGCAGCACATGTACATGGTAACAGAATTATAGTAGTTATTTATACTCTACTGTAACCTAAGCTGAAAATTTTTTAATTTAGATACGTTACTTTGATTTAATATAAGGCTTTTCAATTTGTTCTCAAGGTGTTTATTTAACTTCAACAGATTTTTGTTGATCCACGTAGGTGCAAACACAGATGAATACACTATTATAATTTTATCCAGATGGTTAAGTGTTTGTCCTCACAGTCTAGGATGGTATGGCACAGTTGCAGTGGACAAACAAGTTGACATATGCTGAGTCATGAAATATTTTGCAGTGAGCATTATACTACAACTCATGGATTGTATGTTTCATGAAACTGTAGTCTACAGGACATCTCCAAAAAGCATCATTCACTCTTCTGATTCTTGTGCTTTTTCAATAGCAACATCTTCTAAATTAGTCTCCCTTTCAAAGATGTTGTCAGCTTGAGGAGAGAGTACAGATATCTCCTTGCTGGGAATTGTCTGTTCGGTTCTGTCTTCGCCACATTTTAGTTCTTCCTTATCATCCCCAGATTCAGATACCAACTGTTCCTCACTTGTTAAAGCTGATTCTGCTGCTTGAGCTGCCTCTGAGGAAGAAAACCACACAGATGTATCACGACAATTAGAGAATGAAATGTAGAAGTCTGGTGCCACAAGAAATCAATAGTACTGGAAACTTTTAATGAAATAATCACAAAGGGTAGTGACGTTGCCAGAAAATTCAAAGCAAATTTAAACAAACATGGGCTGCAGCCTATTTGAAGGCCTACTCCATAGCAATGTAGGCAGCAAATATATTGTTTGCTGCTGTGACCACTGCATCTGCCAAGGAGACATCCAATGAATTTTGTTGGTGGCTTATAACACAGTAGTCCTCAAGTAGAAAATGGAGACTACTCAGCAGCTCTCTGTGAAGAATTTGCATGGCCCTTGGCATATAAAATTACCAATGCATTCTAACTTGGATGCTGTAGTTGATACAGTTCCAGTGGACATAACCTTGATTTTCTGTTTGTCCTGTTTAATTAAGATGCTTTTCAATTTGTGCAGCCTGAGGATGTGGACAGGATCTTTGGAAAAAACAGAGCCACCACATGTGTACTAGATCCTTGCCCTTCCTGACTCATTAAACAGGTCAAATGGGGACTGCCAAAGTTAGTGGATGGGGTAGTCAATGCTTCTTTACAACAAAGCAGAATCTGAGCTTGCCTAAAGGAACTTGTAGTTAGGTCTTTATTGAAAAAGCCATCCCTGAATCCCTCCATAATGGATAATTATTGGCCAGTGTCTAACATACCATTTATAGACAAGGTACTGGAGCTTGTGGTGGCCTCCCAGCTTCTGGATAAAACAGATTATCTATAGGCATTTCAATTTAGTTTCAAGCTATGAAACACACAGGGAAGGTGTGTCTCTTTTGGTTCTGCTGGACATGTGGCTTTCGCTATCATTGATCATAGTATCCTTCTGGTCTGCCTCACTGGGATGGGACTTGGAAGCACTGTCTTATAGCGGCTCCATTCCTTCCTGAAGAGTCGAACTGAAGTGATGCTGGGGGATTCCTGTTCAATCCCTTAGCCATTAACCTTTGTAGTCCTTCAGGGTTGTTTCGTGTACTATGTAATTTAATATATACCTGAAACTGTTGGGAAAGGTTGTCTTGAGTTTTGGGGTGCAGTGCCATCAAACTGTGGATGACATACAACTCTACTAGTCCTTCACACCCCAATCCAAGGAGGCTCTCTTGGTCCTAAACCAGTGTCTATCATCAGTAATGGATTGGATGAGGGCAAAAAAACTATAACTTCATCCAGACAAGACAGAGGTGCTCCTGGTCATTCAAAAGGCAGATCAGGGAATAGGGATTCAGCTTGCGTAAGATGGGGTTACTTTCCTGAAGGTGCAGGTTTTCAATTTTATGGAACTCCTGGATTCAGATTTGAACTAGGGACACCCAGCTTTCTGCACTGGCACAATTAAAGCCTATGTACCTACTGAGCTCATTACCTGATACATTGGATCTGGCCACAATGTTACATACCTCAGTTACAGCCCATTTGGCCTACTGTAATGTGCTCTACCTGGGGCAGCTTTTCAAATGTGTTCAGAAACTTCAGCTAGTACAAAGAGTTGCAGCCAGGGTTTTAACTAGGGCAAGTCACAGGGATCATACTACCCTGTTAAAACAGCTCCACTGGCTGCCAGTTTGTTTATGGGTACAATTCAAGGTGCTAGCTATGATCTATCAAACCCTATACGGCTCAGGTCCAGGCTATCTGGCAGACGCCCCATATGAGAACATGACATGAATTAGCATTGTAATGATAACTAACCTTTCTTTTGTTTTTTTTCTTGTTCTTTTTTTTCTTTGGCAGCTTCCAGCTCCTGCTTTTCATGGGCCTCTTTTAGCAACTTGCACACTTTCTTGTGTGTAAACCAGTGCATTTTTTGGCAGTTATGATCACAGTAAATCACCTGGAAAAAATACAGTGCATATAATTATTTTGATATGAACATAAGAAGCTGCTTTATAAAGAGTCTATCTATCTATCTATCTATCTATCTATCTATCTATCTATCTATCTAGTATTGTCAACTCTGACTGGCTGCAGGTCTCCAGGTCTCATTGGCTCAGGTAGGATTCTTTCTCAGGTGGGCATGATCCTGCTCTGTTCTGAAATCAGATGAGAATGCTGCATTTCACAGTGCTATGGTGGACTAAAAGAAAATAATGTACACATATTTTAATCATCCAGGATATATATATATATATATATATATATATATATATATATATATATATATATATATATATATATATATATATATATATATATATATATAATTTCACTTTTAGGGAAAATCAGAATTCTAAGTCTTGTAATAAGTACAGTAGCTCATTTCAGTGAGAATAAGTCCATGGTTCCACATTTGCTTATGCAGTGCAAAACGACTTGCTCATTTTTGCTTTAGATTGTCCAACTCCTTTTGCAGATGATACAGAACCTTCTGTATGTAGGCAATGCTTTTATAACTTGCTAGAATTTCAAACCATTAGCAGTAGTTACCTGTAAATTCTTACCATTTTGCATACTGAACATCTTTTGGCTGCACCTTTCTCCCCACATGTTGTGCAAAATTCAGCCTCCACAAAACCCACTTGTCCAGTAATGGCTTGTGTAAGGACAGAAAAAGCTGTAGGATCACATCCCTGGGGGTATGAAAGGAAGGGGGGAAATGAAGTCAGAATGCCAGTGAAAAACCTTGCATGAACACACAATTACCCCAGTCAACTAGAAGTGTGTATCTACATATCTTCAATGTGTACTTCGCACATTTTGCTTCCCTTTAACTCAGCATTCAGGTTCTTTGCCTTGTGTATGTGAAAAATGAAAGAAGGAAATTATTTTGATACTTTCAGACATTAATTTCAGTGATCATTCCAAATGTGAAGGACACTAGTCATGAAAGTCTTGTTATACAATGATTTGTGCATATTGGCAAAGATACCCAGTGAAGGATTAAGCAATTTCTGTCTCGAACAGGAGGAGGGATGTAGGATGCTTACTATGTTTAGAGGAATACAAACACATCCTTTATAACAAGGGAAGTTTAATAAGCCTAAGTATCTGAGTGCCATGCAAGAATAGTGCTATGAATATTTATTGCAGATGAATAAAAATGGAAGGGCTTTAAAAAAAATCTCCTATTAGTTTTTACTTTTTATGTAAATATATCCAAATCATGTTTTTCCATTTTGAAATCATGCAAATATTGGTTGCTATGCAGCACTCAAAACAGGGATGTATACATATTTTTTTTTAAAAAAAACCCAAATAGCTTACATCTTTGCCAGAGCACCAACTACTCCACCATCTTTGCAGGCATGTCAGAAAGAAAGGTTCAATCAGATTCTTCCTCCTTTATCCAGTTGATCCTCCACATTTGCTGCTTTGACTTTTGCAGATTTAATTATTCATGGATTTAATTAATATGGTCTCTCTAAGAATCTCTAAATCCTCCAGCATAACTCTACGGCCAACTTTAGCCAGAAGATGTACTAGAGCAGGGGTCGGCAACCTACGGCCTGGGTCTGCCCTCCCGAGGCCTTTGGACCAGCCCCTGCCGCCGACCCCCCCCCACTGCCGTGCATGTCGCGGCCACCATTTTGTTTTCCAAACCACAGAGAATGATGGTATTCAACCAGACACTCACAATTTCAACTGGAGCAATGCTTCTCACAAGCTGCTGGAGCAAAGTAGCTTCACAGTAAGGAAATTTTCGAATGCATTCTCGTATGAGCTTCTCTTGATATACTGGAAAACCATCTTTATCTCTGCCTTTTAGTAAACTGGAATTATTAAAAAGGTTGAAAGGTCTTGGTAAAATTATTGGACACATTCTAGAATTCCTAATACAGCATCAAAGGTTGCATCTACACTGTAGAATTAATATAATTTGACACCACTTGCTGCCATGGCTCAATGCTATGGAATTCTGGGGTTTGTAATTTTGTGAAATATTTAGCCTTCTCTGTCAGAGACTTCTGGTGCTGCAACAAACTACAAACCTCAGGATTCCGTATGATGGAGCCATAACACTTAAAGCAGTGTTGAACTACATTGGTTCTGGAGTGTGGCAGCAGCCCAAGAAAGGATTTAATGTTCCAACAGGATGTCTGCAGCATGAAAAAAGTTGCAAGCACAGAAACCCATGAGCAACAGAGAATATATAAGATGTACTACGTTTCTCTAATTTCATGTTAACTACATTTCAGTTAAGATGAGAATCTTCTTTTACATCCACTAAAGCAGGGGTCGGCAACCTTTTTACCCTAGGGGCTGGGAGGGGGGGGGATGGCACTGGGGCTGGGCGGGCGCGTCATGGGCTGGTCTCAAGGCCTCTGCGGGCTGGGGTTGCCGACCCCTGCACTAAAGCATTGCCAATTTTAACTGTAACTATTTTAAAAACTATAAACACCAAGGTTTTATCCTACCCATTAAAGATCTCCTGTGAGTGCACAGCAAATGAGCTTCAAATTCCCAGCTAGCACTCAAGTATGTTCCAAAGGAGGACTTTACATCCATGGCAAGCTAATGTATTATGCTAAAGGTAAAGACTTGAGTACTATTACTTGTATATAAGCTGAAAGAGCTGGAAGCACAAGTTGTTATCTCATCTCTTCTCCCAGTTGAAGGACATGGTCCAGGAAGGGAGAGGAAGATAGCAGACATGAATAACTGGCTCCATAGATGGTGTCGCCAAGAACGATTTGGATTTTTAGATCACAGGCTGCGGTTCTATGAGGGTGGACTTCTAGCAAGAGATGGGCTGCATCTCACACCAGTTGGCAAAAGCATTTTTGCCAATAGTCTCAAACATTTGATCAGGAGAGCTTTAAAGTGAGTCATGTTGGGAAGGGAGACACTATCTTGGAAGGCAGGAGTACATCATGGGTGGGAAATAATAGTCAAAGTGTTATAGAGGGAACAAGGCAAATGATGCAAGGGGCCAACAGTGGGAGGAAAAAACCCTCACACAGGCAGCAAGTGGGGAAGACACATGTTCTTAGATGTCTCTACACTAATGCACAGAGCATGGGAAATAAACAAGATGAACTTGAACTCCTAGCACAACAAAGCAAATATAATATAATCGGCATCACTGAAACCTGGTGGGATGAGTCTCACGATTGGAATGTAGGAATAGACCGGTAAGAGAAATAGGCCAAACAGGAAAGGAGGAGGAATAGCATTAGACGTTAGGGATGTTTGCACCTGTAAAGAGATCCAGGACTTAAATCCTAGAAATCAGGTGGCGAGCATCTGGATAAAAATTAAAGGGGAAGGAAACAACAGGGATGTTATTGTGGGAATCTACTACAGACCCCCAAGTCAGACTGAGGAATTGGATGCCTTCGTAGAACAGATGACCACGCACTCAGAAAGGAGAGATGTAGTAGTGATGGGTAACTTCAACTATCATGATATTTGATAGAAGTCAAATCAGTCAATATTTCAAGGTCTAGCAAATTCCTCAATTGCCTCGAAGACAATTTTTTTGTCCAAAGGTGGAAGAGGGAACAAGGGGATCAGCTATTTTAGATCTGAACCTAACCAACAGGGATGACATGGTCAATGGGGTGCAAGTGGTGGGATCCTTAAGTGGGAATGATCATGTTCTACTGGAGTTTCTTATACAGTGAAAAGGAGAAGCTAGGCATAGTCAAACA
>CM034710.1:91620692-91636906 GCA_020142125.1 Phrynosoma platyrhinos | reverse complement strand
TGATCTCTTTTTTTAATAAAATTACCAGCTTGCTAGATGAAGAAAATGTGGTAAACACAGCATATCTTGATTTCAGTAAGGCTTTTGACAAGGTCCCCCATGATATTCTTACAAATAAGATAGTAAAATGTGGGCTAGACATTACAACTGTCAGGTAGATTAGTAACTGGTTGACTGACTGAACCCAAAGGGTGCTCAGCAATGGCCCCTCTTCATACTGGACAGAAGTGACCAGTGGGGTGCTACAGGGTTCTGTCCTGGGCCCAGTGCTATTCAACAATGATTTGGATGAAGGAATAGGGGGCATGCTTCTCAAATTTGCAGATGACACCAAATTAGGAGGAATAGCTAATACCCCAGAAGACAAGATGAAAATTCAAAATGACCTTAATAGATTGGAAAGCTGGGCCGAAGCTAACAAAATGAATTTCAACACAGAGAAATGTAAGGTACTGCACTTAGGGCAAAAAAATGAAATGCATAGATATAAGATGGGGGATACCTGGCTTAACGAGACTATGTGTGAAAGGGATCTAGGAGTCCTAGTAGACCACAAGTTGAACATGAGTCAACAGTGTGATGCCGCAGCTAAAAAGGCCAATGCAATTTTAGGCTGCATTAATAGAAGTATAGTATCTAGATCAAGGAAACTAATAGCCCCACTGTATTCTGCTTAGGGACCACCTGGAATAATGTGTTCAGTTATGGGTACCACAGTTCAAAAAGGATGTTGAAAAACTGGAGCGTGTCCAGAGGAGGGTGACTAAAATGGTGAAAGGTCTGGAAACCATGCCCTACGAGGAACGACTTAAGGAAATGAGCATGTTTAGCCTAGAGAAGAGACGGTTAAGATGGGATATGATAGCCCTGTTTAAATATTTGAAGGGATGACATGTTGAGGAGGGTGGTAGCTTGTTTTCTGCTGCTCCAGAGAACAGGACCCAAAACAACAGATGCAAGCTACAGGAAAAGAGATTCCAGCTCGACATGAGGAGGAACTTCCTGACAGTGAGAGCTGTTTGACAGTGGAACACACTCCATCAGAGTGTAGTGGAGTCTCTCTCTTTGGAGGTCTTTAAACAGAGGCTGGATGGCCATCTGTCGGGGATGGTTTGATTTTGAATTCCTGCATGGCAGGGGGTTGACTGGATGGCCCTTGTGGTCTCTTCCAACAAGGATTCTATGATTCTAATGTGTTTCTACTTGGATGAGTCAAAGTTATTTATATTAAGACCATACCTTTTAATTAATCCATCCAATTTATCTTCTCGCTCCTTAAGAAAGAAGATGCACTTCTGGAAAATGCAGCTAAGGTAGTGCATTTTCATTGCCAGTACTTCATTCATATCTCTCTGCTTCATGCATTTCTCACAGATCAGATCCAACACTTTGTAGCATTTTTGCATTGCTTCAACTTCTGCCAGAAGTGGATTTTCTTTCACTAGCAACACAACCTATAGGAAACATAAAAAGGTATATCTAATGAACAATCATTTCCTGCCCCACTTCTGAGATTTGAAGCAGGTGCTAAAAGTTAACTGCTAAGGTCTTATTATAACAGAATTTACTTCTCTGAATCTTTCTCTCCAGAATAGTTGTTTTACTTAAAAGCACAGCAAATTATATTAAGTAAAAGTTTTACTTAAAGAACAGGTAATGAGTAAATTACACTGTGAATGCAGCTACCCTATTTAGTGGCAAAATGCATGCATGAAGATTGCATGTGCAATGAATACTTCCTTAGATAAGGACCTAAAAAGTGTTTTGTAAGGCCCAAAACATATGGACCAAAAGGTGCAGCTTCCAACAGATGATGCTTGCTCCCAACACAGCCAGAAGCTGAAGGCAGCCCAAGGTCGCCAGCAGAAGGAGTGGAGAAAATCCACTCCTTGCTGGCAGCCCATTTGGGACCAGGGTGGCAGTTTGCTTTCAGAGTGGCCAGCTAGTTGCTGCAGTCCCTGGCCAATCGTGATGTGATTGTGGCTGGATTATGGTTTCAAGCTGCTGGTGTGTTTCACCACTAAGAGACCAAGACCAGGCCCTTTCTTAAACTACAGGGCTTCACAGGAATTATCCCAACAAACAAGATTGTCAAAAATACCTCCACACATCTTATTTTGATGCACATCTTTAAGGAATTTTGTTTAGTTAAAGCAAATCAGACAGACACCCATCTATATAGCATTGTTGAGAAAAGTTAACATTTCTAGATTACAACTTCTACAATTTTCCCAGCCAGCAGGGCCAGGGAATTTTGAAAGTCACCGTTCGAAAGGCAACTTTTCTAAGCTTCAGTATTCAGTCCAAGGTAATGTTTTAGGTTCATAGGCTTCAAGAAAGTAGCCCTAAGTCAAAACAAGATCTTGGTTATGATTGAGATAATGTTTTCCTTCTGCAGGGCGATCTTTTTTTTTTTTTTTTTTAACATACTACTTTGACATTTGAAAATGAGTTGCTAAAGGCCATGAAAGCAGGCCTAGACTAGACTGGAATGTCAAAATCTAAAGCCAAATCTCACCAAATTATGCTATCCTATACTTTATAGTTTATAGGTTCAACACCTCCTAGAAAAGTGATCTCATTTAGCAAGCTTCACATTATCGGGTAACACTCCTGGAAATAAAGGCACTGTACCTTAATAGGATGCAAATTGGTAGTTGTAATGATCTTATGCAGAGGTCCAGCTAACTTTACAGGCAATTTAGGTTCTTTGTCTAGTCCTTGTGGTTTCGTATAGTAGTCTAGCCTTTCCCGAGGGAAGAAATTGTTGATAACTGTCACACAATCATGCTGACCTAAAAAAGAAGAGAGAACAGTGTATCTTTATGAAGAGAGAGAAAGAAATCCAAGTCATCAATGCATACAGCTGGCCAAGTACAAATTATACTTGGAGATACAGAAACATATTACAGTGGGCCCTTCCTATACAGTGGGAACCCCCCCCCCAGCCTATGGGAAAAAACGTGTAAGCAGCGCGCACTCAATTTAGTCCTCCCAGGCTCACATCACCATAAGGCAAATCACATAAGCTCAAATCACCGTAAGGCAAGCCCACGTATGGCACAGGCGCACTGTAATAAGTTCTAATGAGGAATAGAGCAGAAATACCTCCTCATGAGCTAGAGGTAATTTTTTTCAAGTTTTAAAGATCACAATATAACAAATAAATAGATCCAAACCAACTCTCCTGTTTAGTGTCTCTGATGAACATTGTTGAGATGCATTTCAGACCTCGTTCCAAAGGTACTTCCACTTTTACAAGCTGGAGTTTATTGTTTCTAACTCACTCTACAAATTAAACTTAAAAACAATATCCATGTGGTGATGGTAACCAGGGAAAGATTTAATCCTACTTAAGATGGAGATTGTATGAAGCATTAATTGCAGAGATCCTGTACAGGCAGGGACTTACATTAGAAATACCAAGACCAAAAGGATTATTCAAACTGCTATACAGCAGATGTGTAATTCTTTCCAAGATGGAAACTGATCCATCTTTAGTGATACTAGTTTCTAGACTAGTTTCAAGTTTCAGTCATTTATCCTCTAGGACTAAAAAATCATTTTCATAAATGATACTCAAGCATGGGACAAACTTTCCCTATTCTCAGATAAGCTATCGGGAAGGACTAGCAAATAGTCGGGGCAAGCCTCATTTTGCATTGGACTTGCATCTGGTTCCAACATGAAATAGGATGGGATGGTTTTTTTTTTAATATTTTCAGCTCCCCTAAATTCTAAATTCATCCTCCTCAGCTGTACTGAATAATGTCAGAAGAAGAAAGTAGTAATTATCAACTCAAGAGAAAACAATTTAAATCCAACACAGAGATGGTGGATGTTTTTTACTGTAAAAAGTTAAATACAGGTTGAACATCCCTTATCTGAAATGTATGGTACCAAGAGGATTTTTATTTTTTATTTTGGAATAGCTGTATTTGCATATATATACATATTGAGATATCACGGGTATGGGACCGAAGTCTAAACACAAAATTCATTTATATTTCATATATATCTTATACATGTATGGTAATCTTATACAATATTTTAAAAAAATAAATGTGTACATGAATCAAAGTTTGTGTATACTCAACCACCAGAAAGCAAAGGTGTCACTATCTCAGCCACCCATAAAAAAGGTTTTGGTTTTTGGAGTATTTTGGATTTCGGAATTCCAGATAAGAGAGACTCAACCTGTACAACCAATAAGTCAAGGTATATCATCTAACAGCCTCAATGAAATGGCGGAGATCAAGACCATCTTTCCATTTACCCACAAAGGCAGCCATCTGAGCTGCTGTCCTCCCCACAGAATTCACAACATCTGTCTCTGCTCCAGCCTCTAGCATCATCCAGGTGATTTCTTTGTTGCCTAAATACAAAATAAATTTATTTTAATATCTTTTTAATCTGTAAAAAAGCTTCAGCAAAGTACATTTTTTATAGTGGATTTCCTTGCTTCCTAATCAAGTTAAAACTTCCAGAACAGCATAAAACTGCTATTTAGGCTGCTGTCAATGAACATTAGTAATATAAGAAGCTGTTACATAAAAAGTGAGAGACCACTGGTTCCTCTAACTCCAAATTGCCTATTACACTAACAGCACCTCTCCACAGTTTCAGGCAGTTATCTTTCTCATTATTCCCTGGACACATCAGGAATGTAACTCAGGTCTTTGGCAAGTAAAGCGGAGGTCTTCCCCCTACTTAGTTTCTGAAGAGTTGCCAACTACTAAGAAAACATTCTCTTCAGGTTTGAACCCATGCCCACATGCAAACCACAATTAGAAGCCATAGCATTGTATATAAGTTCTAAAAATTAAACCTTGACTTTGCATGTTATATAAGAGACACAATTTTACTATCCATTGTATATAACTGGACTTGAACATCCACAGATTTTGAGGTAATTTTGAACTGGACTTGAGCATCCACAGATCCATGGGGGATCCTGGAACCAAACCCCAAGGGCCCACTGTATTGGAATTCAAAAGCAGGGCTTGTCCTTGGTTTATTTTCTCATCTGCCCACTGTGAAACTAAAGCTCGCAAAACAGGCAGGAGATGCACAGGCCTAAAATGGGGAAAACGTACTCTAGTTTATTTGGTTATCTATGGTACACACCATTAAGTAATCTATAGATTTGTGTGATAGACAAATACAGCCATTAGCTTCCACCAGTGGGTAGTATTACGCATGGATGCACATGCACGCACACACAGACACACCTGCACACGTATTAACATTTTTAAAAGAATACCACAATGTGTATTTGCAATTAAACATTTAGAGTATTGTTAAGATCAGCAAACAAGCAGCACATTAATATTCCTACTGCAAATTATTCTTTTTTTTAAAAAAAGGAAATAAATAGGTTAGCTTTCACTTTCTTCTTCATAAGCCAGTGATGTTAATATACTGTATATTGGAATCAACACTTGAAAAGGGGGTGGGATGGAGGAGAAAGAGTAAAGGGAAAAGGCTTCAGTATGGATGAAAACGTTGGCTTCCTTTTGAAGCACATATTTTAGGAACAATTCCCCTATTCATGTTATCTTTACATCTATGCTGTGCTAACTGTATAACAATGGGTGGAAGAGCCACTGATTTCTGTACAGGAAAGTTTGCGATTTTATAGTTGTTCAAGCACAAAAAGGCTTATTAAATCTTCTTTGTTCTCGCAAGATGTTTCATCTCTCAATAAATATAATTTACCTACATTTCAGACAAATGTACAACACATTCTGGAATGCAAAACAGTTTTTAAAAGTATTACCTAATAATAGAAGGGAGAACTGTGTAACTTTCCAGATGTTGTTGCATTACAACTTCCAGCATTTCTTTCAACTAATTAAGTTGAGAATTTCCACCTCTAAGTAGGCAGAGAAAGCTAAAAACCTTGTAAAACTAAAGATCCCAGAATTCCCTAAGATGGAACTATAGCACTTAAGGTGGTGTCAAACTGCATCATTTCTACAGTGTAGATGTGCTCTCAGTCTTGAAAGTATTTTGTCTTATGCAGACCATGCTGTTGTCCAAATGTAAGCTAGTTAAAAAAAAAACACCTGTTTTTAATTAAAATGCATTGTAATTCCTTCAAAATAGGCTGTGGCCAACCCAATGTAAAGCCTTTGCTTTATTTTTATTTTTATTTAATTTTATTTTTTTACCACCCTATCTTTGGACAGAGGCCTAATTAAAATGCGAAACCTTTAAACATTAATTTAAAAACCTAATCTATGGTATGGTCTACCTCCATGGTGGTGAACCTATGGCACACATGCCAGAGATGGCATGCGAAGCCATTTTGTTTGGCACTCAAGGGCGGGGTAGAGGAGGAACAAGTGCACACCTGTTTCTTGTACTCCCAGGCCTTCAGCTGCCTGGGAGGGTGTGTGGGCAGAAGTCTCACCCCAGAGGGCAGAAGTCCGTCCCCAGGTAAGACCCGGTGCCAGAAGGGTTTTTATCTTGGGCACTGGGTGCCTAAAAGTTTCACCATCACTGGTCTACCTGTTTGTCTGCTTAGGGACAATTCCAAGTTGAAGTAGCTGTCCAAGTATGCTTTATGTAAATCTCCTCCCTACAAATTTGTGGTTAAGTATCAAAAATGACCTAGTGCTATATTTTACATTAATCATTGTTAATTTTCCAATGTATCTAAGGTCTGATAAGTAATCATAGATACAAAGTTGCAGCAGATGTCATCCTCTATATTGTCAGCTTCATCTTTAATTAACATATTTATTTATTTCACTGTATTTATTTACATCCTTTCTCTATCCCCCTGTTCATCTGAGAAGGCTCCCAGAGTAGCTTAATGGACTTGACATCAAATGCTACAGTCCCTGACACAGGGTTAGAATCTAAAAGAATAACGCAAAAGGAAAAGAGAGGATGAAGGAAATGTTTCAGAAAAGCAAACTCAAGTATCAGTAGATACTTCCCCCCCCCCACAAAAATAAACCAGAAAAGTTTGATATTTTTACTCCAAAGCATCTTTTCATCGGAAAAATGAAAACAAACAAATATTTTCTTTTAGAATAATGAATACATGTTTAAGATAAGGTTTTTACATATCTACTCCTGCCAAAATTATTTCTCAAAACTACATTAAGAGGAAAACTTTAATATGAGGTTATGTACCGTATCAGATCATTGCAATTTGTGGTCTTGCCTTCCTTTTCTCAGCTCTTTTTGTGATTTGTTATGTCAGTTTGACACTATGGAGAACCAGTGGAAACAATAAATGTTTCCTTGTTTTACTAATGTGGATGGTTTCTTCTGTTTTTGTGGGGCTTTTTGCTGGCAAAACCAAAGAAGGTGCTTTTAAATTCAAGTCTATAATTAATTTCTGAATAAGCTGTCCTTTTAATGTATCAAACATGATAATTTTATGTCTAACCAAGTTATATTTAATGCATTTTGTAAAGTAACAGTGACTTTCAATCTGTAAAACATATAATACTTTTGAACATAAGAGCCCAGAGGAATATTATCCAACATCTCTTATTGATCAGATGCCTACAGTAGCCCATAGGCTATTGTACATCCATCCTGGATGAGCCCTGGTGGCGCAGTGGTTAAATGCCTGTACTGCAGCCGCTCACTCACAAACTACAAGGTTGTGAGTTCAATACCAGCCAGGGGTCAGGCTCAACTCAGGCTTGCATCCTTCCAAGATCACTAAAATGAGTACCCAGCTGGTTGCGGGCACTAAAATGAGTACCCAGCTTGTTGGGGGCAATTAGCTTATAGTTGTAAATCACTTAGAGACTGCATAGTGTGGTATGAAGCTGCTATTGCTATTGCTATTGATGCCAGGCCACAAGCCACTGGTTGCTTGTCCTTGGCTTATAGTCAGGAAGGAAAGAAAGAATTATAGCCTATGGGCACAAATACAGTAACCAATCCCTGGTATGATGGGAGGAAAGTCTAGTGAACCCTCCCCCCACAATCAGATAGTCTAAGAAGCACTGGCATAGAGTTTCTTGCTATAATTTCCAAACACTTGCAGTTTTTACATCTCAAATTATAAATAGTTATGATAACCCTCATGTAATATAGGACATTTAATTTTTCATTTCAGTGAGAAACACACTATTTTGCCAAAGCAGCTACCATTCCATCCTTCATGAGAATTCTGGACACATACAACACTGTGCTACACGTTTACCTTCATTTTAAGAGACATTTTGTCCAATGGAACCTAATTCCAAGTGAATTAACAGATCATGGCAGCCTCTGCCTTCAAGTATGAGCAATTTACTTAAAATATCTGCAGGTTTAGAGAGAAAGCCAAACAAATTTATGCATGTAGCTTTCTTGAACTAGGGATGAGAAGACAAAAGTTTTAGGATTATACTGCTAGTTCATATAAATCTATATATAAATACCTTGGCTCAGACATTAATAGGAATGGAGACAGCAGTCAAGAAAACAAACTAGAATTTGGAAGTGCAGCTGTGAAGGAACTAGACAAGATCCTGAAGTGTAACGATATATAATGCTAACGTTAGGATTGTCCATGCAGTCATATTTCCAACTACTATGTATGATTGTGAAAGCTGGACAGTGAAGGAAACTGGTAGGTAAAAAATAAACTCGTATGAAATGTGGTGCTTGAGAATCACTCTACAGATACCGTATACTGCTAAAAAGACAAATAAATGGGTCCTAGAGCAAATCAAGCCTCAACTCTCCCAAAAGCCAAGATGACTACACTGATACTGGGGTATTTTGGCCATATCTTCAGAAGACCTGACTCACCAGAAAAGACAATCATGCTTGGTAAGGTAGAAGGCAATAGGAAAAGAGGAAGACCACATTACAGATGGATGGACTCAATCAAGGAAGCCATGGCCCTGAGTTTGCAAGACCTGAGCAAGGCTGGTGATAATAGTGTGATTTTAAGATCTCTCATTCATATGGTTGCCATAGGTCAAGTTGACTTGATGCAGTTAAAAACAACAAATAAATAGCTAAATAGTTGCAGCACATTATAAGAAGTTATAGCTAGTACACTCTTTCTTTCTTTCTTTCTTTCTTTCTCTCTCTCTCTCTTTGGTGAGTTGCCTTGGGTCCTGCTCCAGGAGAAAAGTGGCATATAAGCAAAATAAATACTAAAAAATCAGTTTTATCAGCAAACCATCCTTCTCTCATCAAAGACTTCAGAAGTGGTTTAACATTGCCTTCTTCTGGGCAGCATTACTTCCTTTAGTTAGCTACACTGCCACTGCCATTGTCTCTGAGAGATCCTTTGTCAGTGTCATCACCAGGTCATACTGAGCTGCTTCCCAGTAGCTATCTGGCACATTTATTCTGGCTTCTCAGAAAAACTGATCTGTGGAAGACTCTACTAGCGGCAGATCTACCATCAGCATAGCCTCTTGCCTCACAAGAGCATACAATCCCATCAGCATAGAAAGATAATGTTGGGCTGGTGTACTATGGATATATTCCAAAATGACGACTTGTTGGAAAAGATGACAATGCTTGGTAAAGTAGAAGGCTGTAGGACAAGAGAGACTGAACAACAGGTGGATTGATTCAATAAAGGAAGACAGGTTTGCAAGACCTGAGTAAGGCAGTTGATGACAGGGACTTTTGAAGGTCTCTCATTCATATGGCCACTATAAATTGAAGTTGACTAGACAGAAAATAATAAATCATTCTCTCTGGGATAGTTTCACATAAGCCACTGAAATTAGTAAGGATATTTCAAACACAGCAATCTCTTCAAAATGAATGCAAAATGCATCTGGTTTGAAATGAGTATCTGGTGGTTTCTTCTTGCAAAGGTGAGGCAAGTGTTATCACAGTATTATTTATGAAATAATTGACTGGGGACACTTCCCAGCCTTCCTTCCAAAGGTCAATCTACCTGAATGAAGACTTGATTCTGCATATTCCCTCATTAGGAGAAAAACTGGCTTCTACCCTATAAGCAAATTCACTGCATACACACACACACACACCACATCACATTATACAAGAATAGAGAAGCAGCTAAGGGCCTTTGCAGACTGCCAGAAATAGTGCACATTAAATTGAGGCACTGCCCTGGCTCAGTGCTAGGGAATCATGGGAACTGTAATTTATTGTGGCACCAGAGCTCTCTGACAGAGAAGGCTCAATGTCTCAGAAAAAAAAATACAACTCCCATGACTCCCTAGCATTGAGCCAGGGCAGTGCCTCAATTTAATGTGCACTATTTCTGGCAGTCTGCAAAGGCCCTAAGTCACCTAAATACCTTTACATCAATCCTATAACAATCTACATCTCCAGCAACCATTACTTAGTAGTAGGCTGAAATGTAACACATCAGCTTAAATCCAACTGCTCATTCCTACTTAAACCAACCCACTCAAACAATAACTTGATAAGCTTTCCCTTTATGTAAGTTACATTGATTCAACAGGTCTGCTCTAGTTGGGACTAACAACTAGGTTTAAGCCAAAATCAGAGCTGAGTCTTTTATAAGTTGACTGGTTAGTTATTAACTCTTCAACAAATGTCACAACCACAACAGCTTACAATAAAATAGAATTTTAAAAACAACACTTGAGAATACACTATTATGAACAGAAAAGCAGCAAAACATAAACAGAAGAATATCAGATCAAAGTCATCATGATCACTTTTGTCCAGCAGTCAAAAAAGACAGATCTTGCCAGCAACTCAACAAATATTTTATCAGACATTATGGAAATCCTGTATATACTTTTCTTTGCACCATATAGTTAATGGGAAGAGAAACCTACCAGAAAGTCCAGCAAACATCAGGGCGGTATATCCATGTTCATGTTCATTGCAGTTTACATCAGCCCCATGTCGCAACAGCAGTTTGCACATATCAACTTTCCCCTTGTATGCTGCATGCATAAGAGGAGTCATGCCATGCTAATCAGGGGAGAAAAAGATGAAAATAAAAATAAAAATATATTTCCATTTATTTTGGTTCAGCCATATTTCAGTATCAGTGAACAAGGTACTGCTTAAATGGACTGGAGTGGGGAGGCAAATTATGAAGAGGTCTTGAAATAAAAAGGCCGACTCGCCAATCATGGCATGTGATGTTCATTTGTTACACTGCTTCATGAGAACATTCCCAAAACTATATTTTGTCACTACAAGCCACCTCTTCAAAAACAAACTAACCCAAGTAAGTATTCACCTTTAATGACACTATGCAAGCCTTATACTGAGAAGAAAGTTTTAGCTATAATTACTTGTTTCCTATGTGGACAAGTTCAATCCTTTTTTCTTAAACCTCATGTTTAAGTTTCTGCCTCATGTTTTTTGTAGTAAAAATATGCTTGAAATAGTCATATTCAAAAGTGAATAGCTATATCAGCAATTAACACTGAGTATCTGCAGTGCACCAATACCAAACATTTCACATTTTGTTTTTTAAAAAGGTAGAAAGTGTCCATATTGCCAGCCTACAGTGAAATGTAAATACTCTCTCCCAAGTAACTTGTCTTCATGTATCAGATACCCTTTTGCTAATATAAAATTGCTTACTTAGAATAAAAACTTTCCTTAAAAGTTCTCCTCTTTTCCACACTCTCTTCATGGGTCTTTGCTTGGTGTGTGTGTGTGTGTGTGTGTGTGTGTGTGTGTGTGTGTGTGTGTGTGTGCATATAGGATTCTCATCCCCATGGGAGGGGAACAGAAGTCTCTACTACAGGGTCAGAGGTGGAAAAAATCTAGATTGAGGCACTGCCCTGGCTCAGTGCTAGGGAATCATGGGAACTGTAATTTATTGTGGCAACAGAGCTTTCTGACAGAGAAGGCTCAATGTCTCAGAAAAAAAATACAATTCTCATGATTCCCTAGCACTGAGTCAGGGCAGTGCCTCAATTTAATGTGCACTATTTCTGGCAGTCTCCTTAGGCCTTACGTTACTGGGTCATGTGGGGTAAATTAATGGTGGTGGTAGTGATAGAATCTGAAGGTCCTCTTCTCTACTCAAGAGCAGGAGACAAAGCTGGAGCCCATTATGTTAATCAAGAATTACTTCAAAAATAATTACTTCAAAGCACTTCCCAATGGATAAGATGCTGATTTGTGTTAACACAAAATAAAGGAAGCCAGCATTGTGTAGTGGTTTGAGTACCGGACTCTGAGAGACCAGGGTCTGAAGCCATATTTGGCCATGGGAACCCAGTGGATGATTCAGTGCATGCCACAACACCCCAGCCTCAGAGGAAGGCAATGACAAACCTCCTCTGAATAAATCTTGCCATGGAAACTCTGCAATAGGGTCGCCATAAACTGGAAACAACTTAAAGGCACTTAACAACAAAAAATACTGTATTTGTAAATGATAGAAAGGAAACACTAGCATTAGATACCAGTGTGGACATGGACCAAGGAGGCCATAATATCTAAGACTTAGCTCCTACTATGGCAAACCCAAAGAATCAAAGGAAATTAGTAAATTGACACTTATATATCCTCTGCACACAACAGCACTCCTTCCCCTACTGCAGGATCCCAACCATTTTGTCCTCACCACAACCATGCATTCAAACCCAGCACTTTCAATCCCATTCATTTTGCAAACACTCACTGACAGAGCAGTGTGAAGTGTCACATGAGACCAGCCACAAGGAGCTCAGCTCTTTGTTCCTGGGAACTCTCTTACTAGGATCAGCCACAAACACTCAAGCTTGTACAAAGCAACATAGACTAATACTCCTCTCTGTTTCTCAGTGGAACTGGGACAAAATGTTAGCAATGGGCATGTATCAGTCTTTCTGTTAAGTCAGTGAGAAAGCTTTCTGCAGACATGTTGGCAAGTGTAGCACAAATGCAGAAAATCTCATCTGCTGCAGTAAGATTTCACAGAACAAACAGCTTTGCCTTGAAGCCTATAAGTGAGGTCATTGCAGTAAAAACAGGTGTAGGTTACCTACTGTCTTACAGATATTTCTGAGGACAATCCCTATAAACCCCACCATAATCAGGGATTATACATTCTATTTCAAAATGTCTAGAGGGCATTAGGCTGCCTCACGCCCTTGTGCTGAAAGGTGTGCCTTTTCTGAGCCTACATTCCTAAATATTCTGTAAAGCAAAGCTGGGCAGTATGGAGTCCTCCAGATGTTGCTGGATTGCAACTCTTAGTAGTCCTCACCACTAGCTATGTCAGCTAGGTTGATGGGAACTGTAATCCAATGCCAGCTAGAGGACTATGCGTTCCCCAGGTCTGCTCTAAAAGTGCAGCTTTAAGAAAACAGGATCTCAGAATATGTATCCAAAGGTGAACCCAGACATTGTTCTAGGCTACCAGGGCTGTATTGCTTTCAATAGACACTGATGCCTGGTACTTTAGCAAGGAAGGGAGCTCTAGGAATATGAATTTATTCCGCTTTCTGATGTTCCCAGAATAAAGAAGGCACTAAGAATGTGATTCCAATTTAAACCCTACATTGAGAGATAAGGTGCTGGAGGTGACAATTGCATTGAAGATGTTCCAGAGGGCACCATTTCCATGTAAAGCAGGGATGGGCAAGTGACAGGTTTTTGGGGGCTGCTCTAGGTCCCTGCAGGACTTTGGGACTTCTATCCCTCTGATTTTTTAAAATAACTAACAAGTCATGTGCACATCAAACAGGAAGCAGAATTCTGGTTTATTGAAGAAACAATCCATCTTGACACCACTTTAACTGTCATGGCTCAATGCTATGGAATTGTGGAAACTGTAGTTTGTTGTGGCACTAGAGCTCTCTGACAGAGAAGGCTAAATGTCTCACAAAATTACAGTTCCCAGAATTCCATAGCATTGAGCCACACTGGTTAAAGTGATGTCAAACTGGATTATTTCTGCAGTATGGATGAAGCCCTGATGGGCTTAAAGGCAGCCCTAGAGTCCCCAAAACACAGACAACTGATCCTCACATCTCCATAAGGAATGTTGGAGGGAACTGCTTAGCTTTTTAAAAATCAAAAAAATATGAGCAATTGAGGGCTAAAGATCACTCTGTGTGTGTGTGTGTGTGAATGATGCCTACCACTAGCTTCCCCCCCATCACTCCCTGCACTCACACTGATGTCCTGTTTCCATTTTATTTTATTTTTAAATCCCATATGCTCCATCTGGGCTGTATGAGTGTTATCTGTTTCACAGTTCCATATCCATACAAATGCAACCTGCAACATGCAGCTGAAAATGAAATGTTTTGCCCAATTTGGCACAAAGCTGCTGTAATACACAATGGAACAAGCTGTTGAGAGCTGGCTTTAATGAGAGGAATCTCTAACATTCAACTGAACACTGCAAGTTCATCTACATGTTGTGTGGGCTGACTAGGCTACTGATACAAAATTGTCCCCATCTTCAAATTGTTCAAAGACTACTATTGGATTATAGTTCATTGACAGCACTGTTAAAAAGTGTTCATGTTTAACATTGTTCCCATACTGGAATAAAAATTAAGTACAGTTGTCTAGTGAAATAAGGGACAAGGATTCTGTCCCATTTACGGAAGTGTAGAAGAGACAACTTCAGCAACTGTCACACAAGCAACACCCTATTCTACATGACCATTAAAGGGACAAGACTGCTTATTTCACCTGGAATTCCTAAAATTAAACCATTTTTGTTACTAAATCTGGGAAGAGTTACACTTTGGACTACAACGCTTAGCCTCCACTATTCAGTATAACCACTGGTCATATTGACTGGGGAATTAATTATGCAACAGTACAGAAAATTGTTTCTGAGCTCTATAGTGCTATGTGAATGACTTCAGGGCTTGTGCACTCCCTACTTTTTCATTTCAGCTTCTTTTTTGTTGTTTAAGTCAAATCAGGACAAACCAATGACAGGAACTCTTGTACATTACAGTTAGCTATTTAATATCTGGTGTCAGTTTTTCACCACTGTTTATCCCATTCTTAATTCTAGGATTCTTTAGACACGCACTGAATAATTGGCAGATTCTCTCTACTCTGGGGTTTCTGGGTATGTACTTGCAATCTACAGAAGGAATGGTTAACTCCAACCCATCATTCCAGATCATGGTTCCCCTTGGCTGCTATTTACAGTTTTTAAAACATGCATGGTACTTCCTTTCACACAATATCCCATCTAGTTTGGTCTTAGAACAAGAATATTTTTTTCTGAGAAGTTCAAGACTTCAAGGAGGGCCACTCACAAAAGTCCTCTTTATAGCTGGTATTGCAGTAATGCCATCTTATACAAGAAGAAAATTTGAAAAATGTTATTTTAGCAAGTTGTATATTTAAGAGGAGATGGGTCATCATGACCACTTTTTTTGCCATTTCTTTAACAACAGCCTATGGTTAAAATAATATGGCATTTCAAACAGCAATTCTCATACAATGTGTGACACATTACTTATTAAGCCACTGAGGTTTTGCCAGAAAAAAAAAATTGCATTCTGGAACCACACTTCAATAGTTCCACACTTTTCAACAGCTTTCTTTCCCTGTGTTCTTTACAGAGACTAAAAAGAATATAATTAAGAAGAATCATTTGAGTTAAGCACTTATTTTCACACTGAAAATATAACCTAGGTGATCCAAGCAGTGGGAAGGAAAATTCTATACATAAAGCCCATTAAGGAGAAACGATACACTTGTGCAGAGGCCACCTGCATAGAATGACAGCCGTGTAATGAAGGTATTTCCCTGCCTTTCAGATTTATAACAAAGATAAAAAGAACAAGCTGATCTTAAGAATTTTCCAACAGGGCTGAAGTAATGCTGACTAATACCACCATGCCTACATTTTCCAAGTTAAAAATAATGAAACTATTTTGGTGAAGAAGACAGCACTGTTGTACAAAGCAGTATGATGCTGGATTTAGGAAGTAACATATGGAACACTCATGGGAAGAAACCATGAAAAGTATGCTTCACATATAATAGCTGGGATAAACATCAAGTTATTCAAAGCATTTTTTTTTATCTTGCCCTGTGGTCAAAAGGCTCCTGGAGTGACTTACATAAGATCAACAAAAAACAAGAGGGGCCCTATATGCAGGTTTATACTCCAGAGAATACAACACACAAAACACAGAATAAAATGGGAAGAGGAAATGAAGCAAATTCAAGTACTAATTCTTAAAAGTTAAAGAGTTCCTATGACTACCAGCTGCAATAGAAATGATTCGTGAAGAAGCTAAATGGAGCTTGGACGTTATCACACTGGCCCTAAAGCAGCGTCATTTCAGCCTCAT
>CM034710.1:91585378-91596273 GCA_020142125.1 Phrynosoma platyrhinos | reverse complement strand
GATTTGCCCCCGTATGATAACGTCCTTAAACTGGAAGTGATCGTTGCTGTTACTCTGGTCACTTTCCTATTTGATTTTTGGCTATTTTCAAGATAGAGCCATTCAAAGTAATGTTTCTCACACTGCATTTCTTGGCTTTTTTCAACCTCAAAATAATGTTTTACAACCATTTTTTTTAAAAAAAAAAATCTGTTCTCTAAGAGGGGATTAGTGACAATTTAGTGGAGTGGGGACATGGTCTGCCCTGGATCTCCCAAGGGCTTTATGTAGTCCCTGGTCAACATAATTCCAACTTCATTCTAAATTCTAAATAAAGTATAAAGTCAGCCCTCTATTTCCATGTGTTAGTTATCTGCAGTTTGGCATGTCTGCAGCTAGTTCCACCCATATAAATCAATGGTGGCATGTGCACAATGTCATGCCAACATGGATGTGTGCACATTGCCATGCATAGACACATATGGACTTGAGATCCTATGATATTTTTTATCTGCAGGGGTGGGAGTAAGAACCACCCCACCCCCCACCCCTGATTCAGAGGGCAGATTACACATATATGAATGTTGAAGGACTGTGGTTCTGTAGATTCTTTTGGCCTACAATTGGCTGTAGTTATCATAACTAATGGTGAGGGATTTGGGGAGCTGTTATCCAAAACATTGGGAGGACAGTGGAACACACTCTTTGGGAGTGTGGTGGAGTCTCCTTCTTTGGAGGTTTTTAAACAGAGGCTGGATGATTATCTGTTGTGGGTGCTTTGATTCTGTGTTCCTGCAAGGCAGGGGGTTGGATTTGGTAGCCCTTGTGGTCTCTTTCAACGCAGAACCACAATTTCCCAGAGCCTGTTCAGCCTATACTTACAGCACTGTGATTCCACTTTAACTGCCATGGCAACATCCTATGGAAACCTGAGATCTGCAGATTAAGGAAGGACATTTACAATGTTTGGTAAGAAATAGCTACTTCATCTTCTCCAGATGGATCCTTTCATCCTGCCATCACCTTGTAGTTCTTTGCTTTTCTGAAATGGAGTGATGCACATGCTTGGTTTTTCTGTATACAAATTTAGCTGCTGTTTAATTTTGGATATCATCTACTTGCCTACACAATCCAAACAGCAGCCTTTTGTTGCTCATTCTCTCCCCCTCAGCCTCCTTGCTGGCACCCTGCAATGCATCTTGGTGAGTTTCTCCTCCAGTGGGCTACAGTTTTTGCGGGTAAAGCTTTTTTGAGCAATTAGTTTGATATGGTGCCTGGATGTTGAAAATGCAAAGCTATAACAGATCAAGACATTGTATTTTTTGCTTCACTCATATCCATCTCCTGAGTAATCTTCATGTCAAATATTCCATGGAAAACACTACTCTTGGACCATCTTCTCCATCATCCCCAAATTGCTCACAGTCATGTGAGTATCCCAGTCAAAGGTTACTAGGCCAGACCTGCTATAACAACGCTGATTGTATTTGATGGCAAACAGATAGTTGGTGTGGTATAATAGTTTGAGCAATGGACTACAGCTTTGGAGACCAGGGTTTGAATCCACACTTAGCCATAGAAACCTACTGGGTGACCCTGGGCAAGTCATTCTCTCAGCTCAGGATAACAAAGGCAAATTACTTCTGAACTAAGCTTGCCAGGAAAAACCTGTGATAGGTTTGTCTTCAGGTCTCCATAAGTCAGAAAGGACTTGAAGTCACATAACCACAAATAGTCAGGTAGCAAAGGGTGCACTCAAGGAGAGCAGTGGTCAGGGCCAAGCTTTTTGCTACAGCCCTACCCAGACTTTCACAAGGCAGGGAAGTGTCCCTAGTCTACCTCAAAAATGGAACTGGTTTTGTTGGAACAAGTTTGGCCTCCACTACAGTGGCACCTCTTGCATCTATGCAGATATACATGATTGTAATTCATTTGTGGTATTTCTCAGGAAAGCTGAGTGTGTCTATATAGGCCACACGGGGATGCATTGCCCTTTCCAGGGATCACTGCAATAGGCAACACCACACTTGCCATTTGTAAAAATGGTAGGCATTTCCACTGGAAGGATTCACATCCTGGTAGGTAGTACAGGTTGAGTATCCCTTATTCAGAATGCTTGGGACCAGAGGTGTTTGGGATTTTGGATTTTTTGGGGTCCGTAAACATGATATTCATTTATGTTTTGTATATGAATACTAGTGGTTCTCAAACTTTTTACTCTTGTGACCCCAAGAGTCACAATATTTATTTTATGAATAAAAATATTTTGCTTGTTTAGTGTGCTATTTTTGCCTGTACATTCATGTATATTCACATTTCAATATTTTATAAGGAAATAACATTGTCCAAATTAGAAATTTTATTTAAATGAACTCAGTACTTAACACATGTGTACATTTTACACATACTGTCATATACAGCCACATTCACATAACACACTCAATCATGCTCTTTTATTCATTTTCACACTCATACATACTTATTTTTCCTCTCTCACACACACAGCAACTCAGGAACATTCATACTTTGTATATATGTGAGTATGCACAAGTGCATGTATGAGTATGTAAAAAAGATGAAGAGTGTGACTGAATGTGTGTGTGTGTGTGTGTAAGAGAGAAGAGAGAGAGAATGAATGAATAAATAAATGCATTTATGTGGGAGACTGTGTGTGAATGAACGTATCTGAAGGAGAGAGTCAGAAAAGATACTCAGCCTGTATGGATAAAACAAACCTGCTTATACTGAAGAATCTCAGGGTACTTTGCTCCTTATATCTTTCTCTCTGCATCCATTTCATGTTCACAGTCAATTCGAGGTATTGTATATATTGTGTGTGTATGTGTGTGTGAATGAGAGAGAGAGAGAAAGAGTAGCTTGAGATTATCCAGTGAGTTTCATGAGCGAGAACTTGAACCCAAATATTTCCTGTCACAGTCCAGCACTCTACCCTAAATATACTGTAATGCTTTACCAATTCTTGTTGTAGTTGTACGTTTTTCCAGAATGGTGTTTCCCAACTTGGTGCTCTTGGGATGTTTAAAGACTACAGCTCCCATCATCCCTGTCCATGCTTACAGAGGCTTTTACTCCAACATACCTGATCTTTGTCTAAGAGGAACTCTTTTCTCCCTTCAATCATCATTTTTTCATCGTCCTTCCAGCAGTCACTCTAAAATATCAACTGGATAAATTAGAAATATTTTCTAGTATGCTTGAACGGAATAATAGTTTTTCTGATTACAGGTACTTTTTTACTCCAGTCAAGCATTTTGTGTGTATATGTGCATATGTGCATGTCTGCACATGCACACATGTATTTTTTATTCCGTTGCCATCATATATATGATTATTCAAAAGTACAACTTACTGGGTTCAATGAGATTTAGGTTCAAAGCATACTGCAGAAATAGTCCAGTTTGAGACTGCTTTAACTGAATTGGCCAGTGCTAAGGAATTCTGGAAATTGTAGTTTATTGTGACAGTAACAGAAGGCTAAATGTCTCACAAAACTACAGTTCCCAGAATTTTCTAGCATTGAGCCAGGACAATTAAAGCAGCCTCAAACTGCATTGTTTCTGCAGTGTGTTTTGGACCTTACTCAAAGGTAGGAATATATAATATTTCAGACAATTTTGCCACTTTTTGGTATAGGTTTTTATATTTCTCTCCTTGTTCAAGAGTTTCCTTGTGCAGATTCTAATATACCTTGTCTATGATAACATTTAAATATTTTTCCTTTTTGCCTTTCCCTTTGCTCTGACTCCCTCCAATTCATACTCCTTGACCAGTGCTTTAGCAACTACCTTATAAAGCCTGGCCAAAGCAGATTAGACTGTGATGCATTTTAAAGCTAAATATAGAAGCCAGATCCTATTTTGGCACTAATATCCTCTGGAGTGACACTCCTGTTTTGCACTGAAACTCAGTTTGTTAAATTTGCTGAAAGTGGTGAGTTTGGGTTTCTCCTCTTGGTTTTTTTTATATATATTTTTCCCCTTGATCTCAACTGTCCGTTCCCTTTTTTGAAGGCTTATTGTATGAGTGGGGAAGTACTCCTTTTCTGTGTGTCCTTTCCTTAGCCACCCACAAAGTAAAATAGACATGAATAGAAACCAGGATGGTGAACAGACGTCTGGACATCTGTTCAAAAGACTTTGATCCTTTGGAAAGGCTAGCAGGCTTTATCGGTCTAATTGTCTCAATTTGTTATAAAGGATAAGGGAATTCTACATATGAATAAATACCTTTATGTATTTTTAGATTTCTGTTGCTAGAGTCAAGCAGCTGGAGTGTTGACTCAATGATCTGCATGTATGTTCTGAGAGGGGGTTATCATGATTATCACACTAAGTAATCATGTTTATTACCTTGCTTTATATTGCATGAACCCTTATCTTTTCACTCTTCAAAGTATAGGTCATCCCAAATGAAAAATGAGATTCACCCCACCACCCTCAAAGGACAAGCAAATAAAAATCTTACCCTTATGGGCAATGTTGTGAGTTGCATAGTCTTGTGTTATTTTTTTTGGAAGGGAAGCATTTAAACCTATTTGAAACTGTTCTTGCAGATTGCTAAAGTGAGAGCCATTATTGGGGGTTGATTTATCTTAAAATGAACCTTGGGGCTCAGATTTTTTTTTAGGAGCCAGACTGAATGGAATGGGAGTCAGAAGAATCCTCTCTCGGAAGCTGTATTCTGATTTGTTTTCCTTCCTGACCAGTATCTTTTCTCCACAGGGAATGGGGTACTATGCCAGGGTTCAAGTGCGTTTCACAATACTAGCCTCTGATTAAACTCTGGCTTCTATAGTGGGTTTCTTGCCAGATTACAGAATGGTGGAAGAATAATATCTTGCCATGTTCATATGAGGGTGTACTTGTATCCTATTTTACAGATGACAAATCCTCTATTTGAAGGGCTGCCAGAGGACAATTTTTTCCCTTTAAAAGAGGCTCTCTATTTGAAGAGTCAAAATATGATGTAAAAATAAAGAATGATATAGAGGGTGATCAAAGACTTTGAAGTCACCCACCCATAGTTAGTTCTTGAACTTCAGACTCAACAAATACACTGGGTCACAACCTTGATACTTCAGTTGTGATGTACAGTACTGTTATGCTCTTTACATTATAATAAATCATGTTTAATTGTGTATCTGTATGTCCAAATTAGCATATGCAGTTTTATGCAAATCCATGTCCTCTTATTTTGTAATGGATGTTCACACACACATTCACTCATGATTCTTTTATTGTTATATATATATTGTCATATATCTCCTAGGACAGTGATTCTCAAACTTTTTACATTTGTGGTCCCCTTTACAGCTACATGCAGATATTTCCTCCCTCCACCCTGTTTGATGTAGTATATAAATAAAATTATTTTATTTGTTTAGCGTGCATATTTTTGTTTGGATATAAGAAGAGGCACACTGGATCACCTCAAAGGCCTATCCAGCATTCTGTTCCTGTAGTGACAAACCAAGAAGCAGGACATGAATGCAATAGCATCCCTCTTGTTCACAGTCTTCAACTATACTACTGGGGGATGGGGTGGGGGGACGGGACTATTTATCCTTCGTGACTCATAGCCTTTAATAGTCCTTTTGCTCATGAGATAATCCTGGTGTTTTGAAACAGGCCATTTTGGCAGCCAAATACTGGTGTTGCTCAATTCATATGCTGTTTCTTAGTAGTCATGGCCATGCTAGCAGTATTAAGAGGAAAAAACCCAATGGTATTCTTATAAAATGCAAGAGGTAACCTTACCATAATTCTTTTGGGGGTAAGCTGGTGTCATTCAGGCTGGAAAACTGGCATTTAGAATAGCAGAGTACATATGTTTGCCAGAAGGTTACAGTATTTATTTCTGGAAAGAAAGAGCATGAATTGGTCATGCAAAATGTGTGTATAATCACAAGTATTTTAACTACAAGTAGATAATGGCAATTATGCACATGATTATATCATGATGTTGTTGTGTTTCTTCAAGTCATTACTGATTTATGGTGAACCTATCACAAGGTTTTCTTGGCAAGATTTGTACAGAGGGGGTTTGCCTCTGCTTTCCTCTGAGGCTGAGAGAGTGTGACTTACACAAGGTCACTCAGTGGGTTTCCAAGTCTGAGCAGGGATTTGAACCCTGGTCTCCAGAGTCCTAGTACACCACACAAACCACTACACCATGCTGGCTCTCTCATATCTTGATAACATTTTAATTTAATTTAATTTTTTTATTTCTATGGGTATTCTCCATTATTGATCTGGATGGAGATTATATATATATATATATATATAGAGAGAGAGAGAGAGAGAGAGAGAGAGAGAGAGAGAGAGAATCACCTATATATCACTGCCCAGACCACAAGGGCTCTTGAGACAATGAACAAATAAAAACCAATTCAAACAAAGATAAAGAATCAGTTTTGGAACAGTGAAGCTGCAATTTCAGTTACTGCATGCCATGAGAAACAGCTCTGTTTAGGCTGCCTGCTGGAAGCTTAAAAGAGAAGGGGTCAGCCTAACCTCCTTGGATAGGGAGTTCCACAGTCAAGGACTCTTGTATTATACTTGAATAGCAGGCTTGTGTATTAGTTTGTTCAGCCGTCCCAGCAAATGAACTAAATAAACAAAAGCCAAGTAACTGGAATATATTGTTTCACCTGTACTCCAAATATCATATGGTTGTCATTTATGTAGTTTATATCACATGTTCAAGCATGCTTCATATTATCTCTTGAGGGTTATGCCTCCGTTCTGTTTTGTGGAATGAAAGGAAGAAGGCTGAGGCTGATGATTTGGGGTTTGCTTGAGGCCACTTGTTCATAAAAAAATCACTTTGAAATATGGTACTAGAACATGTTGATGTTTTATAATAACATTTGGGAATTAAAAGGGGTTTTCTGGAGGAAATACAAGGATGCTGTTTGATGGAAATATTAGAAGCAGGAAATAGAAGATAAAAATCATTGGGAAACTGATGAAACAAGAAGCATTGGGTGCTAAGGATGCAAGAAAAGGAAGTAAAGTGAAAGATGGGTGGAGAAAATGGAAGGCCAGAATTGACTAGGATTTGGGATAAAGGATTGCTTCAAACATTAGGCTGTATGGACTGGGAATTTGTAGGGCAACCTGGTCATATACAGATTATAGCAGTAACTTGACATGCATTATGTATCACTTTTATGAGTCATCTTCCTGAATCAAACTTAAAATATAACATATGTACTGCTCCTAATGTAACATAGTTGATAGTTTATATTACACTAGTTTTTCATTTTTGATACCCTTTTGATTTATAACCTCTTTATTAAAATGTTTTATACTTGTATTACAGAAATTTTATGAATAAGCATCAGAAGCCGGTGCTAACAGGCCAACGGTTCAAAACTAGAAAGAGGGGTGAGTTGGATCATTTCACTTTACAAATATAGCTGTAAGTTTATTACACCCTTTCAATTGTGTGTGTGTGCTTGTTTAATTTATATCCTGCCTTTTTTCTGGCATGGAACCCAGGGCAGCTTACAACAAACAGAGTATAGCTAAAATCTTAATTATCCAAAAGTTAAATAATGAAAAACACAATGTTAGAACAGTTTAAAGCACATTTAAAACTTTGCTTTTTTTGTTCAATCCCCATTCTAGTTGTCAAACCAGTATTTACACTCTTATGCATCAGAATGGGATATCTTAGTCCTCTAGGGCCACATTTTGTTGCAGAATTCACTTAGAAATAAATCTACAATGTGGTATTCTTCAGCATTGTCAGCTGAACAGTTGTAAATGGTTTCTCCATATTTCAACCAATTGCCTTGTGCATTTTTTAACCAACAGAAAAAGACTGCAACAAAAAATAAAATAAAAGAAATTCAACAAATATATTGCTTTTTGCCACTGATGAACTTTTTAAATCCTGACCAGTGTACTGTATTGACACACACACACACAAATGTTCCATGCTATTTCTCATCAAATCATGAGGCAAGAAGCAATGATGGCATGTATTGATTGTCAGTAGACTGACAATCAAAAACCCTTTCAAAAACCAGCATTTCTTGAATGAGCCAGAATTCTCTCCGGAGTCAGAATGTATAAGAAGTACACATTGTAATCTTGACCCTAACTACCCTGAAATTGCCATTGGGCTCAGAAAATATGATACAAACTATGGGATCCTGGCTGGTTTACATATACCATAGTTAAAGTTAACCACAGTTCTTGGTTTGTACAGAACAGATCAGTAGAACACAGAAGTGTATTTTCAACAATAGTTGGAGTGAGAAGGAAAGTGCCCAAGCCCAAACAGATAATACTTACTAATCTGTGGCTTAGTGTTTTATGTAAACCAAGTCATTGTGAGCATCCTTATATAATACTCTCATATACTCTTCATAAGAAAAGAGAAGGACAGATTCTGTATTCTGTATAAATGTTTACTTACCCCTCCAATTCTGCCACAAGTGGATGAGCTAGTGAGATAAGTTAGCATCTTTAGTCCTGTATTCCGGTCTCTGAGAATAACAGAGCAGCATACCAAAAGCATGCACATTATGATAGTATAAAAATGTGGCTAATTAATATTAAATATGTAGCTCTGACATGCCCTGTTATTCAACCTCCCCTTGAGTGGGTTGACCTTAAACTTAAAACAGAATTGAGCTGAAAGAAGAAAAAGCTGGTAAGAAAATAGAAAGGAACATATATTTAGTATTCTATAAAATTCAGCAACTGAGAGCACTTTATTAAAATATATGTACTGAAAGGAGAAAAAATAATTTTACAAAGGTTACTTGATGCCTGAGGAGCATAGATATTTGAAAGGGATGGGGAAATTCAATAAGGCATGCAGATGCCACAAGGTGATTAGCACTTGTTCTCTCTTCTAGATGAAAAGGAGAAATTTGAACCCACGGTCTTCCGGGATACAATTGTCCAAGGCCTCAACGAAGCTGGTGATGACTTGGAAGCTGTAGCCAAATTTCTGGATGCAACAGGCTCAAGGCTAGATTATCGCCGCTATGCTGATACTCTTTTTGACATCTTGATAGCTGGCAGCATGCTAGGTATGTTTGTCACACAGAGAACTTCACGACTTTCAGAGCTAATCCTGGAAACATGCCCTCTTGGTTTTGTCTGCTAATGTTTTGCTCCTGCCTCAGCTCCCTTCCCTTCTCTCCTCTCTCTCTATGTGTGTATCTTAAGTTCATCGTCATGTTTTTCATACCTCTTGGTACATTTTGATAGACTTTGTTTAGATATCCATGGCTACTGTAAATGGGTGAAATAATATTTAGGATGGAAGCTAAAATTAGATGCGGAGAGCATCTCAAGTCACAACACTTGTCTTCAGCCTGAAACCAAACAACAATGTTGTGTATTCCAGTGGCGTATAAAGGCGATATTATGGTATGTTCCTATCCCAAGTTCATCCAGATATTCCAGTGGCGTAAAGTAAGTTGGTCAATGGAATGTATAAATTACTACTACTACTACTGTTGTTGTTGTTAACTGCCCTTGAGTCAATCTCGACTCATGGCAACCCTGTGTGGATGACACATCTCCAAGACCCTCTGTCCTCCACTGCTCTGCTTAACCTATGCCCTTGATCTCCTTAATAGAGTCCATCCATCTAGCATGTGGCCTTCCTCTCTTCCTACTTCCCTTCACCTTTCCCAGCATTATTGTCTTTTCCAATGAGTCCTCTCTTCTTATGATGTGTCCAAAGCACAACAGCCTCAGTTTGGTCATTTTGGCTTCCAGGGAGATTTCTGGCTTGATCTGCTCTAGGACCCATTGGTTTGTCCTTTTGATTGTCCATGGGATTCTCAGCACTCTTATCTAGCACCACATCTCAAATGAATTGCTTTACTTCCTGTCATCTTTCTTATCTGTCCAGCTCTCACATCCACCATACATGGTAATAGAGAATATGATGGCGTGTATGATTCTAACTTTTGTGCTGAGTTGTATATCTTTGCATTTTAGAATCTTTTCTGCTTCTTTCATAGCCACCCTCCCCATTCTTAATCTTCTTTTGATTTCCTAACTGAGTCCCCATTTCTATCAATGTTTGATCCCAGGTATGGGAATTCTTTTACTATTTCTATTTCTTCGTTGTCTAGGTTGAACTTGTGAAGGTCTTCAGTGGTCATTATTTTTGTTTTCTTTATGTTCAGCATTAAGCCTGACTTTGCACTTTCTTCGTTGATCTTCCTTAGTAGGTGTTCCAGTTCTGTGAGGTTTTCTGCTAGTACTATGGTGTCATCTGCCTATGTTAGATTGTTGAACAGATACAGCCTTGTCTGATCCCTTTGCCAATTGGGAACATTCTGTTTCTCCATGTTCTGTTCTGACAGTAGCCTTTTGTCCCGAGTACAGATTCCTCATCAGGACTATTGTTGGCTCCCATGTCTTTAAGGGCATTCCATAGCCTTTCATGATCTATGCAGTCAAAGGCTTTGCTATAGTGTATAAAGCACATGTGGATTTTCTTTTGGAATTCCCTGGTGAACTCCATTATCCTTCATATGTTTGCAATGTGGTTCCTCGTGCCTCGTCCTTTCCTAAACTCTGGGATTTCTCTCTCCATGTATGGTTGGAGTCTATGTTGCAGAATTTTGAGCATGATTTTGCTTTCATGGGAGATCAGTGCTGTGGTCCTATAGTTGCTGCAGTCTCTTGTGTCTCCCTTTTTCTGGATGGGGATGTATATTGATAGCTTCCAATCTGTAGGCTATCATTTTGTTTTTTGTATCTGTTAATTATGTTGGTTAGTACTAGAGATGACTCTGTCTATGTGGCTTGCAGCAGTTCATTTGGAATATCATCTGTTCCTGGTGATTTGTTTTTCGCTGTTTCTCCTATTGCAGTTTCCACCTCACTTTTTAAAATTTGGGGTTCATCTTCATA
>CM034710.1:91568521-91582487 GCA_020142125.1 Phrynosoma platyrhinos | reverse complement strand
TAGGAGCAGCCACAGAGAAAGCCCTCTTGTTCATTTGAACCAAACATTTATTTTATTTTTTATTTCATTAAAATATTTATGTCCCACCCTATGTCATAGGATCTCTGGACATCTTACCAGTAAAATCAGTTTAAACAATTTAAAACAACTTAAAATTTAAAAGAGTAAAAAATAATTAAATGATGAGCATGTTGACTGCCAACTCATTCTGATAAAATGTAATAAAAGAGTTAGCAGTTTACTTAGTAGTGCTTGTCATTAGCAGTGGTTGTCATTGCTGCACTCTACCATAAGTAAAAGTCATTTACGGATCAATCTCTTTATTATTATTATTATTATTATTATTATTATTATTATTATTATTAATGGCGTAACAAGGGCTTGAGGCAATAGGACTGCAGAATTATTGAAGTTTTGCTCTCAAAGTATTGTTTAGTCATTGTTTAATGACTAAAATGGAGCCAGGAAATATATGTTCATGTAATTTGGAATGCACTTTTCATTTGCTGTGTTGTTTATATTTATTCTTTTTAATGGTTTGTGTTTAATTGTATTTATAGTTTAATTATATATTTTTATCTTCGCGTGATGTAATATTTTCCAGATGTATCTGTTTTAACTTTTGTAATCTGAATTGAATCTCAGACATTACAGTGTATTGCTATCCAGTACAGGTGCTGTGTAATGGGAGAGGAGCATAACTCTGCTGATGGTTATTTATACTGTGTATGCCACATTACATACATTGGTGCCCAATGCAGACTCTTGTGTGATTTCTTCAATAAAATGTGACTCAAAGACAGAGATGGGAATCACACATCCTTGTCCGTATTGTTGAACTGCAAGTCCTATTAGCCCAGACAGCGTAGCATGACATAACCAAAGGTGAAGAGCGCTGTTAGACAAACAACATTTGAAGGTCTTCATATCTCCCATCCATTCTCTGGGGATAAGTGTCAAATATGTCTGCAGTTGGGCTATTTGCAAAGCAATTGAGTTTGTCTAAAAGAAATTAAATTTCCTGACACATGAGGTATATTTTTATATGTGTTTCATTTTTATTGTAGATTAGTTATGAGCACATACAGAACTACTAGTTTCTATTTCTGTTGATACTGTTTACTTTTCTTATGTTTAGGTCTTCAATAAACTCATCAGGAGATACAAATATTTGGAAAAGGCATTTGAAGATGAAATTAAAAAGGTAATGTTGCTAACGTTTATGATCTGGGGCTTATATTTGTAATATGCAATATCTTTTTTTATCGATGATGTATGGAATCAGTATCTCTTCTGAGACACAGAATGCTTAATTGCGAGTATATATAGTGACTTCTAAATAAACAAAACCAACCTTTGGCTTTTGTGGGGTGAGGAATGTTTTTAAAAGAATGCTCTTTTAATTTTCTGATGGTTTAGCAAAGCTACCTTTTAACTGTTGCTCAGCATTTGGTACCCTTTGTTCTATTCAGCTCTCCACTCTATAAGCATTGACTGTACTATTAATTATAATAATCTGTTATTATGAGTAATGCTGACTCATTCTGTTTCACATGCTGAAAGCACTTTACATTCATTTAAGCTGTCCGTTTTACTTTCCACCTCTGCCCACTCAGTTGACTTCATCCAAGGATATTTGATTGTTAATATTCAGCACAGTTGTGGCAAACTGTGCTCCATGTACGTAAATGCAAAGGCTATATATATATACTTCAAGATTAGAGTTTATTGAAGGCTTTCAGTTTAAGTAAAAAGCAAAAGCAGTCACCAACCTAGCATATATATATATATATATATAGAGAGAGAGAGAGAGAGAGAGAGAGAGAGACCGTGCTTCCCTTTCCCTTGGCCCATGCTTCCCTTTCCCTTGGCTAAAGGCATCAGAGCAGTACATATAATGCAGTGAGTAATAATCTCTTTAATCTCATATATTCAATGACAGTAACAAAGTAAAAGTTCTAAATGAAAGAGTGTGTGCATTCCTCTCCTAATCAGCCAGAATCATGCCATAATGTAATGTGTGCATGTAAGGAACCCAATGTGGTACAGTGAATTGGTCCCATGCATCTCTGGTAATCTCATCAACACACATAATCTGTGTTAGGTGGAACTGGTGCTATTCAACATATTTATCAATGATATGGATGAAGGAATAGGGGGCATGCTTCTCAAATTTGCAAATGACACCAAATTAGAAGGAATAGTTAATACTCCAGAAGACAGGATGAAAATTCAAAATGACCTTAATAGATTAGAAAGCTGGGCCAAAGCTAACAAAATGAATTTCAGCACAGAGATATGTAAGGTACTGCACTTAGGGCAAAAAAATTGAAATGCATAGATAGAAGATGGGGGACACCTGGCTTAACGAAACTATGTGTGAAAGGGATCTAGGAGTCCTAGTAGACCACAGGTTGAACATGAGTCAACAGTTTGATGCAGCAGCTATAAAGGCCAATGCAATTTTAGGCTGCATTTGTAGAAGTATAGTATCTAGATCAGGGGTAGGCAACCTTTCCCCTTTAAGGGCCAAGGGACTTCAGCTCCCAGAAGCCTCAGCCATGTTGGCCAATAGTCCCATGCTGGCCATTAGCTCCTGGGATTCTGGGAGCTGAAGTCCCTTGGCCCTTAAAGGGAAAAGGTTGCCTACTAGATCAAGGGAAGTAATAGTGCCACTGTATTCTGCTTTGGTCAGGCCCCACCTGGAATACTGTGTCCAGTTCTGGACACCACAATTCAAAAAGGATGTTGAAAAACTGGAGCGTGTCCAGAGGAGGGCAACTAAAATGGTGAAGGGTCAGGAACCCGTGCCCTACGAGGAACGACTTAGGGAGCTGGGAATGTTTAGCCTGGAGAAGAGACAGTTAAGAGGGGATATGATAGTACTCTTTCAATATTTGAAGGGATGTAATGTTGAGGAGGGTGCTAGCTTGTTTTCTGTTCCGAGAATAGGTCTTGGAACAATGGATGCAAGCTACAGGAAAAGTGATTTCACCTCAACATTAGGAGGCACTTCCTGACAGTGAGAGCTGTTTGACAGTGGAACACACTCCCTCGAACAGTAGTGGAGTCTCCTTCTTTGGAGGTCTTTAAACAGAGGCTGGATGGCCATCTGTCAAGGATGCTTTGATTTTGAGTTCCTACATGGCAGGGGGTTGGACTGGATGGCCCTTGTGGTCTCTTCCAACTCTATGATTCTATGGTATTCTGATTGTTTATTTAAGTCAGGAATGAACATCTTCTGGAATTCTGAATGCTCTTGCATTACAACATCCCTCTTTCCTAGCTTGTGGCTGTAGATGATGAAACTTGTATGCAGGAATGCTTGGATGGCCACAGGTTTCCCCATAATTTATTTTTCTCTTTCAGAGATATGAATAATTGCTGCTACATCTGGGATAGTAAGTTAGTGATCCTGAAGATATATGACACAATAAATGATTGACATCATAATCTGAAAGGGTACATGCACCTTGAATTTTAGTGCACCTTGAATTTAGAAAAAACTGATAGCTCAATGTTAAAGACACATGCTTAACATATTGAAGGCATGAAATTAAAACTCCACCATCTCCAGATAGAGCTGGGAAACGCTTCTGCCTGAAATCAGGGCAAATCAATGTGAGTCAAAGTAGATAATACTTAGCTAGATAGAATAGTGGTCTGAGTCTGCATAGGACAGCTTCCTATATTCCTGGGAAATTCCTGCAAATTCCTTTACCTCAAATTGCTCTTTAATATCCACTCAAAGAAGATTTAGGTGGAGTTTAGAAAAGTCACTTTTGAAGTGCAATAGAATGTGGTTATGGAATTCTTGTAGCCCAAAAATATAAATTTCCCAAGTTCTGGAGTTAGGTTTTCTTTAAAAAGAGTGTCATTGAGGCATATGTGTTTATAAAGATAAAGTTGGGGCCCCATCCAGTCAGTTTTGGCAATGCAAAAGGCAATGAGCCTTCCGCTTTGGCTTTTTTGTTTAGAGGCAGTGTGTGCAACTATGTCAAGGATGCAGCCAATTTTTGCCCCTTCACACCTAGTATGCACCCACGCCCTCCAGTTTTAGCAAAACATTGGAACATGAAGTAACCTCTGATTGTGGGAAGATTGTGAGCACTTAAGAATTCATGTGACACTTCTGGAGAGTCTTTGAGTCATTTTCCTCCTGAAAAAACAAACAAAAACATAGCTGTAGGCATATGTGACCTTTTGGAGTAGGTCACAAATAGGGGTTTACTGTCGCATGTTGCCAGTAGACCGTGCTTCCCTTTCCCTTGGCTAAAGGCATCAGAGCAGTACATATAATACAATGAATAATCATCTCTTCAATCTCATGCTAAAAAATGAATTAATTTAACCATTACACTATAATAAAAATTTGCCATGATGATTTTTTTAAATAAAACCATTTCCCTATCCAGCACATCTTTATGCTGCCTCTTCTTTCTACCAAGCTGGGATTCAAAGTGGCTTACAAAACAGAGGAGATGACAGAAAAAACATGGCATTCTGTTAGTGACACATGCGTAAACCATGCTACACCTGTGGGACAACTTATTCCCCATAGGACAATGGATATCTACTGCCGGTGGCAGCAAAAGCAGAGTTGCACATACAGCAATAGTGCATATTGTAGTTGTGCATTACACAGAGACACCCAGTCATTGGCAAGTATTATGCAATGTTGCTTTTCTTTCATTTAGGCTGCTTAGGTTGAGGGGATTATGGATTGTAGCCATGGTTAAAAGCATACAAAAACTGTATTTAAAATAGTTTTAAATGATTAACAAAATTAAAACCATTTAAAACATTAATTTGAAAGGAAGAATAATAGCATTATTTGTTGTTGCTGTTTGCCTTCAAATCATTTCCAATTTATGGTGACTCTCAGGTGACCGTATCATGGGGTTTCCTTGGCAGGATTTGTTTAGAGGAGGTTTGGTATTGCCTTCTCCTGAGGCTGAGAGTATGTGAATTGCCCAAGGTTAACCAGTGGATTTCATGGCTGAGCAGGAAATCAAACTCTGGTCTCTAGAATCATAGTCCAATGCCCAAACCATTATGCCATGCTGGCTCACAAAAAACCACAATAGCACACTAAAAAAAGAAGAAAGAAAAGCTCTTTTAATGTAAAACAGCCAATTCCCAAAAGCCTACTAGAATTAAAAGGTAATCACCAAACTCTTGTTTGTATAGCACCTGTAGTTAAACCAGTGATTGCCTGGCAGCACATAAATTGGAGCTGAGTGGGTGTGAGGTCAATATTATTCAGAAACACTGTAGTGTTTGAAGGCCTCCCTATAGAGTCGGTAACCTAAGTTGTAATAGGTAATAGGAGGAGAACTGCACTGAGAGAAATCAGTGGTGCAAGTTGTTGATGCTGATAACAACCTGAAGCTGAACACTGTGTTCAATTTTTGTGCTTTCTAAGTAGGTTAATTAGAATTGGATTTCATCCCCCTCCCCCAAGCTATTTCAGGCAATGCTTAACAACCGAGCCAGGGACAAATAATACCCTTTGAACAAGGGGAAATGATCTCCTTGTATAAAAATAAAATAAGGCATCCTAGTGTGGCCAACATTAAATGTTGTTTCCATCCAACTAATCATCTTTGAGACAAAGAGAATGACAAGATCCCTGACCTCTATCAAGCATTGCACCCTGCATTCATATTCATATCTTTATTTTGTATATGTTTTTATTTGTAGTTTTTAAAAAGTCCATGGTGTAGAAATTGAACATACCCAATTTTTAGAAGTGGGGTCTGGCACGCTTTGTCAGTTTCATGATTTATCCAAATTAACAATTATATGTTTCAACTTGCATAAACCTAAAAAAATAACAATTTGTGGCTTTAGAACTGCTGTGTTTTCTTTGCAGGATATGTCATAAATATCTTGCATATGCAAAACTCTGGTAAACAGTTTGATAAATCCATCATGTATGCTTTGAAAACTGTTTTGAAGGAACTGTGTATGCTGTGTTATGTGCAGTCCAACACTCTTCTGACATTCACAGTGGAACGTTCTGGCTAAAGATGTTGTAGGTTGTAGGTCATGCCCCAAACCACCTGAAAAGACATGGATGCTCACATGACATATATTAAATGAAGCCAAGGCTTGCTCTTGAGGAGACCACTGCAGAATGGCACCTCCCTAGTATTGGTGGTACTCTTAATTTTGTCTCATATTTGGCACCATTAAACTACATGGCATCTAACTGTTCTGGGTTCCATGTCTTGATTGGCCCTGAAAGCTTCCATGAGTGGGCGCCTACCATCTGGGGGCAAAAAAAATTAAAAATGCCTGCTTTTTAGATGGGAAAGATCCAAGAGCTTGAAGGCTTGGGAATGCTTGAGAAGGCAAAAGCCTCTGAACCCTTGTGAGGCCTGTCGCTCCTATTACTGTGTTAGGGTATGATGAAAGAATGTCATATTTCTCTTCCCTTTTGACAAGAGATAGAGTTTGTGAGATCTGTTCGTAGGCTGTCTGAGAAGGAAACATTAATATTGAACTGTAAATCTTTTAAATGTTACAATTCTCTCATTGCATATAGATGCCTTTTATGCCCATGAAAGCCAATAGTTTTCCCAAAATGTTTTCCCCAAGAAGTTCAGAGTCTTTTCCTAAATCGTTCTTAAACTAGAGTTCTTCTCTCTCCCCACATTTTGCCCTTTTATAGGCTAGCCAGTAATTAGTGTCAGTTTCAAGCCCTGCATCTTAGAGAAATGAAAAGTCATCTTATTTTTCAAACCTGTTTTGAAATAAGTTGTGAGATGCAGTTGGTTTGTGCAAAGGTTAAAATGACACATCAGTTGTTGCTTCTGGATGTTCTTAACTTAAAAATTCAGGTAATTGGTAGGTACCTGCTAAAACAGATGGTGAATGTTCTTTCAACCAAGTTATTTAAAATTCCTGCAAGTTATAATTTCATAGCTTCTCTTATTGCTGCAGTTTGACTGGGCAGACTTAACATTTTACTCTCATTTTTCTTCTCTTACTGTGGCTTTGCACTTTTACAAATATGTATTTTACCAGTTTCATAAATGTTCAGAATCATAGCAAAGTTTAAGAAATCTATGCAAAAATAATTCATGCTGTCTTCATGCATTCAAGTTTGCTTGAACTCACATAATCTATATGGTAAAATTAATATCCAGGCTTCCTTAATATAAATTTATAAAAAAATAAACCACAAAAGCTGTTGGGTCTGTCCCAAAGTGAAGCAGTTTTACATCCTGTTCGAATCCATTGGAAGTGTTTAGCATGTCTTTCACTCTCTTCTACTCAAAAGAAGAACTATTAAAAGTACTTAAAATTTGCCCCATTGGTATCATGGAGACCAGGAATACAGTCCTCCAGATGCTCCCATCAGCCCTAGCCAGTATAGGCAATGGTGAAGAGTTCTGTGAGATGCCATTCAGCAATATCTGGAGGGCTGCTTGATTCTCACTTCTAATGCAGAAACTGCAGTAGTTGTCAGATTGTGACAACTGAGCAAGGTGCTGTTCATTTAATGTAACATCTGTGTTTGACCCTTAGACTAGGTTTTGAGCTCATATTTAATAGAATTGGTAGTCACATCAGTGGATCTGTGCAAGCACTGGTATTTCATATTGTTCGTGCATGCCACAAGTAATGTTCTACACATTTCCAAAGTGTTTCCAAAAGTATGTCTGTCATTTGTTTCACAGCTCCTGTTGTTCCTTAAAGCCTTTTCTGAAACAGAGCAGACAAAGTTGGCAATGCTCACTGGGATCTTGCTAGCCAATGGGACACTTCCTGCTACCATTTTAACAAGCCTTTTCACTGACAATATTGTCAAAGAAGGTAACTTGCTGTTTTTCTGGTAGTGCTGTCAAGATAGCTTAAGTTTTGGTTCAGAGATGAGTTTGCCTTCCTAGAGGCTTGTTGGGGTGTTGGGGCTCTGAAAATGTTCTTTTTCCTTCCTTTGGCCCTTTCTGGAAATGGATTGAGATTTTGCTGTCCATGTGTAAATTGTTCTGTTGCTCATTTTAAAAACTTCATTAATTGATCAGCTAGCTTCACATGGTGCTAATGTATCTCTTTCTGGGCTCTCTGGGGCCAATTATAAATGAATATGGAAACACGGTTACAATTTAAGTCTAAGCCATTTTTCCCAACAACAATATGACAAACTATATTCTAAATTGAGCACATAAATGTTGCATCATCCAATGAAGTGCCAATATAGCACTTCATTGTAGGACTTTTCTACATGCACACTGCTAAATAATATTGTAACCTTGGGTGTAAACCTTAAAGCCTAGATAAAAGATACAAATAAGTGCAAATGCATAATATAAATTCTATTATAAGGAATTTACCCTTTTGTCCCCTCCTAAATACATAATTGAGAATCCAACTCTTTTATTCAAGATGAAAAGGGCCTAATCATTACCCCTGGCAACTGCAGCTCCTCTCCTCTCCAGCTCTTCTTTTCTTTCTGAACCAAACTAATAAGAACAACCCCTTCTTGAGAGTTTCCCTACCCACAGGGCCAAACCAACCATTCATAGGGTTTATGCTAATAGGATTTATTCTTCGTAGTATGAACACTCATTTGTGAACCTGTATTGAAAGGAGTTTCAAAAGTGCTCGTTCTGAAATAAAGCTTTGTGTATTTCTCGTGCATGCTAGGGGAAAAAGAGAGAGATCTTATCAATACAAGGGGAAAGAATAAGGGATTTTATATAATTTTGAAGATATTTTAGAGAAGCTGGCTTGCCTTCACCTAAGGGACAGACTACAGGTTAGAGCAATGACATTTATAAATATAATTATTTAGGACTGAGCAATGCTTCTTTCTTACCAAAACACAACTAGGGAAGATGATATTGATCTGGATCACGATCCTGTATGTGGAATGGAGTCTACACAACATATTTTGAGAGGTTAAATGGCAGCTAAGTTAAGGCACAACAGGGATAATTTTTAACAGGGAACTGCAGAGAGTCAAAGTCCAGTATTCCACCTTCACAGAAGCAAGGCAGAGTAAGTTGCTATTCTTTAATGGACCTCTGAGCTCTCTTTAGCTTGGAGGTAGTAAGGCACAGTGGGAAATACTTTTCTTAGAACCCATTGGGGCAAAATGAATGCTTTCTGACATGCTTTTCCTTGACCTTGTTAGATGTAAAAAGGTACTTGGAAGAGCATGTAGAGTATCAATTGTTATCCTCTTCCTTTGTTCAGTGCAGTCCATTATGGAAGGGAAACTTCAGGAGAAATTCAAGTGAAGACCTCATGATTGTCCTTGTGTCATTTTTAGAAGCATGAGTCAAATGCCCAATTCTCATCTTCCCCAGCAGTCTTCCCCACCTTCCCAGGGTTCCAAGGGAAAAAAGAAACCCATTCAGAAGCACTTTTTTTTGCAGAGGTGATTGTCCTCTCACTTGAGACAGAACCAAGTTGGGTAGTCTACTCAGATAACCTGCTGCCCCACAAGACTTGTTCATATTTGCTTTGATAATGGGGGTAGCACATCAGGGTTTGATTGAACAATAACCTCATGGTGAAAAGAAATATATCATTTTTATTAACTGCCTATGAGTTGATTTCAACACATGGCAGTCAACAAGTATGAATGGCTGTGGTTTCTAAATTTGTTTCCATTGACACTGCTCACAATGTTAATCTTAGTGATAGACTATGAATTACTTAGTTGTGCTCTGAAGAATCTGTTACATATATATGTGTCTCTTTGTGTGTGTGTGTTCAGTTGATGCCAAGGGGAATGTTTTATAGCATCTTGCTGACACACCCAAAACTCTGAGGTTGAACGTAGCATCCTGCCCCTGTGGGTAGATAAAAAGTTTAGACATTATTGCCCTGTTACTCAGAATTTGAATAGGAAATTTGTGCTGACCGAATGGCCGTAATAATTGTTGTTGCTCTTTGTGCCCTTGTTCTATTGCACAGACTGAAGGCCTCTCACAGGAAGGTACATTTTTGTGATTATCAGCAGCTGATAACCATGGTAACCCAGTTACTTGGTTCCTACACTTGCCCAAATAAGACTTGTACATCTCACTCACATTCTTCCATGTGGGTTTTCAAGGCAGGTGAACTAATGTGCTATAAGACATTTGGCTTCACAAACATGTAGTCATTTTAAAAATCAGTGTCATTTTCCAATGTTCTTGTCATATCTGTGAACTCCTTTGCAAATATAGACCTGGTTCTTGCAATTCACTCTGAACAGATATGTTAGATCCATCTGCTATACTTATTGAAACAGCCATTTGACATACTTATATCTTTTTAAAGGGAAAACTCCCCTTGTATATGTTATGGAAGCACAGTAAATAGGTACAGATGGTGTCAATTTTCAACCTTGGCAAACTTTTTTCTGTGCTGTATACACTTCAAACATTATGATTTTGTACATAGCCATCTGTAATATGGATTCTTCAACATGATAACATATGAAGTGGCATGTTATGTGCAACTTTTACTTGCTATCAGTGTCATCCTGTGATCAACGCTACTAAATTTATATTCTTGCAAAATTCTTTCCAGTTGAGTATAAATTAAGTTGGTGTCTATCTGTACTCTTGCTTGCTTTATTTTCATTCTCTTCTAGGTATTGCAGCCTCTTTTGCTGTCAAGCTTTTTAAAGCCTGGATGCTAGAAAAAGATGCCAATTCAGTTACCTCCTCTTTAAGAAAAGCCAACTTAGACAAGAGGTTGCTAGTAAGTATTCCCTCCTTCTCTGTTGTTGTTGTTATTGTTGTTGTTAATGAATTGCCCAATAATGAGGTTTACTTATAGTTTGTAGCAGTTCAGAACAATGAAAGAAGTGAAATACAAAAACAATATACATAAAACTAAAATAAAAGCCATGGGACACAACATTACTACAAATACCGTAATTTTAAAAGCATTAATAGATCCTAATATTAATAACAGATAAAGTAAAGAGGTCTTCAGCTGATAACCAAAAGATCACAGTGTTGATGTCAGGCAAACCTTCTGGGTAGGGCATTCTGCAATCAGTCACTACAACTAAATGGCTGTGTCTCTAGGGGTCATCCTTTACAAGAATTTCCTTTGCTGTGCCTTAAGCATTGGAATGGATAGTAGTGTCCAACTGGTGATTTCACCTTGCCTCCTGCCTAGGTGCATAAGCAATGCTTTTGATGACCAGCTTTCTGTATCCAGTTCTTGCTGTTTGACTTTTCAAGTTGCTCAGCTTTTTTAGAGTTTGAGGCTAGCAGCCTTGAGAGAGCTGAGAACTGCTAAGACAAGCCCAACCTCCTTTCTGATGCCAGTTCAGTTGTGAATTGAATCTGCATCAGCACTGGGCCAAGAAAGCAGTAAGAGAGAGCTTTTGAGGTACAGGTTTAGTCTCCCTTATCTGAAATCCAAAATGTTCCAAAATCCAATTTTTTTTTCATGGATGGCTAAGATAGTGATATTTTTGCTTTCCAGTGGTGCAATGTACACAAACATTTTTCCATACACAAAATTTTGAAAAATATTGTATAAAATTGGAGTCTATGTGTATAAGGTGTGCATGAAATATGAATGAATTTTGTGTTTAGACTTTGGTCTCATGCCTAAGATACTTCATTATGTATATGTAAATATTTTAATTTTTTTTTAAAAAAAAGAAATCCAAATATTTCTGGTTCCAAGAATTTCAGATAAGAGAGACTCAACCTGTAGTACAGGAATGACCTAGCTTAAAAAAAAATCAAATGCTGCTCAGCAAAATTGTGTGCCTAAGAAGGGGTTCACTGGACAATACAGACTAATCTGACCTGTTCTTACTTAAAAGAGAATCCTACTGGTCTTATTTCCAAAGAAACATGGCTAGTGCTACAGCTATAAGAACTTGGTGCTTGGCATAATGAACACCAATTTCTCTCTTTATTTGAAATTGTGAATACTGGCAAATACTTTCAACAGGCTAATCCTTGAATAAACATAGCTCCCAGTAAATAGAATGATGTACTCTCAAGTCTTGGGGCCAAATATGGTCCTCCTGGGGGCCCACTGCAACAGATTTTCTAGATGGCCGCATCCCTTCCCCATGGATTCATCAGTGTGCATGAGTCCAGCCTGCAGGAATCGGTGATGGAGGGCAAAATTGGGCAGTGTTGCCCCTCGGACTTTCTGTGGCTGGCTACTCCTGTTTTTCTGGAATGTACAAAATCCTACAACATCCAACAGAAGAAAAGGGGAGCCAATACAGGATTCCATGTTGTTCTGTTACAAAACTACCTGATATATTTTGGCCAGTAAATATTGTGAAGCCTTCTTTAGAGTATTGGTTACTAAAATTAAAGAAAAGAAAAGAAAACATTCTTAGGGCCTTTGCAGACTGCCAGAAATAGTGCACATTAAATTGAGGCACTGCCCTTGCTTAGTGCTTGGGAATCATGGGAATTGTATTTTTTTCTGAGACATTGAGCCTTCTCTGTCAGAGAGTTCTGGTGCCACAATAAATTACAGTTCCCATGATTCCCTAGCACTGAGCCAGGGCAGTGCCTCAATTTAATGTGCACTATTTCTGGCAGTCTGCAAAGGCCTTTAGTATCTTATATAGGAGCTGTTTTATCAGAGATTTCTGGAAACTGTTATCTTTGAGTAGGCTGCTAAAGAAGGCTTTGAAGTATATGAAGGCTGAAATGTTTTGGCATTTTAATAATACATCACAGCATCCTGAAATGTGCCTCTTTCATATGTGAGCATCCCTTTTCTGTGCCTCTTTGCCCAAAGACTAGGAAGTGTTACAGATTTTTCGAGGTGGCTCCTAGCCTGAAATTAGGTCAATGTAGTTTACTGAATTTCTTCTGCCTTTTAAAACACACTTTTTAAAAATTAAAATTAAATGAAATTTAAAAGGCCCACATGCAGTCCCAGGAGCCTCAAAAGCAGCTAGCACCAGTGCTTGTCTAGTTTTCCATTCAGATTTAGTGGCCCAGAAGTGCTCCCTTAAATCAGTGACTGTTTGCCACAGCTAGGCAACAAAGTGCAAGCTTATACTAGTTCAGTTTTTGTGGAGTGCAAAGAAGTGGGTCTGTATTTCTGTTTTATATACTTTATCTCAAACGTCATAAAGTTATGTATGACTTTGTACATTATTCTAATGTGTTTTACAAAAAGCAAATTTCTTTCTTCCAGGAACTGTTTCCTCCCAACCGGCAGAATGTGGAGCATTTTGCCAAATACTTCACTGATGCTGGCCTCAAAGAGCTTTCAGATTTTCTCCGAGTGCAGCAGTCACTGGGCACTCGGAAAGAGTTACAAAAAGAACTGCAAGAACGTCTTTCTCAGGAATGCCCAATTAAAGAGGTGGAGGAATTGTTTTTTCTCTTACTCAAATTAGAAGAAAAATGGAACAGTTTAAGTGAGTGTAGACTGTGGGAAGAAATGAATAATACACCTGTTGAGCAGAGTTGTGGGTTAGAATTTTTTTTCATGGAAATATTTTTGTATATTTTCCCATGGAAATATTTTCATTGTTTATAATCTGGTTATTCATAGTTGACTGTGCTGTTGTATTGCAATAAATCATGTTAGATTGGCTAGGATGTGAAGTTCTAACTTTTCATCTAAGGAGATAAGCATTGAGAAATACCACTGCACAGAGGGAAACACATGGCCAAACTTTTTTATTTCACAAAATCTCTTCTTTTTCAATCCTAAAGGTACAAAAAGCAGACAAGACAAAATGTGATGCCTGTACCCAAATAATCACAAAATCATTTAGTGAAATAAAAACATCCAACTAAAAAAAAAAACATTTTTTTCTCAACTTGAAATTGAATTGCTAAGTATTGCAAAGAGTGAGTGAATGACTCTTAAAGCAGTACAGTTATACTTCAGGAAAAGAAAGTTAAATTGTTGATATAAAATATATCAAGTGCAGCTCTCTTTAGGAATGAGACCTTTGAAAAAGTACAGTGGTACCTCTACTTACGAAATTAATCCGTTCTACAGCCCA
>CM034710.1:91545649-91568421 GCA_020142125.1 Phrynosoma platyrhinos | reverse complement strand
TCCAAGAGGCAGTGACCAAAGTCACATGATAGTTAGAATGAGAGAGGGAGGAAGTCCCTAGCTAACTAAGAATGGACAGGAATATGCAAATATATTCCAACAATCCCCCTCTCATTCTCTTGGACTGATGTCAAGGATCTTCAGCCCTTCACATAGCCTCTGGAATTGATCTTTTGGCAGAAGTTTAGTGAGGTTTAGTGAAGATGTCTGCAATTATTACTTCTGTGTTGCAGTATTCCAGCTGGACAAGTCCATTCTGACACATTTCTTGCACTTTGTAAAATGCAATGTCAGTGTTCTTCTTGAGTGGCTTTTCACTCTTGAGATCTTGATGCAGCTTGGATTATCTGCATCAAGATGGTTGGTTTGGGTTCTGTTATCCCAAAGTCCATAAATAAGTTTTGCAGCCATTTAATTTCATCACACGCTGCTTTTGCCGTACCTGTAGAAGAATATGTGATTGTAGATTGCTTCATACTTGTCCAACGTACAGCTCCTCTACCATCAGCTTGCTGGTGGTTGACCTTCTGTCTGCCAGATCTGCAGCCCAGTCTGCATCTGCATAGGTGTTCAGCTGTGGTTGGTGACAGGCTGGCAGCATCAGTTTGTAACCTGCTATTTCTTTTAAATATCTGGAAACTCTTTTCACTGCAATAAAATCTCTTTTAGTAGGAGAGTTGATCCTTCTGCATAAGATGCCAACAGCATTTGCAATGCTAGGACTGGTAAAGTTGTCTATGTATAGGTGTTTTCCAACTGCAATCCTATATTTGTCTCCATTTTGTAAAGGCTTGGATTTCTTAATGTCCTTTATGAATCCTACTTCCATTGGAGTGGGCATAGCATTTGCATCTTTCAGACCAAGGCAGCCCAGAAGATCCAGTATCTTCTGTTTTTGATTCAGGAAGAAACTTCCATCACTGCCTCTTTGTATTTGCCCTCCAAGATAGTGTGAGATGTCTCCCAAATTCTTAATATCAATCTCTTTCTTGAGAGATGCTGAATTATCTCTTAACTATCTGATTTGTTCTCACTGCACAGGATCAGATCATCTACATAACTTGTGATGTAAGTCCATTTATTATTTCTAAATCTCTTGTATACACATTTGTCAACCGTGCCTAGAGTGAACTCCTCTTTGATAAGAAGTTGGTTCAGTTTCTCACTCCATGCTCTGGCATCCTATTCTAAACCATAAATGCTCTTTTGTAACTTGTATACAAGATGTTCCTTCCCAGATATTTGGAATCCTGGAGGTTGTTCCATATAAAGATATTCAGTGAGATCGCCATATAGAAATGCTGTGTGTATGCCCAGATGTTGAACATTCATTTTCTTGTAAGCTGCAACAGCTAGGAGAGTTTTGATGGTTGTATGAGTAAGTGGCGTCCCCTTGGTGACACCTGATGTGGGGGGACAGGGCTTCTGGGGGCAGGACTTTTGGTGTGCATGCTACACGGAAACACAGATGAATGTGCACAGTAAATTGTGTGTGCAGCCCTGTAGCAGCATGAAAGGGGCACCCAATGTCTCGTGGCAGCCCAGACAGCACACTCAAGGCCTCATGGCTGCCCGGATGTAGCACTGGAGGGCTTGCGGCAGCACAGACAATACCCAAGGCCTCATGGCAGCCTGGACAAGGCACCCAAGGCCTTGTGGCAATCCAGACAGGGTGTCCAAGGCTTCACAGCAACCCGAACATAACACCCAAGGACTTGCGGTAACCCAGATGGGGTGCTCAAGGCCTCGCAGCAACCTGGACTAGACACCCAAGGCCTTGTGGCAGCCTGGACTAGGCACCCTAGGCATCATGGCAGCCTGGACAGGGCACCAAAGGCCTCATGGTAGCTCAGATTGGGCCCCAAGGCCTTTTGGTTGTCCAGACACCAGACCCAAGGCCCCTGGAAGGCCCTGTGGGGGGCGGGGGACCAACCAGGTGTGTCCCCCTCTTCTGGAGTGTCATCCCCCTATTGAGGTGTCAGCCAGTATTTTCTGTTTTGATTCAGGAAGAAACGTCCATCACTGCCCCCTCTTCTGGGGTGTTACTCCCCCTCCCCAGTGATGCTACTGGTATGAGTGACTACTCCAGTAAACGTTTCATTGTAGTCCTCACCATACTTTTGAGTATAGTCTTTAGCAACAAGTCTTGCTTTGTATCTCTGAATTTCCCCTTCTGCCTCTAGCTTTGTTGTAAAGACCCATCTACAGGCAATTGCCCTATTTCATTTCCCTAATTCTGACAAAGTCCCTGTCTTAAAGATTACATTTCCTCACTAGCAGCTTACACCCACTTCTCAAAATCTGTCTTTGGAATGCCTGTTGGAAGATCCTTGCATTCTTTCCCCCCCTCCTTAGATAGATAGGAATTCCTGCTAGGAAATTCCTCTTTCTCTCTTTCTCTCTCTCATTCAGACTAACCATGTGATTTAGGTCACACCCCCTTTTGGGAATAACAGTCTTTTTTCTCAAGAGTTTTCATTAGAGCTGTTCCATCTTCCTGCTCTCTCAACTTTGTTTGGAAAGATGGTGACATAAATATTTCTCTCTACCTGAACAATTCACTAGTTAGATTAGGATTTAGCTTTTTATGTAATTATAGATTAAAGCCTTGTTTTTAATAATAATAATAAATTAATAAACTACAAGGTAGGTGTTTGTTGTTTTTTGAGCCAGTATCTGTACCAAGGACAAGAGGCCACTGTCAGAACAGAATTTGTGGAAACAAATTATCTATTAGTATTTTAAAACAAAACAAGATACCTAATTGTAGTGCTGAAGGAACAGACACACATATGACATAAAATTCCAGCTATTAATCCCTTCATCCTGATTTGTTACAACTTTGGGTAACTCTGTCTGTTTTGGCTTCTCCCATATTTGAATTTTATAGTTTTTGTTAAATTATGATGAAAAGGGAACTGAAACTATATGCTACTCTTTCCTCCTCTTTGTCTTCTCAGCAACCATCTTGCTGCTTTTTTGCTTTATAAATAATCCTGATATCAGAATAGGGGCTCAATAGATAAAGCAGTCCAAAAGATATATCATCCAAGGTATTTGAAGTGCTAAGCACCTTCTGGTTTTTATTCAGAATGCCATTTAAAAACACCAAGTGGTGGAAAGCTAGTGGTGCTTCTAGATGTCCAGCTGTTGGAAGTGAGTTGACACTGGTAGTGTTACCAGCTGTTAATGCTGAACTACTGTCAAGAGAGAGGATTAATGTTGATGATGTGTGTGAATAGTTAATTATGTAAGAAGACTTACTGTATGCTTTAGAAGATAAAGCATTCCACCTTTTTTTATCGAAAACTGTTCAAACATTCTGGGGCAGTTCCTTGCCAAAGGACATAATAACATTATGTCTTTCATGTGACTCTATGTGATACCTGCCTCCTACTGGCTGCCAATAGAACATTTAATAGTCCACCTTTTTCCCGATATAGGGACTCAAGATGGCTAACCACAAATTTAAAACAACAAAATTAAAAACAATACAAACACATTTTAGAAAGTATAAATATAAAATTAAAAAACAATTAAACAATGAGTATTCTCTGAAGATGCCAGCCACAGATGCTGGCAAACCTTCAGGAATAAACTCTTCCAGAACACGGCCACGTAGCCTGATAAGCCCACAAAAAAACAATTAAACAATGGTGGGACAGCAGAAGCTCCTGTCCAGGTGATCCTTGAACTGTCATAGGCTCATAAAGGAGACATGGTCCTGAACCCAAGCTTTATATGGCTTTATAGGTAAAAACCAGCACTTTGAATTATGCTTAGAAATGGATCAGAAGCCAGTGGTGCTTTTGCAACAAGGGAGTTGTAGTCAGCGCCACTTAACAGCCTGCAGCTCTTTGGACCAACTGAAGTTTCTGAGTACTTTGCAAAGGCAGCCCCATATAGAGTGCATTACAGTAATTTAAACAGAGTGCCACCGTGGCCAGATTTGAGTTCTCCAGGAACAGGCATTGTTTTTGCATAAACTTTAACTGTGCAAAAGCATTCCTGGTCAATGCTGAAACCTGGGCCATGGAATGCAAACCTGCATTTTCAGGGGGGCATAATCCCATTGAATATAGGCTGAATCCCTGTTCTCAGATCTGACTTACCAGGAACATCTCTGTCTTATCTTCAATTTGCTTGCTCTCATTCGGTTCACTATAAATGCCAGGCATTGGTTTAGCATAGGAATAGCTTCTTTAGAATTAGGTGGAACAGTACTTCAAGTCATGTCTTTAGAATTAGGTGGAACAGTACTTCAAGTCATGTCTACTATCCCAGAGAGATGACCCAGAAGGATATCCTGGTTGATAATATCAAAAGCAATTGAAAGGAACAGGGACACATTCCTCCTGTCCAGTTTCCCGTGTAGGTCATCAACCAAGGTGACCAGTGCTGACTCTGTCCCATATCCAGGTCTGAAACCAGACTGAAATGGATCCAGATAATTGTCTCATCCAGGAACCACTGGATCCTACTTGAGAAAGCACCACATGCTCTAGTATCTTGCCCAAAAAATGGAAGATTGGAGGCTGGCCTATAGTTATCTTGCACAGTTGGATCCAGGAAAGGGTTGTTTTTTTTTTTCAGAAGAGATCTTACCACAGCCTCCTTGAGACATGTTGGGACCCTGCCTTGTTCTAAAGAGACATTAATGACCTCCCTTCCCCATTCAGCCAGTCTTAATTCAGGCCTGTTTAAATAGCCAGAAAGGGCAAGGGTCATATGTTGTAACAGTGTGAATGCTTACTTGCTGTATGCGGATTGAAGGGTAGTAAACCTCTCCTATTGAGTATTTCCTCTAGTTTTAAATGCTCTATTAAAACAGGCTTTCAGTCACATGAAAAGCTCAGAGTTATAGTGACATGTTTCCTTTTTTTATATTCCTGACAGCTTTCCATTTTCTCTGTAGGCTTCCAATAGCTGGATTAAAACAGTGCATAAATCTTATTTGTTGGCAGGGGTTTGCAGTAGACAAGGATATGTTGTTTAAGAAGATGGTTTTAAGGTATCTTTAAAAAAATTCTCCTTGCAGATGGTGCTTTATGTAAAAGAAGAAATGAAGAGGAATGATCTGCCAGAGCCAGCGGTGATTGGACTCCTGTGGACCTGTATAATGAATGCTGTCGAATGGAACAAGAAAGAAGAGCTGGTTGCTGAGCAGGCACTTAAACATCTAAAGGTGTGTAGAGGGGAATGCTTGTACACTAAGGACATAGGATTGGCTGCAGAGACTGGATACAGTTGTTTGCATGCACATGTGCATGACCGTTGACTATAGGAAAGCATAGAAGTCATGTCTACTAATAATTTTTAAAAACTTGTTCATGGTGGCCACCTCACAATGATAAAAATATTCCATTCATTCCAAGTCTGTGCAAACTTCCAGTAATGCTGCAGTGTCAAATGTTCCCAGCTCCATTGGATGTAGACTTTGGCGACTGATTTCCGGATGATCCAAAAGAAATGGTTTAATTAATTTGTCATCAGTTTTTATTTACAAATGTACATATAGTTCCTACAAATTACCGTAATAAATGTGTAATTTTGTGTTCTCTGTATAGGAATGTATATCCTGCCCATCTGGCATAGTAAACCACTCAGGGAACCTAATAACAGTTAACACCAACCAAAATATCCAGTAAAAGTCCAAAAATATTTCCCCTTTCCCCACCTGGAGTGTGTTTTAAAAAGACAGCAGATAATATTTTCTTCATCCATTGGCCTAGTGTCTTGGATTTTTCTTTTTTATTGAAACAGTCAGATAATGGTCTCTTCAATAACTAACTAGTTTCTCCTCTGATTGTTTTAGCAATATGCACCTTTGCTGGCTGTTTTCAGCACCCAGGGCCAGTCAGAGCTGATCCTTCTCCAGAAGGTTCAAGAGTACTGTTATGATAACATCCATTTTATGAAAGCCTTTCAGAAGATTGTGGTGCTCTTTTATAAAGGTATCTTTTTATACCCAGTCTGTTTTGTTTTGTTTCACTTTGTTTTATTTCAAATATTTTTTCTATTAATTTAATGTCAAATAGCTTAGGAACAGTGTAAAAACATGCACAAAACCAAACATCTGTTGATTGGTAGTAGAATATTTTAAGAAGGTTATTGGGGTACACACCAGTGGTTCTAGGCTTCTGGGAACTGAAAATCAAAGCATCTGAAGAGAACTAAAGGCTGAAAACCTTTGGTGTACATCAAATGATGTTACCTGTGTCTCTTTACATTTTGGGGACCAGGGTTGTTTGTTCTCTCAATCTGAATATGGTAGTAATGTGTCAGTAAACTGCAGTGATCTACATCTTTCTGTGCCTCCATCTGTAATGCTAGCCCTCTCATTACAATAACAACAAACCCCTCTTGCTCTTGAAATATGAACAAGACACAGCTAGGAATCACAGTAGCTGTAGAATTGTTGTGCTTTAAAACTTGATCCAGGTTTAAGAGAGCATGTTATATAGCTTCAGTTTTCAGTACTGAAAATGTTACTGAACAGTACTTTAGCACTTAAAACAGACATGGATTACATGTGTCGGAGGAGAACCTATTGTCATTGTTTCATGCATTATCCCCTTTCCAATTTTGTCTCATCTTTTTTTTCCAATAAAAAAGTCACTTTATTTAGCCCTAACAAGCATCCTGTCAGGGTATAGCTAAAGGGAGAGGAGCAAAACAAAGACATTGCCCTTAATAAAATAATCCTGGCTCCTCTATGAAATTTTCCTGCAGTCTCCAAATTCTTAGTATTGCAGAGACTGAGACATCTCTGTAAATATTTTAACTCTTACATCTGCTTTGTTTGTGTTCCTTTGGTAATTTTGCCTGCCTCTTTTCTTTGGATACCTAAACCAGATTTTGAAATACTCAACTGAAATTTTAGGCTACTGCACTACTAGAAATTTGGAGGCCAAAGAAAAATTTAATTGATGGGGCAGAAGCCTTCATTTTGCCCCTCCCTAATCCCATGGGAATTTCCATTTAAAATGAGAGTATGGCAGGTTTCAGAAGATATATGCCAGATGTAATGGAAACATTTTGCTAGTGATTATTGTCTAGCATATTACATAGTGGAGACATAATATAATGCCTTTCAGAGTTGCTATTATATCCAGAATAACAAGAGTATCTTGTCGATTCTGTTGAGATATACTGAAAATAATTTACTCTGCAGAACTTTTTATAAACTAGGAAATGAACCTGATCAGAAGCATACTGAGAAGCTGGGAAGGATTTGGTTCAACTGTCTCCTATGTTATCTGCTGCTTGTGTGTGTAGGTTCTTAACTCATTATTGGAGCTATTTAAAAAAACCCTCTCTAAGAACATTGCTTTTGCTGCATGGGAATCCTATCACAGTTTCCAAAGCTACAAACCATAGGCATTATGTTCAGATTACTCATTCAGGCAGTTTAGTTGGTGATATCTTAGTCCGTGGTTCAGTCAGTGATTTCTAGTTATGATGTCTGTATGCTGTCTCCAGGATTAGAGCTAGCATGTCTCTGAATACCAGTTACTGTGGAAAAAGACTGGTGAGAGATGTTGCTTTCTCCTTTTTGTGGGTTTTCTTTTTGGCAGGTGTGGGAAACAGGACTAGGTAAGTATGTGGTCAGGGCTGTTCGTACATTTTTAGGCACTTAAGTGAACTAAAGTGTCTAGGAAAGGTGTTAACAACTGCATAGGGGTCAATTTATCACCCCAGCCCCCTCTCCATGTGCTACACCTCCACCCTGGTGCACCAATCTACCTTGTTTTTCCTCAGTTTCTGCTTTTGAATGGTCAATGGAAGTGATGCTGCCATTTCCTATTACCATTACGAAGGAGAAACAGAGGGAAACAAGGTATTGAGGAGAAGGAGTGGAGTGGAGAAGGGCTTGTGTATTTGCACATGAAGGTGGGGTTTGAATATAATTTTAGAGCAATTTTTACCCTAAAATCAAATGATTTTTTAAAAAAATGGGGTTTGTGGGGACTACATGCAGCCTGGGTACCACAGTTTCCCCCATTCTTAGTTTAGGACCTAACTGTTTTGGGCTAGGGAGGGGCAGTAACAATGCCGTAAGCTAATCTCTACTTTATATGAATGGCTATTTTGGGTCTTATTATTGGAGATCCTGGGAGGCATATCTTGAATTTCCTTCTGAACATCAAAAGGCCTAAAGATGCTTTTCAGGAGTCATAATTGGTTGATTTTTCCAGTGCTGGCTGAGCATAACATGAATTGCACTTCAGTTTTGAAAAGTAACTATGAATCTTAAAAAGATTGAATAGACTCTTAAATATACAGATGGAAAGGTATCTCAGGGAGAGTTAAATAAAAGCATATCTCTTGACTCATTCAAAAAGATACAAGAAGACATTCAGTAGTTTGGATAAGCTGTTGGCTCCCTCCCTCCAAATCCCCCCCGCGGTTTTCCTTTTATATAAAGATTGGGTTCATAGCTAGTTTGATCTGAGTTGTCATAGAGACAAAAACTGTCTTTTGCTGAGTGTTACATGACATTACTGTTATAAATAGGTGAACTGGAGAAAACCTCTGCAGAAACATTTCATGATTTGCTTTGTTTGTATCAATTGTTGTTTCATGATGACTACAGTAGACTGAGAGCTTTGGAGCTGACTCCTAAAGTCACGAAGCCTGTTCTTAACCACTAGTGCAGTTCAGAAAATGAACACTCATCCCTTTAATGCTGGGCTGGGCAACACAAAACCCTCAAGATGTTGTTGGACTGTGTCTCCCATTATCACTTACCATTGGCTGTGCTGGCTGTGGCTGATGAGCATTGCAGTCCAATGTCTGGTCACATACCCTATCCCTGCCTTATGAAATATGGTAATGAGGACATAGCAAATATATATATAAGAAATACTGGGCCATTTTGGATATAACAATCCCAACTTGTTAGTCAAGCCAAGAAAAGCTGCTCCTCTCATACCCATTGTGTGTTTGCTTTGGCATGATCTTGATCCAGTTAAACCATAATTTTATTTCATATCCAAAATGGGAAACTCTGTTCCTCATTTAAAGTTCTGGTGTTTGATCAAACCATGGTTTAAGATTGTGGTTATTATACATTAAACTAGAGTCCCTATTTCAGATGCAAGTGAAGGCCATGCTTTAAAACAGGACAGAACCAGACGTGGCCATCCCCATTGGCTCTAGCCAGCATTACCAATGTGGAAGGTAATATTTGAAGTTCAGAAATACCCAAAAGGCCAGTTTGTCCAATCCTGCTTTAAAAGTGACCTAGACTGAAGCATCAAATCCTGAGTATACAAAAAGAAGTGCATTAAGCACCCCACTAAGTGCATTACTTTAAGAATCCTTAAAAAAAAACTTAACACAAACACACAAACACAAATCATTTCTAAAACTACTACATAACACAAACAAACAAACAATGCAAAGTAACAAACTTAACTTTAAGAATCTTGGGTAGAATGAAAAGACCTGTTACTTTTCATTGAATGTTCTGAATAATGCTTTTAGTATGAATAAATGTAGTCACACTGATTATACAGGTAGCTAGGTTCAGCTTACAGACATTTTCTTGTTATGTTCCCCTCTACCTGTCATTGCCAGGTGGCCCAGAAACAGGATGACTTCCACTTCTTCCTCTGGAAGGCAGGTTATTTGAAAGAAGGTGTGGCAAGGAGGTTGGTCTACAAGATGCCACCAACAACCATATGAAATCTTACGATGTTTCGTCAGTTATAACTGATCCTAAGACATTCCAGTGTTTTAAAGAAAGCCACTCTTTTCTTTTGTTTTGTGTTGTTACAAAGATTTTTAAGAAATGACATGTTTCTTGGTCATTGCTTTCCTCACCCCTTCCTACACTTGTATCACTAAGATCCAAACACGCTGCAGAAATAATCCAGTTTAAGACCACTTTAACTGCCCTGGCACAATGCTAGGGAATTCTGGATACTGTAGTTTTGTGAGCTATTGAGCCTTCTCTGTCAGAGAGCTCTGGTACTACAATAAACTACAGTTCCCAGGATTCTCTAGCATTGAACCAGGGCAGTTAAAGCAGTCTCAAACTGGATTTCTGCAGTTTGTTTTGGACCTAAGAAAAGTTAAGCTTGGTCCTTAACTTTATACCAGGCAGATGTTATGCATTTGATTTCTGTGCTTGGTAAAAACCAAACTCTTACCATACAGTGACATTTCTGCTTTATTATTTTAAACAGATTTATATACATAAAACAGCAATGTAATTTCATTCCTGTGGAACCATATCTTATTCTAAAGAAAATCTGTCAATTCCCTGCATTTTTGGCTACTTGTATACTTTGGTCTTTGGGGGAAAAACATTTTTAAAAAATCTTAACTATATCACCTAACCTAGTCCACTTGGCTTCTGTCCATCAAACATATTGAGGTAAACTTCTTTTAATTCAGTTTTTAATTAGTTATGTCCTAGCTCCATAAATCAGAAAACGTCTCTCAGTCTTCCACAGCTTCCCTACCTGTTTGCTATATGTGTCTCTTCTCTGTGTGTCTATAAAAATCCCTTAGGGGTTGAGATTGTGGGTGGCTGGAATCAATTACAGCCACTGGGAGTTTTCTTCATTCCTCACTCTGTGTGTGCGTGTGTGTTTCCCTCAGAGCAACATTACCTGGGGCTGCACTGAGAACTACACTTCCCACAAAAGTTCAGCTAAAATTGCAGCAGCATTTAAAATGTCATCTTAATCATCTTTAATCATAAATATCTAAATATAAATTATCCCCAGTGTTCCTTGCACTGCAGAAAGTAACCTCAGGATATAATTAATTGTGCCTTGTCCTGCATGATTGCTTAATTGCGCGTCTCTTTCTTTCTCTCTTCCCCCTCTGTTGACAAGAGAATATTATCTTTTTGGAGTTACTGAAAGCATGAGTAAATTACCAATAACCTTTCTCAAAATGAAGGGAAAGTTCAGTTGATCTCCTGATTCATACTGTGGACTCATTTCATGCTTTTTCTGTGCTCACTGTGGTATGTTTTGCGACCTTTTTGTTCTTTCTTGAGCACATAACGCAGATGCTTCTTCCCCTCTTCCATCATGATCAGTCTTTTTAAAAAAATGTCCAGTTCTTTTATTTCTCTAGGAAGGTGATAGCTAAACAGGTTCCATTCCAAGGCAGCACCTGAACTAGGCATTTGAGTCACTTGACATGTGTTCCTGCATGCCTGTACCATCCATAGGGCTTCACATAGTATGTAAATTAATTGCTAAGTGATCTAAATAGAACCTTCAACAGAATACTGTCAACATTTGTCTAGCAATTAATTACAGTGTCTCTGTTGCAACAGAAATGTGAAGTCTGGGCTGCTTCTCAGCCAAGCCAGGAAAAGCGTATAAAATTTTTCTTGTTAGGTGATAGTGGATCTCTTCTCCAGCTCATAGGTTTCATCCCTAAACAGTGTGCAGGCAGAGACTGGAGGTTAATTTTTTGGACTACAACTCCCAAAATCCACCCGCAATCATGAGCATTCTTAGAAGTGTAGTCCAAACAAGTAATTTTTCCATGTTCTGTGAACGGCTGTACCACAGGATGCTTTCAGAGTAATGATTCACTGCTTTCTTCTGAAAACCACTGCTAAGAGGGCTACTATTGATGGTATTTTTAAATAAAATTAATACCAACACAGGATTTATAGCCTGAAATGAATGTAGTAAACCTACCCACATCTTGAAATAATTATAGCAAGCATGGAAATACGCATACAATTAGGATGCACCTATCTGATCTGATCACCTTATTGTGAGCATTGATTTGTATTAATCGATTTATGATCACTTCGGGATTATTCTTTTATTTTTATTTTTTTTACTTATCTCCCAAACATCATTTTAAAAAGGAAAAAAGTTCCAATATGACTAACAACAGTGTTAAAACACCAAATATTGCAGTGCAGAATTATTAATTCCTGCACAGAAAATCCTGTTTTCTGTGGAAATAAACCATGTGTGAATTTTACATTCCCAATTATAGCATTGTCTGCATGGAAAACAGATTTTTCTGCATGGAAAATAATATTTCAATGCAGAAATATTAATTCCTGCATAGAAAATGCTCTTTTTGTGTGCAGATCAGCTGTGTGTGAATTTTATGCAGAAGAAATCCCCCAATCCAACATTTTCTGAGCAGAAAATTGCATTTTGTTTATAGGAATTAATATTTCTCTGTTGAAATATTGTTTCCTATGCTGAAAATGTGGGATTTCTTTCATAGAATAACTCCTGAATTGCAAATAGCCTTTGAAAACTGCTTGGTTTTGAAAGACTTTCTCACAGCTGGAAGAAAATTGCTGCAGTTACCCATTGATACATTCAAGAAGAAACTTAGTGAAAAATTATTTCCCTAGATGAATAAACAGACCAGCAGGATAAGTATTTCTCTCATTAGCACTGATTCTTCGAATTGTAGTTCAAACTCTGAATGGTATCTTTAGGCAACATTCATTGTTGTTTGTATGCCTTCAAGTAGTTTGTGACTTATGACTTATAATGACACTAGCGTGAACCTATCACAGGAGCAGGGTTGGCAAGATTTGTTCAGATGGTTTGCCATTTCCTTTCTCTGTTGTTGAGAGAGTGTGACTTGATCAAGGCCAACCAGTGTGTTTCCATGCTCAAGAAAGGGTTCAAAGCCTAGTCTCCCAAAGTCCTAGTCCAACACTTTGACCACTACAGCACTGGTCCTTTTAAGTAACGTGCAAAACACAAAATGAATTATCTTATTAATTACTAGATACTGTTGATAGAGTTAAGATTTCTTTTGGGCTGCAACTCTTTTCAGTCATTGCTGATAGTGTTCTAAGTGCTGTGGTCATTTTTTTAAAAAGAATAAATAAAAATTAATTTTAATTATTATTTTAAAGCAACATTTTAGTAGTTAATTCTCTGTCCAAAACATATACCTGACTGCTTTTTTTCTTCTTCTGGGTTTTGAATTTCAGCAGATGTCCTAAGTGAAGAAGCCATCTTGAAATGGTATAAAGAGGCACATGTTGCTAAAGGCAAAAGTGTTTTCCTTGACCAGATGAAGAAGTTTGTTGAGTGGCTACAGAATGCTGAGGAAGGTAATACTTGATCTGAGCCTTTGGCTTCTTGGCAAATTTCTTCCCTGTTCATGAGGTATGCTGAGAATTAACTAGATTAGCTCCAGCTCATGAATTCTCCATGTACTTTGTATAGTACAGTTGGCCCTCCATATCCACAGATTCATTATCTATGGATTAAAACATTTGAATATTTGAAAATATTTTTAAAATATATACAATTTTAAAAACAAACCTTGGTTTTGCCATACTATATAAGGGGTACCATTTCACTATGCCACTGTATTTAATGGGACTTGAGCATCCATGTATTTTGGCTTCCATGGAGTATCCTGGAACCAAACCCCAGCAAATACTAAGGGCCCACTATAGTCTTGGTGTAATTGTTTTCTAACCCCAGTGATCACACCCATTTTATTGGATTAAATGGTCTGGGGGAATTGGTGAATTTTATTATGTATGTAAGAATTTTATCATTTATATAATGAAGATGGGTAGATGGCAACCTTTAGCGGCCACCTAAAGGCTATATGGGTGACATGGTCTCCTTAATGCTCATGGAAACTTGCAAGGTTGGAGACTGTTAAAAGCTTTGCTGCTGTTTTAAGCCACAGTGATGTTACAGTAAGCAGCAATGACTTGATGACATTCCTTATTTAGAATAAACTTGTGTGGATGAGAGTATGTGATAGCACAGTGCTATTCTCAATAGTATTCTTATTAAACTTTCATTCAGGCAGAAAAGGGAGGGGGCATTAGTCCAGTTAGAGTTCCAGTATAGTTTGAAGTGCAAAAATGTCCCCATGTCCATAGGAATCTTTGTGGATGCAAAATCAAGGGTATACCACATTCCTCAGACATTCAAAGCCACAAGATACACATTCACATGAGGCAGAACATGTATTTTAAACAGCTTCAGCATTCTAAGTATGCAAAAAAAAAAAGACCCTCAATACAAATGCCATAGATTTGTTTTATGTTTTTATATATATGAGAGAGGAAGATAAAATTATATATATAATTACTGGTGTGGGGGGAGTACATGCCTTGTAGGTTTAATTTCATAATAATTCCACAACAAAATATCACTTGAAGAGATTAAGGTCCAAAACACACTGCAGAAATAATCCAGTTTGAGACTGCTTTGCTCAGTGCTATGGAATTCTGGGAAGTGCAGTTTTGTGAGACATTTAGCCTTCTGTGTCAGAGAGCTCTGGTGCCACAATAAACCACAGTTCCCTAGCACTGGGCCAGGGCAGTTAAAGAGGCATCAAACTGGATTATTTCTGCAGTGTGTTTTGGACCTATGATGTCCCATCTGACTGGATGAGGGTTTTTTTTAAGTAAGATTACTAACCCCTCTGTTTAGTCAACAGTCTTTTTATGTAAAAAATGAAAGATTGTCACAACTTTTTTTCTACTATGGGAAGTCTCTCACCCAGCCTCTCAAAATGATTTGAAACTTCTGTCATTCTCCCCTATCCCTAAATATTCTCCTATTATTATGGGTTGAATTGTCATGCATCATGAAGGGGCATTTTCAGGTTGATATCAATCTGGACACATGAATTTGAATTATTGATTTCCAACAGCATTTGAAACTAAAAATTAAATATTTCCACAACATTTGTTTTAATAGTTGGAAAAAGCTTCATCTTTAATCTTTTTTTTTTTATCGTTAGAGTCTGAATCGGAAGGGGAAGAAAATCAAGATGGCTGAATGAAGCACAAAATTAAAGTCACAGTTGACTTCGAGGATTTTGTATTGTCCACGCAAAAGACTCTTATTTCAGTGTCATACCGAAAATTCTAGGCTAGGCTTTCCTTTTGTTTAGAATAATAAAATCTGGAGCCCTGAGATATTAGACGCTGGACTTGAAACTCTCCGTCTGGCACACTGTACACTAATGTAGACCAGAAACATTCAGCAAGGGAACATACAGGAAAACAGAAATAAATTACTTAAGGACTCCTTTTTATTAGCATCTTTCAGGTACTTTGGTGTCTGTCCATAGGGATATTTGATCTTTGTGTGTTGCTCAATATTGCTTGTGTATGTGATTTGACATGGCCACATTTTTGGGAATTAAATGGCTTTTATATCTTAATTTATGCTACTATTCATTTTTGTTTGTTTCAGAAGTGACTAAACTACTATTGGAATTCTTGAACAGGATGCCAGAAAGTTCAAGACTGCACTTTATTTTATTGTCATGGCAAGCTACTTGTCTGTTTGTTTGCATGGAAAATTTCCCACACTTGGATCTGACACTTCCAGGAACTCTTGATCTTGATGTAGAAATTCTCTGAATTGTTGGGAGTTTCCATATAAAATCCAATGGTGGTGCATTACCAAAAATGGGAGGTAGTTTGCTGTAGGGATACATAACAAGATAGAGTGGAAATCATGTGCGGATCTAGATGTTGTTGGATTGCAACTCCTGGCAAGGAAAGCTGGGAGTTGTACCTAGAGGTCTGCCTGATTTGCACCCCTACAGATAGAATATCAGTAAAAAGATCAGTATGATAATGAAGCCTGGGTGGTGGTTGAATTGGAATTAGTGATCTTTCTTCTTTTTCTCATATTGCTATATTTCATTCCATTATACTGAATTTGAAACATGTCCAATCAATTGTTAAATGTCTAATCAAACATGTCCAATCAAATTACCTTGATCAATTAAAATATCTTTGTTGATTAAGAAGCCCTCCTGTTTAATTGGCTGAATAATAATAATAATAATAATGATAATAATACAAAATCTGCTTTAAAAACAGCAAATGGCAAAGAATCATTCCCAAAGCAGCAATTTGTCTTTTCTGTCAAATTAGAGGCGAGTGCCTTTTCCTAAGGTAGGGATAGTGAGTCTGGGAGTATTCAGACAATGGCCTGTAGTTCCCATCATCCTCAACCATTAGTCATACTAGGTTGATTGAGTGAAACAGTTAGTTAGCTACAGGTTCCCTGCCTCTGCCTTAAAACACTGGCTGATGCAACACATCTTGAAGTATTCTTCTTGCTTTAGGACTATTGTTTTTTACTTCATGCAAATTTGAATCAATTTAACTGATTAATCAGCAAAATCATATTATCAATTGTTTTAATCAGATTCTTTAAAATTATACTCACCCTTTACTCTTCCTTTTCATCTTCTTTCCCATAAGTCTTTCAGCCACTGTGCCTCCCTAAACTTCCTGTATCTAAATACCAGAGACCTCCAGAATGTGGAATGATTTCTAAAATGTCATTTCGCTTCAAGCAGAAACTGATGACTGCAATACATTTGTTTGCTAGTTTTATATTCTGTCTTTCCTGTGAAAAATAAGGAAGCTTATGAGGAAAGATTGAAGGTTTATCCTAGAGAAGAAAAGAGTGAGGGTTGGGAGGTCATGATAGTAAAGCAGTCTTGCTGTCCAAGAAGGCAAAAAGTGGTCTAAGTAATAAGAAGATAGATTTCAGTTGACTATAGATCTAAGTAACAGCTAAACTAGGATGAGGTTGTTAATAGGGGTAGTTTGACAGTGAATCCAATTACTGAGGGGAGTGTTGGGTTCTTCCTTGCTGAATGTTTTCAAGAAGAAGTGAGACAGCCATCTATTTAGTGATATTTTTCTGCAGTGGATTTCCTACATCAAGCAGAAGATGGCCTACAAAGCTTTCTCCATGGTTCTGCAATTTCTCCAAGGTGGAATACGTATTTCCTTTCCTCTTGTATTTTACCCTTACAAGACACCTGAGAGAGAGAATTATTGCCTAAAACACTGTGTTTAGCTATATGGCTCAGTGAGGATTGAAATCATGTAAGAAGGGCCATGCTTGGTCAAAGGAGAGGCAATAACATTCTATTCTCCCAGTAGCCTATTAGAGCACTGAAAAGTCTAGACCAAAGGTATGAGTGCAGTAGTGCCCTTTTGCTGTTTCCTAGTAATTGGTATGCAGAGATCTTTTGACATTGGAGGAAATTTTTATATATATTCACAATGACTAGGAACCATTGGTAGCTTTGTCTGCCATGAATTTGAATAATTCCATTATATATGATCTCTTTCCACATAAGTGATCATACCTATACATGTTGAAATAAAAGATTCCATAATTTCATCATACACTTTGCAGTAGGATATCTTCTTTTTCCTGAAATCTTCCATCATTCATCTTCAGTGGATGACTCAGTTATAATAGTATAAGTGCAAGGCAGAAGGAGGGGAAATCTCCCTATCTACACCAATCTACATCATGCTTTACACATTTGTCTTGGGTCCTCTTGCTTGTTTTTCTGTGTAAGTTAAGGAGAGCTGTTTTGTCAAATTCCCTTGCAACTACACTTGCCCTTCTATTTTTGTGAGTGATCTATTCTGGACCCAGCTGTGAAAATGGAAACACTAATATTCAAGCTCTGTTGGCTTGAATGGATGTGCACACCATTTTAACCCCTGGGGCTCGCCCCTCCACAAAGAATCAAGACTGTGGATTTTAAGTCCGCGAAAATGGAGAGGTGAGTGTACAGTCTGTTCAAGTTGGTTGTCACCACTACAGCTTGTGCTACCAAATTCCACTGTAACTATGAGCTGGTGGGTCTCGCCTAGTCCTTGTCTGACACCCTAACCATGATGACAACTAGCTTGAATTCAAAAGATATTTTTGTCATCTGAAACATGAAATAGTATGCTATTCTTTCAACTTGTAGCTTAAGAAGGGAAAGACCATTCTATGGACTTGACAACTGTCAGCAAACTTACAATTTAAAGCACATTGGTTTCTGAAAGTGAAACAGTGCTTTTTGTACAGTCACTATGACAACTGAATAATGCAATTATTACTAAAAGAGCAGAGTATGACCATGTGGTGAAATAGCATGAAACTATAAGGTGCCTTTAAAAACTGCTGTTACTGTTTTTAAGGCATTGAAATACTGAGATAACTACTAAATATTTGTATATTTCGATGTGACTTGGAGAGGTAGATGCACAGGGGGGAAAAAACAGTTCTGTGAACAGGCAGAATGCTAGCCCATGAAAACTTTTCCACAATCAATGTGTGGGTCCTGAAAGTTTGACAGGACTCTGTGTCTACTGTTTTAATGGAGTGGAGCTCATCTCTCCCTCCGGCCACAGCTATGGAGAAAGGCTATTAGATGCATAGTTGGGCTTTGCTTTGGGGAAACTTTGCCCTTAGCTATCTTGTTATCTGAACCCTCACAACCCATTTGCTGTGAAAGGCAATGTTTTCCACAGGAGGCTGCTTTTATACTAGGTCACTTAATTGTCCATCTAGCCAGGTCTTGTTTATTCTAGTAGAACAAGGGTGGCCAACTGTGACAGATCTGTGAGTCAATTTTATATTCCTGCACCCCTCCAGAAGACTCACAGACTGTGCCAATAGCATACACATACAAGCACACTGTGAAGTAGCCCCAGATCTACTTCTGGTTTAGAAGAACAGTGTGTGTGTGTGTGTGTGTGTGTGTGTGTGTGTGTTAAATAGTGCAGGGGGGATGAAGCCCTCTTTCAGGGGGCTCCTACCATTCAGGAGGAGACAAAACCTGCAAAAAACAAACAAACAAAAAGCCCAAACCTTTGGGGCTACATGTGTCCCCCAGGGCTGCAGCTTGCCCATCCCCTGGGGTGAAATTTCCTAGGATTCAGGTGGATAGTTTTCTCCATCACTAGCTACATCCTTTTAACTAGAAATGGTAGGAATTGAATATAGGCATTGAAAAAATGCTCCATCCATGGAGTTATAGTGTCACCTCAAAAGAATTGAGAACCCATCAAATCCCCGTCTTTGTGGCTTAAAATGTCCAGAGTGCAAAGTAGTAGTGGTTGCTGCATAATCAAGATATTTGGGAAACAAAGCTATGGAGAAGAAAGCTTTGCAGAAGAAAAGTATCTAGGAGATAGTCAGTTGCTTGGTTGGCTTGTTTTCTTGAGAGGATTTCAATGAGCTACCTCTTAACTCCTGTGACAAGGGATTGAATCCAAACCCATGCCAATGCTTCAACCCAGGAATGGGCAGCTGCAGAACAACTAGGTGCCTCTCCTTTCCCAAATTTTTGTGGGGCATATGTGTTTCATTTTTCAAAACTAGAAGTAACCAGATAGTTATATCCAGTTTTGAATAAAGGCTATTTCCAGTCCCTGAAAAGATTCCCCTGCCTTAAAATCAAGACTCACATTACTGGGATACTTGGGGGTCCCAAAGGTTTTTGTTGCTAGGGGGTTTGTGGGGGTGGCTTGGGGAGCCCTCACTGACATGCCATATAATTTCCATCTTTGCATTAACTGCATTGAACTGCAATCATTGGGACATGTTCAAACTTTTGATTTAAAAATTGGGGGTGGGACTATCAAATACTTGCTGCCACATCATGCAATATCTTCTTCAAATAAGTAAGTTTACTGAAACAACAATGGCACTTTTTTGATTGGATTAAAATTGCTCTGAAAAGGCACTTGTATTTTAGAACCTCTCTCATTCAGAGCATATTAAAGTCCACTTTGTGAGTCACGCTGTGTAGACTGCACAGAAAACTGAAGAAACAGGAATAGAAAATCATCCAGCACAAGAGCTCCATTATTGAATGGATGTGATTAAATGTTTGCATCTGTAGTCATTTCCTGAAGACTTACTAGGGCCTAAGCGGAAATCCCAAAAAGTGTCAGCATCTGGTGCTTTTTTCCTGGTCTTTTTTCATAATCTATAATCTGAATTGAGTTTTGGTGTTTATGTTTGAAGAAAAGGAACATTAATACAGTGTGTGTGTGTGTGTGTGTTTACTTAGGTGGTATCATGGAAGGAACTGGTTACAATGTTTTAATAGACCCAGTTGGCCCAACTTCAAAGAGTAAGCAGTTGAAGGAAGAAGCTGACTACTAACATTTGGCTCAAAAACAGGATTCAGTTATAAAATGCATTTTCTTGAACACCTCATTGTCAGAAGGTTGGGTTACCAATGTATTGGGCAGGGGTGGGCAAAGTAGGGCCCACAAACCATACTTTGGTATGGCTTGAGTTTCATGCTAAAATTTATTTTAAATAAATCCATGAAACTTCATCCAAAAATAAACCAAAGTGCTGCTAAAGTCTTTCTTTTTCACTCACCCCTTTCCCCCCTTCTCTTCATCCTTTTATCACTGCTATAGCAACTCGATATAAGATGAAATAGGTGAGGCTGAAGTTTCAGTTCGACACCATTTCTCCTATTCAGTTATAAACAGTGGAAAGCACTATATAAATATAAAGTATTGTTATTTTAGTGAAGCTTCTGAAGGAAATGATATTAACCAGATGGGCTTTGCTCCTTTCCTTTATAGTGCACGGGAAGTTCTGTTCCAAGCACTGAAATAACTAAGGCTAGTTTTTAGTTAGTACCATGATTCTCAAGCAATATTCAGTTTGTGTACCTTCCTGAGCAAAGTAGGAACATGCTGGTTTTTTAAAAAAAGTAATGGGGACAAAGTGGGTGAAGAATATTTCCTCCTTTTCTTTTATGAAATTCACAGCCGTAAGGTATATTCATGAGAGCCAATATGATGTAGTAGTTTCAGCATTGGATCATCACTCTGCAGTCCCTCTTCAATCACAGAAATACACTAAGTGATCTTAGGCAAGCCGCATCCTCTCAGCCTCAGAGAAAAGCAAAGACAAGTCCCTCAGAACAAACCTTGCCAATAAAATCTGATGTTAAGTTCACCTTAGGGTTGCCATAAGTTGTAATGGACTTGAAGACACAGAACAACAAAGGCATATTCATGCTCACAAGTTTAGATGGAAAAATAGGCCTGTTGGCTAGAATTGCTAAACAGACTTTCCATATTCAAAAGCACTATACCACCAAATGTGGGAGGAAGAAAGCAACAGCAGCAGAGGGGATTTGTGCTTGTTCCTGCTGGGAAGAACATCACTTTATTCTACAGTTTGGAAAAGTTACCTTTTGGCACTACAGTTCCCAGAATCTCCCACCAATCATGGCCAGTGGCTAGGAATTATAACTTCAAAAAGTAGTGTTTCCACTCTGGTTTGTTCACAGAATGAAATGGGATGTTGGACTAGATAGTCCTTTGGCTTGATTTAGAAGCTGTGCTTTTCTTACAGTGTATAAGGTGTGTTCACCTATCCCTCAGAAAGAAACATTGCTAGTCCTGCCCCCCCCCCCACGCACACACCAAGTCTTACTGAAGACTTGTCTAGGCCATCTTCTCCCAGTGTGGGTGTCTTCATATATTTTGGTATACAATTCCAACCAGCCCCAGCTAGAAATAGTCAAGAATAATGGTGGCTGGAAGCTAAAGGCTGGGAATGGTTTTGATCCATGGGTGCAAATTCTCCGCACCCACTAAAGACCAATCTGGTGGGCCAGATGACAACAGTGGCCCCTCCTTGATCACCATTTCCACTTTTGTCAAGACATATGGGGCATTGAGAAGGTCTCTTTTCACATAGCCATTATCCTGTTGGATGATGGATGTTTGCTTCCTCATTTGGGTGCAGGTGAGACATGGGGGAATCCCACAGTTCCTTCTAAACAGTAGTCTAGACCAGGGGTAGGCAACCTGTCCCCTTTAAAGGCTGAGGGACTTCAGCTCCCAGAAGCCTCAGCCATGTTGGCCAATAGCTCCTGGGATTCTGGGAGCTGAAGTCCCTCGGCCCTTAAAGGGGACAGGTTGCCTTCCCCAGGTCTAGACTGAAGCCATCTGTGTGTCTCTTTCCCCCACCATAGTCTAAAACATCTGAAGTGAGCCATGTTGGTGAAAGCATACCTATGCTGGCTGGGGGAATTCTAGGAGCTATAAACCAAAATAGTAACTTTTCCATTGCCTTCCCCTGAGACTGAGAGCATGTGATGTACCCAAGGTCACCCACCGGGTTTCACGACTGAGTGGGGAATCAAACCTCCTGCATCATAGTCCCACATTGAAACCAGTATACCATACTAGCTCATCCAGAGAGCTCTAGTGCCTAACTAGAGTACAGATACCAGGATTTTATAGGACAGAACCTGGGTAATTAAAGTGGAATCATAGTGTTATAACTGTGTAGTGTGAAGGTGCCTTTGGTCTATGTATGTGCATGCACACACATCTCACACCATTTCAAAATGAAACGAATTTCTCAATGTCTGTCCCTTTCTCTTGCATAGCCAGTGCCCAACGTTAGACAGAGACCAGCTGTCCTGTTCCTTTTGCACATGTTACTTGGCAAAGTGCTGTGAAACTATGCAAAGTTTTAAAAATCTTAACTAGTTTTTGCATGACATTTCCAGGAAAAATCAACAGGAAGCCATCTGGGCACACAAATGATGCTGTGCACTGAATATTATTATGATTTAAGGGTGAGCGTATGTGCCCAATTCCCATGCTCATTTTGGATGAATTATTGCAAAACGAAGAATGAACAGCATTGCCAGCATGGATGGAACATCAGATTTTGAAATGTACTAATCTGAAATATTATCTATAGTCTGCACCTGGAAACTACCAGCCTGTGAAGTTATCTCAGTTGTACTGTAGAGGAGGAAGCTCTCCTAAATATTGGAAAATTTCCACTCTTAGTTTAGGACTGAGTTCTGTCTGCCCTCTAGCGTAAGTTATGGAGTGCTACATGCAGACACTATATCTATCCATCTACCAAACACATTGTCATTCACTGTTGTGTTCTCGCCACTAAGCCAAAATGAAGTACTATATATACTCATATATACATCTAGAACAGGGGTAG
>CM034710.1:91489223-91501769 GCA_020142125.1 Phrynosoma platyrhinos | reverse complement strand
CCATATACTATTTAGCCTTAGGCAACAAAATGTCTTGGTCCAGCCCTGCCTAGTGCTCTTGAGATACTGAGGTGACATTCTGAAAGGAAGATGCTCCTCTATGTGAGTTGGGGATGAGAGTATCTCCCTATGGGCCAAGATCATGCATTGGAAGACAGAGCATAAAGTTCTCATAAAGGAGCCCTGGTGGCGCAGTGGTTAAATGCCTGTACTGCAGCCACTCACTCATAGACCACAAGGTTGCGAGTTCAATACTAGCCAGGGCTCAGGCTAGACTCAGGCCTGCATCCTTCCGAGGTCGCTAAAATGAGTACCCAACTGTTGGGGGGCAATGAGCTTACAGTTGTAAACCACTTAGACATCCCATAGCGCGATATGAAGTGGTATATAAATGAAGCTGCTTTGTTTTGCTTCTCTCCAGGCAGAAGTATGCACTGTCTCCCCTCTTCTCTCTTGGAAGACTTACCTGTCTCTTGCTACATGGCCATTTAGTGGCTTGTGGAGAGCAGGGTGTGATAGAGGAGCATCTGGCTATTGCTAGAGGTATGAAAGTCATCTTCTAGGACAGTGGTGCTGAACCTATGGCACATGTGCCAGATGTGGCACTCAGAGCTCTCTCTGTGGCCAGGCGTGCTGTTGCCTCAGCACAGAGTTCACCAGAGTTCATTACTAGAAAGCCAGAAGGATGTGGTACTTTGTGATAAATAAGTGGATTTTGGGTTGCCGTTTGGGAACTCGATCTCTAAAAGGTTTGCCATCACTGTTCTAGGAACTCCTACAATCCTCTGAAAGCCTCAGAGGATAATTTCCTCATTGTCTGTTTGGATATAAGGACATGACTGGATGTTGTTGTTTTTCCCTCTACTTCCCATTGGCTGCTAAATGAACATGTTGGGGAAATACCCAGAAGAATCATAGAATCATAGAATCATAGAGTTGGAAGAGACCACAAGGGCCATCCAGTCCAACCCCCTGCCATGCAGGAACTCCCAATCAAAGCATCCCTGACAGATGGCCATCCAGCCTCTGCTTAAAGACCTCCAAGGAAGGAGACTCCACTACTCTCCGAGGGAGTGTGTTCCACTGTCGAACCGTCCTTACTGTAAGGAAGTTCCTCCTAAGAGACAGGGGAGCTTTGAGGGAACTGGGCTTATCCTGTAGTTTAGTTGGGATTATAACAGGATTCAGGTCCAAATGTGTCCTCAGGTCAGACCATGGAATTTAGCAAACAGGGAGTTCTGGTAGGAACATTACTTGAGAAACTATTGGATGTAATTAGTTAGTTATTCATATGTTGGAAATGGTTGTGAACTTTTTTGTTTTTGTAGTGCAAAATCTCCCGAATCTCCCAGCTAGCATAGCCACTAGTCCAAAGCATTCACTAATGTTACTGTTGCTAATGTACCTTAAGTCATAAGGAGACGATGCACATCATATCTCCTCCACTGTGATAATTATTGTAATACTTCCTAATGGCCGTAACACATATTTTTATGAATGCCTTTTTTTAATGTTCCTTGCAAGATTATCAGCTTTCACTGGATAAGAACAGCCTCATAATTATTGCCAACTTGACTGTACTTTGAGGGAGTATCACCTTACAGTAAGTGATACTGTAAAACCTCCTCACTTATTAATAATTCACATGAACACACACACACACACACACACACCATTTCAAGTCTGAACGATATGAACAAAACCTGTGCCATAGTAAATGTAAGTCATATTATTTGCTATAGTTCATTATAGCCAGGAACCAGTTTTTCAAGCAGGTTTTGGACTCAATCTACTCACCAACAAACAGAATTCTGGGGACATACTGACCATCTGGTGAGAGATGTTTGTCTGTGGTTTCATACTAGAATTAAAGAATGAAAAGAAATGAATATCTGAATTCCTGTGAGGTGTACCATTTAATTTACATTGAGAAAAAAAATAGGTATTAAATGCTGTTGATTACTTCAACATAGTAAAAATAATAAAACATAGTAAGTAAAAATAATAAAAAATAATAAAAAACAAACTATGAATTTACACACACAGCAGTATTCAATTTTAATAAAGTTGCAGTGAACATGTTTGCTGTAGTGTGACTGTTTAGAGAAGTTTTGTGTGTATAAACTAGAATTCACTCAGAGATTATTTTTATGTAAGACAAATACATATATTAGCAAGCGAACAATACAGAAGCATTTATATTGCTGTGAGCAAATATCCTGAGAAGTTGTTTGGCGTATTAGTTTCCTACCTTATGGCAAACTAAACACTTAAGTTCTTATAAAATAACCATGTATACATTTGCAATCTTCACACAAAGATATCATTGGAATAATCTTTCTTTTGGAACAATGTCCTGTGTAAGACAGCAATGTTATTGTTCTGTGCCTTCAAGTTGTTTCAGATTTATGGCAACCTTATCACAGAGTTTTCTGAGGCTGAGAATGTGCGACCTGCCCAAGGTCACTCACTGAGTTTCCATGGTCAAGTGGGCAATTGAACCCAAATCTCCAGAGTTGTAGTTCACTACTCAAACCACTACACCATGCTGACTGTAGGTAAATAGCTCTAGGTAGCATTAAACAGGCCAAAGGTATGAAATGCAGCCAAAGAACAATTACTTCATAACTTTACACAATGCAGCATTTGATCAAGTGACATTTGAAAACTTACCACAAGATTGAGGAGAATAAACTTTTCAGCCAATTTCTGTATTTCTTTGTCTTCAGCAAATACTTTCTTCAGTGCTAGAATGGAATAAACATTAGGGGGGAGATGAAACAGAGAAAGAACATTCTATTCCTATTGCCAGAAGAGATTGAAGAAAATTAATGAATTCTCAGTGTTTAATGCCTAATACAAATCATTATAAAATGGACGAGGTAAGCTGAAATAGTGAAAGCCTCCTTAAACATAAGCTGGATCCACACTGCAGAAATAATGTGGTTTGATGCAAAGTCAGATAACTGCCATCATGGCTCAATGCTATGAAAATCTAAGAATCGTAGTTTTGTGAGACATTTAGCTTTCTCTGTGAGAGATCTTGGGTGTCACAACAAACTACAGTTCCCAGAATTCCACAGCACTGAGTCATGGCAGTTAAAGTGGTGTCCATCTGGATTATTTCTAGCATACAGATGCAGACATATGCTTGAAAAACAGGCTCTCTGGTTATCACAATCATGCACTTTGATATTAATGGCCTGCCCTGTGGTTTTCCAGATGTGTTGAATGTCCTGTAACTGAAGAAAGGTAAGTGTCCCAAGCTTACATTCACACTGTTGACACTGAAACATGATCATCTAACCCAGGAGTGAGGCCTGGCTGTCCAGATGTTTTGGACTTTAGTTTCCAGGAGCCCCAGTTATCCTGGCCAATTGGGGATTTGTGATCCAAAACATCTAGAGGGCTCAAGGATCCCCTTCCCAAACTAACCCTTTACATTTCTCGTATATTAGTCAGTCATATAATTAAATTATATTGAATCCAGTTTGCAGAACTGATATTTGTGAGGTGGGTCATAACTCTAAAACAAGAAATAAACTCAGTAAACTAAAATAGATAATTGGAGAAACTCCTCTTCTTCTACTTAAGACAACAGAAATTTGAGTGGTAAGGTAGCAGTCACTCAACAAAAGAAATTACAACAAAATTTAATATCTGCAGTATATCTACATGGATATAAATTGGCCATGCCTGCTCTCTCTCTCTCTCTCTCCATTTGTCTGAAACTGTGAACAAACTGCAAACACAATGTTTTGTTATATCAACCTGCACCATGATGGACCCTTCAAAAGCAGAAGTATAGATCACACTACTATGCACAGTTACATGTAAATCCTAGTGAATTCAATGTGCTTTACGCCAGGCAACTTTTGTAGCATTGAAACTTCCAGTTGTGTATGCATGCACATTATCAATAAAATATACTTACACATTTGAAAGAATGCATAGAAGTTGGGTCTGTAGCCACTACACATTCTCATGTTGTTATGAATGGGAATAATGCTACAGGCTGTGCAGTACAAATTATGTGTCTCTGTTTCTAACTGTAAACTTTTAATTATAGATTGGCATCAATGAAAAAAAAAGTGCTAGATCCTACTCATTTATGTTGTCTTTTAGAAGCTGAAAACATAGGTCACTTTTTTCTTTCAAATACTTTTTAGAAAGGAGCTCACTTTTGATGGGTGTTGCGGTTTATTTAGATGGAGAATAAAATCATTGTATATTGAAAAGAATTGTACCTTGACTATGAGGGCAGTCTTCTAAGTGATGGATGACCATTATAGGTTTGTTGCTGAAAAGAAGAGAGACTTCATTTCAAAATTGCATAGTAAACTATAGGAAACTATAGGAAAAGCAAAAGGTACAATGAGTTAATGATATAAACTAGGGCTGCATTAGCACTGCAGAATTAATACAGTTTGACACTGCTTTAACTGCCATGGCTCAATGCTATGGAATACTGGGATTTGTAGCCTTCTCTGTCAGAGAGCTTTGGTGCCAAACAACAACAACAACAACAAAAACACAACCCTACAAATCTCAGGATTTCATAGGATGGGGCCATGAAAGTTAAAACAGTATCACATTGTATAAATTCTGCAGTGTGGCAGCAGCCTTGCTCATATGAGATTTTGAAACATTTCTCACTCCTTAAAGCCAAAAATGGAAATTATAGAAGAATTTCACATAAAATGATGTGGCCCACTTAAGAGATATGAGGAACTTACTTTGTCTTGGATTTATAGAGAGCTTCTTCATAAGTCTGAGTCCAGATAAGTTGATCACCCCAGCCTAAAGGAAAGAGAAATTAAATGTAGTTCAAGTATGTTATGCTTAATAAGGTCTTAATTTCATAACTATGTCCATCCTATTCTTGTAACTTGCAGTATCACTGTGTGTTTATTAGTAAAAGTACATTCCTCCCACCCAAAAAGTTGGTAAAGTGTGATTTAAGACATGTTCTTCATTAGCTGAAAGTATTTTTGAAACCGGAGAGCCAGCATGGCATAGTGGTTTGAAAGTTGGACTAGGAGTCTGTGGGTTTGAATTCTACTCAGCCATGGAAACCCACTAGCTGACTCTGGGCAAGTCATCATCTCTCAGCCTCTGAATAAATCTTGCCAAGAAAACCTCATTAGAGGTTCTACTTTGGGGTTGCCATAAGTTCCAAATGGAAGTTCCAAAAAAATCAATGTAAAATTTAGATAATTAGCTGCAGGAAATTACTATAAGTGTAAGTTTTATATAATTAGATGCAGATAATTACTATCTCTGGGAATAGAGAAGGAAACTCCAACATGCTGATGTAGGTAATACAAATGTAATTTACTTGTTCTTTCTTATTAAGAAGGGATATCTCTGTATTAGTTATTAACCTCAGTCTAAGGTTTCATAGGATGGGAACTTAGAAAATTAACACTTTATCTACTTTAAATGAGATAATTAAATTTAAGATGCTGCCTTTTTAGGTGGCAATCCTCTTCCCAATGAAGTGGAAGTAAATCCTATTAAATTCAATGGGACTTCCTTCATAGTGGATACTTAAGATTGTGCAGTATGTTTTTTGAAGTGTTTTTCAATCTTATTTGCATTTGCAGTCATCAAAGTCCTATGGATAGGACAGCTTTCTTCTTACTTTACTGAGTTGGAAACTGAGCTGAGCACTAATAGGCATCCCCATGACTGTATGAACATATAGCACAAACAAAACCAACCTCAGCTAACAATATATCACTTTCCATGTACTTTCTAAAATTATGAAAATTATGTAGAAGAAAATGTGATGCCCCAAAGGTAATATAATTTAACAAAAGCAAAAAAATCAGTGAAGAAACAAGCCTGCAATTACTTAGGTCTAGTGTCACAATACGTTAAATGTTAGATAGGAAGTAAATGTAAAAGGTATTTCTCCACAGAGATCTAATTTTACCTCTGGAGAGGGTCTGGGGTAGTTTTGGGTGAGATTCTTTTGTTTCTTTTGTGTCCTTCTTTTCAGTTTTAGCCAAGGTGTATGAGACAGCAACCAGCAAAAGCAACACCGATATTAAGGTTTTCTCCATGGTTTCTGCTAAGGGGGAAGGAGGGGGAAAGGGTTATTCAGACAGAACCCAAAAAGTGCTGGGAAAGGAACAACAGTATCAGAATAAATATTCACTACTTGGGTAAATCACAAATATTAGCACAGAATTGCTTTATTTCCAGCCTGAGCACAGTGGGGGAAAGGCAACAAATGAATATTAAGAACCATATATAATACAATCCTATATGTGGTTACCTATAAAGAAGTCTTACTGCATTCAGTGGAATCTTCAGGGGGTTGCAGACTGCCAGAAATAGTGCAAATTGAGTCCACTTTTAGGGTTAGGGTTAGTGCTAGGGAATCATGGGAATTGTTTTTTTTTTCTCAGACATTGAGCCTTCTTTGTCAGAGAGCTCTGGTGCCACAATAAACTACAGTTCCCATGATTCCCTAACCCTAACCCTAACCCTAAAAGTGGACTCAATTTGCACTATTTCTGGCAGTCTGCAACCCTCCTTCATCTCAGGTAATGGTGTATGAGTAAGCACACACAGGACTGTTCTACTAGAGTGCTTTCACATTTTGAGTGCTTTGAGTTTCTTTGAACTATTTCTGAACAGATCCGGCTATTTGTTAATGCAGAAGAGAGGCCTTGAAAATATTCTGGGCAGTACAGGTTTTAAATTCAAATTACAAACCAAGGGAAATAAAGGAAGTTTTTAACAGTAAAAAACCCTTAGATTTGGTCCTCTGAACACATTCTTGATAGCCATATAGTAAAGAAACACAGGTAAAATAAAACCCTAGAGTCTTACAATAAGTTACTCATGACTAAAATCTGTCTTGATGAAGTAGGCTAGCATTCATGATTGCAATTACAAATGCATAACCTAGAATTAGGCATCTGTAACTGATTTGTATTCATGATCCCTATGTGTTCATGATCATGACAATAGTGTAGGGATCATGAAAGTCTTCTACTCTTGCTTTACTAGGTACTGTTCTCCTGTCAGTCGGGAGGCATCAGACTGATGTATCCACTCACTTCCTACTGGTGACATCCTTTGTGATGGGGAATTGTGACAGAGATCCTGCTTCTGACTGTCACACTAAAGATCACCAGTAGGAGAGGGGGTGGAAAGTTCAGTCTGCTGAATCTCAATTGGCAGGAGAACAGACTTCCATCACTTGTAGCAGCTGCTGCCTGGTAAGGCAGAATTGGGGGGGGGGGGTCAGGCCAGAGATGCTACTTAGTTAAGTTTACTTAACTCATTAACTAAATAGCTGATCTAGAATCTCAGCCATAATCTTCAGGTTGTATTCACTATACATTTTAAAAGAAGCCATGGGAAGTTAATCAAAATCATTTTATAAGCCTTTGCATTGGGTCATTTAAAGGACTAAACCACTTCCCCAACAAGAATGTATTTATGGGGTCCCATGAGATCCAAGCATTTCCACTTGGCCTGATATATTCTTGCTTCTTTCATCCTTGGACTTGATAACTGGTGCTTTGAGAACAGGAACCCATTTTTCCTTACTGCATTCAGCAACCAGCCTGGCAGGGATGTGAAATGTTACTTTTTGGACTACATCCCACATGCCCAGCTTTTAGTTGGTCAGGGGATTATATAGTACACAAAAATAACATTTCTAAAATATGAACTGGTGTGTTATACTACAGATTTCTAGGCATGGCTTGACTGTCTGCACTGGTGGTGGTGAACCCCATGAAAGGCATGCAGAGGCTAGGCTCAGTGCATCTTTGCTCAGCACAGATTTTCAGATTTGTAAGAGCCTGACAGGTACTCAAGATGGTCCAGCAAGAACAAAGTCAGATCACAGAAAACAAGGGTGAATTAGTTGCATTAAGGCTGCAGCTACACTACAGAATTTAACTGCCATGGCTCAATGCTATGGAATCTGGTGATCTGTAGTTTTGTGAGATATTTAACCTTCTCTTCAAGTCCCAGGATTCTGTAGGTGGGACCATGATAGTTAAAGCAGTGTCAAATTGCATTAATTCTGCATTGTGACAACAGCCCAAGTATCCTTTCCCAGCATACACTGAAGAAACACTGTCAGGACAGCAGCAAATGCATGGGTTTAAATCAGGGATGAGGAATGTCTGGCCCCATCAAAATTGTTGGATTGCAATTCCCATAACCTCTGGCTAACAGTAAAGAATGATGGAGTATACAACAGAAAAAGATCATTAGATGCCTGTCAGTGCTTTAAATGTAGACATTTCCTAGTCATGACCATAGTATAATGACAGTCAGTTTGAAGAAAGGTTTGTACCTGTAAGGTGCTAAAACTCTCCTTCTGTTCAACGCTAATTAGGGATATAAATCTTTCATTTTAGTAGGCAGCAATGAATAATTTTTCTCTCCCTGTGAGAAATTCCTTTAAAACTATGCAGCTTCCAAAGACTCTTCAAGGATTATTCTTCTCCCCAAACAATCATATTTGGGGGTTTGTTCCACAGAAAGCAGTATTTTCTCTCCACTTCTGTGCTTGAATCACATTTTCTACACAGGTAACTTACTTTCAGCACTGGAAATGCTATTTTCTATATATACTTTTAAATAACAGAATCAATCCCAAATTGTAAAGAATCTTGTCCAGTATTCTCCCCATCAGAATTTCCCAGCTGTCCAGAAACCCATTTTTTTGTTTGTCATTCAAATATTTTCAATTTTATTTCTCTCCCTACTACTAATCCCTCCAGTCTGGTTTTCTGTCTGTTTTCCTCTCAGATGGATTCTGATACTAGAGCTGAAGAAAGCTTTTGAGAACAGGTAGCTAGGGAAGGGGGTCTTCATTTAGCCTTCAAATATCCCTTTCTTCTCTAGATTGCCACCATACGCAACATTCATGTGACATGAGGGCAGACTTACATTTGATACAGAGCCAGCCTTACTGTTAGGCAAGGCATAGTGGTCACCTCCAGCAGGAAATGTGGATATAATGAAAGGGCAGGCAATTGTTAATTATTTAATTTATTGTTGCATTTTTACTGTTAGGGATGGGGAGAGGCTACCTTTGGGTACTGTGCACCTCAACATGAGGTGTGAGTGTGTGTGTGTGTTGGGGGGATTTACTACTCCAAGTAGAAAAATATATTGGGTCAGCCCTAATTGGGTAGGTGCACCTCTGCATCTTAACTTGAGACTGGCTGCACTGTCTCTGGCAGAAAAATGTCTTGAGTTGGCCTTAATTTGCTAGATCCATCTCTATCAAATTTACTTCAGATTAAATCTCCAAAATAATCATTCCATTTAGGACCATCAGAGATTTACTCTCAAAGTGATGCAGAACTGATGCAGTCAGTAAATGCACTATGGCCTAAATCAGGAAACATGTCAGAAATAGTGCAAATTGAGTCTAAGTGCCCTGACTCAGTGCTAGGGAATCATGGGAACTGTAGTTTATTGTGGCACCAGAGCTCTCTGACAGAGAAGGCTCAATGTCTCAGAAAAAAAAAATACAATTCCCATGATTCCCTAGCATTGGGCCAGGGCAGTTAAAGTCGACTCAATTTGCACTATATCTAGCAGTCTGCAAAGGCCCCTAGTTTTCTATCAATTACACACATTTAATTCTTCCTTATCAGCCATTCTACAACTGTTTGGTAACAAATAATGACAAAACTCCAATTTTAAGACAATTTTAAGCCTGAACCTAGTCATATTTAGAGTAGATCCATGGGAAATCAATGGGATTGCCATTACCCATGATGCTCTGTTGGTTTCAAAGGACTGTATCCTTCCTCCAGTGGAATGGGTATTACTGACATAGCAAATTGTTCATCTTTCTGAAGTCCTCTGAATGCCCCCATATGATTCAGTTATGGTACTTTCTAGAACAGATTAGGAGGGGATTATGCAGGGCTTGTAGTAAGGAGGAAGCAAAGGGATGAGTAGTACTCCATTTTTACAGTGTTGAATGTAGACTGCTGGGTTTCCTTCAAGTAGGGCTAAATCTGGATTACACTAATTCAGAAGTAAGTTTGACTGATAACAAAAGGGCCAAATTTCTAGATTGATTTGAGATCAGCTTGTGTTTAGGCTGCTATACAATCTAAATGTGTATCAGAATAAATGCCACAGAACACAACTGGGCTTACCTCTGAGTAAAAATGCACAGGATTTTTTTTTCATGAGATATAGGGAAAAATCAAAATTAGAATTTTGGGAGGAGTTTGTTTTGGGTTTTTTTTAATGAAAGCTGCAAGGATTATGTGTCTGGCTATATTTAGAATGACTGTGGAATTTAATATTAATCAATACAAGTATTTTTATGGTGCAAACCATTAGAATGGCCTCTTGCAGCATTAGTATGAGACAAGTGGTTAAAAAAAGATGACAGACAGGAAACCTAAAATGTTTAGCTACACACATATATGGAGCAATGTGTACCAGGAGATTTCTCAGAAAGGTGAGAAGACTGAGGACTTTCTCTGGTGGTAACGTAATAATGGAGCTATACCTATTAACAAAAGGAAATGCAGCTTCAGAAGAGCAAGAGAAACCTTTTAGTTGCCAAGCAGGAAATCAAACAGTGATAAATCAAAGAGGCTGGCAGAACAAAAATGGAAAGTAAAAAATGACAAACATAACATCTTTTTAAACCGCATCACATTTGTTTGTAAAGCTAAAGAATGAAATATATATTTTCTCATCCTAAGTATAGTTAGCAGAACAAACAAGCATGGAGGGAATTAGCATTGTCTGGTTTCTGTTCTTATCAGTTGGAACTCTGCTGCACTTTTAATGTTGAATTTTCTCAGCTCTCTTTGTTACCAGGTTGCTAAAAAGAAACCTGACTCACAAGTTTAGAGGGTTCAAAGCAGTGCTTTGCCAAGCATTCGCTGATAGCCTTACCTTTTCTGCCTGCCTTCTTCTTTGAGAGACAGCTGAAGTGCTCTAAGTTTCAGTGTGAACAAGGAAGGTGTGGAATGCCTATTTATGCACCTGGACGCACCTCATCCCCACCCACAAGCATGGTAGTTGAATACTTCTGCTATAGGGAGAAACAATTCATTTTTAATTGTTTTTTTTAAAAAAATAAGATGGTTATGGGCCATTCTTCCAACAAAGAATGGCACCATCCTAATTGTTTAGAAAAGTAAGCTTTTTGTGCATCTAAGAGAGTTTAGGAAATTATATTTTAAAATATGGGCAAGAAGCCAAATCCAGGTAAGCATAAATCAAGACTTCTGATTTGCCCAAGGGCTGATTTGTCTTTGTGTGATTGGATAGAAGAAGCCTTCACCTAAGGCACAGATCTGTGATTCCTTTGAGAATATGAAATTGACTATCCAGACATCTATTCAGGGAGGGAATGAGATAATTGTTTAGTGTGTTACAATGCACTAATGTATGTAAAATGGCCATGGAGATAAAACAGGTTCCAGATTAAACTAGCACCTGATGAACAAACTTGTAAAAATGGCTTTAAAATTACACTCAGGTTTTTGAAACCATGATAAAATATTAATCTTTTGGATAGTTCTTACATTCCACAATCTTCTATGTTCACTATAAAGTCAGTGCCGTTCTTGGAATAGTGGCAGTTTCCTAGCAACATAAGATGCTGCACTGAATAGCTTGAAAAGTGAAGGTCTATGCTAGAGATGCTCTGTCCTTTCAATAATGCCATATCATTTGGCATGATGAAAGGTCAACATGCTTGACATGTTGAGAATATGCACTGTGCAACCATGAGGAGTTTATCACATTTTGATTGTTTCACGTTGTGACTAGCTCATTCCACATTTACTATGTCATTACAGAGCTTCTGACAGAGGTGGAATGGGGTCAAACAGCTGCATGGCTACCTCATTACATGCCAAACAGCATACAGATCCACACAATCTGTACTCCTAGCAATCCTCTTTGATCTTATTAATTGGGCCATCATTCTTTGCAGCGCAATTGATTTCCTTCCCGCAATTAATTTGATTGGTAGCTAATTAGAATCATAGAGTTGGAAGGGTCCCCCAATTAGCTCTTCTTTAAATTAATTCTGCTTCTACATCTTTCCAAGATGCATTCATAGCATTGCACTTCACAAGCATATCTAGTTGCAAGTGTCCAGTTTGGTATGACTCTTGTTGATGTTACTGTGCCTCCAAATCAACTCCAATCTATGGCAATCCTATCATAGGATTTTCTTGGCAAGATGTATTCAGTGGAAGCTTGCCATTGCCTTCTTCTAAGGCTTAGAGAGTGACTCGCCCAAGGCCACCCAGTGGGTTTCCATGACTGACTGGGGAGTTAGATTCCAGAGACCAAGTCCAACACTCAGGCCATTATACCACACTGGCTCTCAATATGGGCCGGATCATTTTTGAAGAACTTAAGCAAACACCTTACATTGCCTATATTAGCTTAAATTATGAAATCATTATGGTACTAAGGATTTTATCACATGGGTCTTTAAATCTGCTATTAAAGCTAGAGAATAGTGTCTTTGGCAATATGTATCACATGATATTGTACCCATTTTGGTGC
>CM034710.1:91476752-91489123 GCA_020142125.1 Phrynosoma platyrhinos | reverse complement strand
CGTGGCTGAGGGAGCCCTCCTGGGGGCCCCCTGCCATCATGTGCATGTGCGTGTGAAATGGGGGTGGCGGCAGCCATTTTGTTTTTCAAAATGGCGGTGCACGCAGGCGGGGAGGGCAAGCACATGCGTGCGCAAGCGTGTGCATGCACTGGCCTCCCAGCACCATTTCCCCCCTCCCGGCCTGTCGGCAAAAAAAGTTGCTGACCCCTGCTCTAAGTGGTTTACAATCTGTAGGCCAGTTGCCCCCAACAAGCTGGATACTCAGTTTACCGATGTACAAAAGGATGGAAGTCTGAGTCACCCTGGAGTCCTCTGGTATCGAACTCAAAAAGAGGTGTAGTATTAAAAGGTCCAAAACTGGTATGTTTTCATTTTCTTTTAATAACATAACCATGGCAAGACTGAGGTGGGGCCAAGGACCATGTGATAAAGTCCTGACTATCTAGTCCAGGGGTAGGCAACCTTTCCCCTTTAAGGGCCGAGGGACTTCAGCTCCCAGAATCCCAGGAGCTATTGGCCAACATGGGACTATTGGCCAACATGCCTGAGGCTTCTGGGAGCTGAAGTCCCTCGGCCCTTAAAGGGGAAAGGTTGCCTACCCCTGATCTAGTCTATCTTTATTTCAAGAGTAGGAACATAAGCCATCCAGAGGATGTTGGACTGCAAATCTCAGTAGCCCTATCCAGCACAACCAATGGGGATGAATGCAAGGAATGCAGTCCAACAATCTCTGCAAGTCCACATTGTTCCCTTCCTTGCTTTGTATAAAAGAGGCAGATGAGAAATGGAAATAGTTTGTTCTGGTTCACCAATGAAGCCGCTCCCCCTTGTTCAGACTGTCAAATGACCTAACTGGCTGACAGAGCCCCCACACCCCCAAGAGCCCATGCAGTTTCACTGGCCACCAGCGATAACCACCACAAATAATGAAAGCAGCTTGAAAATTTTGCTCCCTCTCCTGTTCCATGCCAGGCACACACTACCTTCAATAACTCAGGGACCCCCAGGCATACAGAAAAGAAGCACACCTTTGTGGATACCAGAGCCAGAGGGCTTGTCCAGCCTGTGGGACTGATCAATCACAGCTAACACATGTAATGTAAAGAGGGCCTGCTGGTTGAAAGGGATGAGAAAATATTTGACAGTTTAACTCAGGGGTAGGCAACCTTTTTGAGATGGGGGCCGGGTTGCTGTCCCTCAGACAATTGGGGGGCCGAAGCACTGAAAATAAATAAATAAATAAATAAATAAATAAATATAAAAATAATTTAAAAAATTAAAATTAAAAAAATATGCATGCACACTCTCTCAGCCCCAGAAAAGCCATGGCAAAATCCCTGTGGAGATTTTGCCAAGAAAACCTCAAGAACAAGGAATAACAACAATAATCAATATCATTATGGTGGGTGGTGGCGGCGGCAGGACCAGCCTGGGGCCGGTCCAAAGGCCTCAGGGGGCCACATCCGGACCCCAGGCCTTAGGTTGCCTACCCCTGGTTTAACTGATGGTAGCATTGATTTGGAGTTGTGAGGAGTATGTCTGAGAAGGAAAGTCACCCTTCAGTTACAATTGCAGTTATAGTAGGGTACAGTAGGTCAGGAAAAATTGACAAAGGATACAAAGGGTAATAGGGATAGAAAATAGTGAGCCAACATTAATAGTTGTTTTTAAGAAGATTTAATAAATATTCAGCCACATACAGACTAGAACCCTAAAAAATGCCAATGCTTGTTCATTTCTGCCCTTATAGAGAAACCCCCAAAAAGATTTAGGAGAGGGAGAAAGGAGCCCAGGGCTAAATAATAAAGAGATATTTATTTATTTATTATCCCACCCTCCTTCTCTCAGCACAGGATTCAGTAGCCTGGAAGGTGTTTCCATCACAATCCTATGTACTGCAAATAGGTAGAAATATGCTTCATTAGCCACACTATTTCAAACTTGAGAGTTGCAGCAACATATTTGGTAAGTATGTGGGAAAATTAAGGTAAAAGATTTGGTTGGGGTTGGGGGGGAAGCAGTTCACAGCAGGGAGTAAGGTACACATGGCCCTCCTGGTCTTGTTGGACTGCAGTTCCTGTTATCCCTTACTATTGGCTATGCTGGCTAGAGGTGACAGATATTGCAAACCAATAATATCTGGAGAGATGCACACCCACCATCTTACCCCCAGCTCCACTACCTTTTATTCTATAGCTATTGTAGGTTTTTAAAAAAATGTTTTCTTAAAGAAAGGGCTGGCTGCAGCATGGTATTACAGTTGGCTCTCCTTATCCATGGATTTTTTTTATCCACAGATTCAAGCACCCATGGCTTGAAAATATTCAAAAAGAGTATAAATTCCAAACAGCAAACCTTGTTTTTGCCATTTTAGATAAAGGACACAATTTTACTATGTCATTGTATTTAATGAGTTCCACAGATTTTGGCATCCATGGGGTGGGTGGGTCCTGGAATCAAACTCCAGTGGATACCAAGGGCCTACTGTATTTAGCTAATGCTGAGGAGAAGTCAGACCACAGGGCTTACAGGTTTAATTGACAGTACCCTTCATCTCCACTCACCAAATGTATGGCATTCAATTATACATATTTTTTTCTGGCACAATGTGTGAGAGAGAAAGAATGAGTGTGCAAAATGGCTTTCTCTCTCTAAACATGTCATGCAATTGTTTTGTTGTGATTTCTGTTCTGATCATCAGTAATTAAAGAAAATGTGAAGATGTACCTAAATGCTACACCTTCAGGAGAACAGGTTTAGACATCAGCTGATTTATCACAGCATGTAGGGAGGTGTGCAGTTTGTTTTAGACTTTTACCATTATGCATAACTGAGCATGCACTCAGAAACTGCACATTTTTCAAATGTTTTTTAAGAGGAAAGGGATTCCAGGCCATTGTGAGGACAAACAGAATCCCACTGTTGTGGAGCAGCCACCAAAATGTTATTCTATATGCCATTGTTGTTTAAACTTGGAGCAAGAGTAGTCAAGTCAAAAAGGTTCTCTTGAATTATCTTAAGTTGAAACTGCACAAACAGTATAATGCAGCTACAAAAGTGGTGGTGTCCAGAATTTAATATAAGGCTTTTTAAATCAATGTCAGAACCTCTCATTGTGCTAAAAGACGAAAAGAAAGCAAATACATATGCTGAAGTGCTCATTTGTCCTCAATGCTTGATGGTCTTGTTAAGCCTGAGAACTATGACTGTTTGACTGTAAATGGAGAAATAAAACCTTACAGCTTTCTTTTTAGTGCTTTTGTACCCAGTTATGTCTTGGCCTATCCTTTCTATCTGCACAGATCCTTTCCCTACATCACTTCAAGCAAGGAAACAAAGATCAACATTGGTTTCCAGCTTGGATAAGTTACTTTTCTAAGGCCCCCAAATCTCCCACACTGATGGGGAATGGGACCCTTGGACCCATTGTCTAAACGTTTATTTTTGTATGCTCTGCATTGGTTCCATGCAACTTCTTTTCTCACTTCCAAAATTAAGAAGCAAAGATCATATGAGGACTCTGTCTTTTCCTCTTCCTTTGTAAGTGCGAGGTTGTACATAGTACAGCAGCAAAAAATCTAGATAGCAACTAGACAGTTCTAGAAACATACAAGTAATAGGTCAGATTGCTTTACCCACACTGGAAACCCTACTGGATGATGTGTACATAATTCCTATAGCAAATCCTGTGGTTCTTAGGTGTGACGATGCACTGGACTTGCTCTGTTACTACCGTGTGTCCAAGCCCTGAAAATAAACAATGATTGTACATTGTTAGGCTTTAAGACCTAGTCATCATTCCAAAGCTAGTTCGATTGTACTCTATTTTCTCTGATGATTTCTGTGGTTGCATTCACATAATATTCTATTGTCTTTCACCAGTCTTTTGTAGACTGACAATCTATGGACACTTTAGAATGGTTTAATTGTTGCAGGTAGATTCCACATTTTCAAGATTCCTTTATTTAGAGTGAGAAATGAGGTCTACAGAAGTCAGCTATATTTCTTAAGCAGACACAATCTTTCATCCTTACCAAAAAGAATCAATTCCTTCCACAAGTTCCTTGCCCCAAATTTTGCATATACATAGGAGCTTGGGAAGTTACTTTTTGGGACTACAACTCAGAATCTACGTGGTTATATTGAACAGTGGATTATGGAAGATCTAGTTAAGTTTACATTTCATTTTTTGGAGCTGTCCTATTCAATTTACTTGCATTATCCTTAAGGTGGGCATTTGTACTCATTTACAGGCCTTAGCAAGGCTACTAACTCCAAAAAAAGAAGAAAGGAGAGCAGAGATTTTGAAGATGCTTCATTAAAAGTTAGCACTTAGACAGCAGATGGAGCAGGCACAGAAGCCATCTTCCCTAAGGAACTCAAGAAGTTATTTTTGGACTACAGCTCTCTGAATCCCAGTTATAATCTAAAAGTAATGTTTCCAAGTTCTGCTTCCTCACTATGGTGAGACGTGTTGTATTTCCAGTCAAATTTTGGAATGATTTCCAGATTTGCATCTATACATACAATATATCTGTTCTCATTTTTGGTGATACAGAAGTATCCACCACTTATGTCTAATTACAAATCTTATTGGTATTTGGACAAAAGTACCTTCAAATGGGGCAGCCATGATTTACTGATGCAGCCTAGGAAAATGAGAAACATCATTTGATGGGAGTTTTCTTGCACTGAAGTTTTTAAAGGTGCAAGACATGAGAAGGTAACACTGCAGTCCTATCATGAATTGAAATGGATGCTACAAAGAAGATTGGATTTTGATTTTGATTTTACAGGAACAATGTTTTCTTCCTCTCTCTCTCTCTCCCCCCAGGTTATCATTAGGAATAACATCACACATGTACATAAGAAAATATTTCTCAATAAATCAAGTGTTATTCTGAAGTCTTTTTGATCTTTAAAACAATAGATTGGATTAGACTTAGGACGTTATCACATGGGGGCAAATCTGCTGGTTAATCCACACAAAATCCAGACAGAAACTGGATTAGTGCCCCGTGTTTTCACACGACGTCACACAGAAACTGGACAGAAAGTGGACAGAAACACCAGTTTAACCGAGATCTTTTGAAATTCAGTTGTTTGGAGGAAATGCAAATGCGCAATTAAGGTAAATTTGCAATTAAGGTAAATTCGCCATAATGTGTAAAGCAAATGTGCATTTGGAAGCATTTCCCAACTCTATGCAGGGCTGGCGCTCCAAGGAGGACCTCTTCGGAGCGCTGGCTCTCCAGGGAGGATCTCCTCGGAGCGCCGACCCTATGCAGGGCCAGAGGTCCAAGGAGGACCTCTTCGCAGCGCTGGCTCTTCAAGGAGGACCCCCTCGCAGAGCTGACTCTCCACGGAGGACCTCCTTGGAGCGCCGACCCTCTTCACGGCCAGTGCTCCAAGGAGGACCTCCTCAGATAACACTGCAGTGGGAGGTCCTCCTCGGAGCGCCGGCCATGTGGAGGGCTGGCTGCTCCGAGGACAACCTGGGGAAGGGGTGACAGCCGCGGCAAGTGACAGCCGCGGCGAGTGACAGCTGCGGCGAGTGACAGCCGCGGTGAGCATAGTGTGCATGTGCTAGAAGATCATTTCTAGTACATGTACGGGATTTCCTCACTTGTGTGTGAACGTTAAATGCGGTTTCAGGGGGACCTTCCCTTAATTGCGCAATTAAGGTAATTACATGTGAAAACCATTTGTGGAATCAAGGTTTATTTTCGGTTTATTTTCGGAATTTGTCATTTCCAGTTTATTTTGTGGCCCACGTGTGATAACGTCCTTAGCCATGCAAAAAGCAAACCCGTTGAAATCAATACAGATGTAATTAATGAATCAAGTCTTATTGAATTTCCTGGATCTACTATAAGTATGTCTAAATCTGGATCCAACCCCATTGTTTAAAAATAAGGAAGTGTCATGGGAAAATGCTTGATGTAGTGAGTGCAGTCAGTCATAAATCTAGTCCATCAATCTGGTCACATAATGACCAACCAGTTGGAAAGTTGACAAGAAAGACATCACTGTAACAACACCTTTTCACTCAGGTTCCTCAGCTTAGTATCTAGGTTACTTATTATGAAGGTTACTCATATGAGTTATTCATGTCAGACAATGGTAGGGGCTACAGGTCAGCAATACCGCACATGCATTGCATGCAAAAGATCTCAGGATTAATCCCTGGCACTTCCAAGAAATGCTTGAAAACCTTTGGGCCCTTTCACGCTACACAATTATAGCACCTATAATTCCACTTTAAGTCCCATGTCTTCATCCTATAGAATAATGGGATCTGCAGTCTGCAGAGGGTTATTTAGAATTCTCACCAAGAGAGCTCTAGTGACTCAATAAACTACAAATCCCAGGATTCCAAAGAATGTTGCCATGGCAGTTGAAGTGGAATGCTATAATTGTCTTTAGTATTGGAGAGCCATAGTCAATCAGTGCAGACTATACTGAGCTAGATGAACCAATGGCCTGAAGTGGTGTAAGGTTGCTTCCTTCATTCTCCGGTAGAAGAGTTCAAATCAGGAGACAGAGACAGAATTTGGTGGGAATATACAAACAGGCACTTTTTAAAGGGAGGCAATATGACATCATTTTTATCAGGTGTTCTAATCTACAAGAACAATTTTGGCTTTATTTACTCCATTTACAAGTCTGAATAAATTATTAACTTAAAACATACACCTCTCAGAGGTGCAGTGCAGAGGTACTGTCTGTGCAGTGAAGTGTGCATGTGAACAAGACTCTGGCACAAGTTTCCAGGAACACCACTGCACTCAGTTCCTGCTTGTTGCTTACTTACAAACTGATTGGCAAAAAGAGACTCTTTCTGTAACTGGATCTGGAAGGTTCAACTCTGCTGAAATGACTGTTTTATCTCTTCAATCTTTGTGAAAACTATTAGAAAGATAACACAACTGCTAAGCATGTTAGTTCAACTTGCAAATATTTCATTAAATGATAACAAGCTCCTTCAGAAAGCCTGAACTTACCATTTCAAAACCCTCAACAAAGCAACTTTAGAAAGGGTTGATTGGACTGCGTACAAATGGCAAGAATTCAAATAACTTGCTACTTTGCTTTCCCAGAAATCATTTAAAAAATATAATGTTAGACACCAAAGCTTGGAATATGTACTTTTTGGACTACATCTCACAATTCTCAGCACGACCGACAGCATGACCAGCTGTCACTATTTTCTCATGTTGCTTTTGGGAGACAGTCTCTGAAACAGAAAAAAAGCATTATTAAAGATATGCTTCCTTTTGTGATGGTTCTGAATTACCATTGTGTTCCTCTAGTTTTTTCTAATATATTGTCTTTGCTCTTTCTTATGTATCAGTATAGGTTTGACCACTTGGAACAGGGGTGAACTTTCAGGGATGGCAACCACCATCCCAGGACAATAGAGGGCTGCACTTGATCCTATGATCTTCTGTGTCTCCTCCTGATTTGGCCCAGGCCTGCCAATCACACCCTATACAATGCACGATTGACAATTTGGAGTTTAGAATTTCTGTTGGAGTGTATGTATGCCAGAGGATTCAGAGGGGACTGGGAAAATGAAAGCAACCATTTTCCCCACCAGCTTTTCCAAATACTCATTATTAATAACAGTTGTCCAATTGATTCATTTTAACATTAATCAAGTTTTTGGAATGGCATGATATAGTGGTTAAAATGTCAGATCAGGAGGGCCCTCACTCAAATCACCATTCAGTCATGAAGTTCACCAGGTGACTTTGGGCCAGACATCTTCTCGCATCCTAACTTCCCTTACAGGGCTGCTGTGAGAATGAAATGTAGAGTAAGAGACCTGTGTGTCACCTTGAATGAATGATGGAATAAAAATGTAGTAAACAGAGAAATACAACTTTCCCTCAGTCTCTTTACTTTATGATATTAAAAAGTTTCTGTGTATAGTCCACTTTCCTATAGTTTTCTCTGATTTAGGGTCCCAGGGGTTCTCCAACTACAACTTCCATCATCTTTGATTGATGGTTCTGCTAGTAGGGGCTGATAAGAGTTGGGATCTAACAGCATCTGGAGATTAATTTGTTTTATAATGAAGTGTAGATTGAGACTGCTAAGCATATTCACATTGCTAGCATATATCTTCTCTGCTACCTCCAAACCCTGACAAAACATAATTATGACTTTTAGCACTTTTTCAATGACTTTTGTAGGTTACAATTACCATCAGTTTACCATGTGTGCAAATTCTTTGTTTCCTAATGATCTGGCTAATGCCTTTGTGCTTTCATGCTTCAGTAGTATTGTGTGACCAATTATACATGTGCCCTCCTTTTCTGGGTGAGTCAATCTCTTTCCCAAAGGAACATGTTTCCTGGAGATTTCCTGTGTTTGAATTAATATTGTGTGCATACTTGTTCCCTGTCTATCCACTTCTAAAATGGACATGGCCAATGAAGTTTAAGAAGCAAAGACAAAATTGAAAACTCTGTAACTAAATACTGTAATAAAACAACATCAATAGGATAGGCTCTAAACTGAAACTTGAAACAAAAAGTACCCATGACAAAGAAAATGTATACAACATATAAACCTTGTGAGAAAGAAATTAGCAAATTAATTAACAATTGCATTGGATTGTTGTGGTCATTGTTGTTATTGTGTGTCTTCAAGTAGTTTTCAACTTATGGTGACTCTAAGGTGAACCTGTCATGGTATTTTCTTGTTCAATGTACCTAAAACTAGGCCTAAGTAAAATGTTGTGCTAGTAGGTGATGGCTACAGTCACAGTCAGTGATGGCCAATGACTTCCATGTCAGAGATATAGTGAATTAGGACCCCTGATATGTGAGCCACTGGTTGCTATTGAACCCACTGGATCATGGCCAGAGATAGGAATGAAGCTACATGCAGTAGTTTGTTTCCTCGTCTATATTATCCTAAAGCAAACTGGAGATTAGCTTTTTGCTTCTCACTACAGCAGGAAGCACTGTAGAAGTTACCAGAGGGAGGATGCAGGCCAGAGTAGGTTGTAGAAATAATGCAGTTTGATGCTATTATAAATGCTGTAGTTCCATCCTTTGAAATATTGGGGTCTGTAGTTTTACAAGTCTTTAGTCATCTCTGTCAAAGAGAATGTGCTTCACAAAAGTACAAATCACAGGATTCTGAAGGATGGAGCAGTCTCTCTCTCTCTCTCTCTCTCCCCCTCTCTCTCATACACCTGTGAAGTAAAATTACTTGAAATGAATATACAATGGAATTTATTCTCTTGATCATTTGCAATGGGAGTTATATGCCATTAAAGCTCTCTGGAGAATTGCAGTCCTTGGGTTATTGCTGTTTCTCCTGTACCTGCTATCTTGGGCTGAATTCTTAAAGATGCTTACATTGAAATTCATCTAATAAATAACAAGACTTTACCAAAGGGAACACTGCTAGAATCAGAGGTTAGAACAACTAGTTATAATGAATTTAATTCCTCAGTAATTAAGATATAACTGCATTATATTGTAACAGGACTTTCAAAATTACTTTAAAAATAACATTTACATTATTCTTTACAATAGTAGAAAGTTCCTTCCTTCCTTCCTTGCCTTTCTCCCAATATGGCACCCCAGTTGGCTCATAATATAAGATAAAACAAAATACAGTAGAAGTAATACAGTCAAAACATAATTATATGTTCTTACTTGTTGTGATGTTGGAAAAAACCTCATTGCATCACTTTTGCTTGTTACGTTTTCATTATTTTCTGTTATCTTTTCAAAAGGGGCTGAGAAGATAATTTTTAAAAGTCCTGTCAAAGTGCCTCTAAAATTACTTTAAAATGCCCTCCAGAAATAACTGAAAATAAGTAGGAATTGTTACTTTTTTTTTTACTAGGCATTTTTATTAATTAAACCAATAAAGCAGGGGTAGGCAACCTTTCTCCTTTAAGGGCCGAGGGACTTCAGCTCCCAGAAGCCTCAGCCATGTTGGCCAATAGCTCCTGGGATTCTGGGAGCTGAAGTCCCTCAGCCCTTAAAGGGGAAAGGTTGCCTACCCCTGCAATAAAGTATCTTTATTTCTGTCTTGTATTCCTTTTGAAACGGAACCCTCATTGCTTAGAAAGGGGACTAGTTACGAGTAACTCATTACTTCCAACCTCTGCATTACAATTGTAGCTTCATGAGGGACAACACCACTCCTTTTGCCATGCAACTGTAATTATGCGGCTGAATGAAGATGCTTGTAAAGTAACTAAAATTATTCTAGTTACTTGTGAGGAATATGAACACTGAGAATGACTTTTAACAGGTATTAACTATGATGGCAACTAATACCTTTGATGTGAGGTGTGTGGTAGGATAACTGAAACTAATTGCATCCAAAGTAGTAACAGTCTAGGCCAGGAGTGGGCTAGCAGGATTTTCACTGGACTCAACATTCAAGATTTGTCTTTGGAGGATCACAGTGAACACCCAGCTACACCTACATAATGGAAATCCATGTGTCTTGATTTGACTGGTTTCTGACTTAAGACACATCAGCATTTGGAAATTTCCTGTTAGAGGCCTGGGGAGGCCTACAAAGAGGTGTAACACTCAAAACAATGAAACGTAAATCAGGATCATTGCTCATTCATCCAGTTCTATGGTGTTTCTGTCGCTTAAATGCTGAGGTGTTCCAAAGTCTTTGGTTTCCATGGCAAACATTTCCTTTCTCTTTTGTTACAGCTCATACAGCAAATATTTGTACAGTGGGAAATGTTCAACCGCATGTATTTATGCACCTGCCATCTGCTTAGGGGAGCCACCGCCCTCCTGGTAGGAGACGGATATAGGCCAAGGACCTGTTCCGTCAGTTTTCTGCTTTCTAGATCTCCCTTGTATTCCCTTGTGAAGCAGGACTTTGTTTGCTTCCTGTTCAGATTACTTGCTGATAACCACAGGGAGGAATGTGGTGAGCACAGACTGGCTTGGGAATGGTTTAAAAAGCTCCTCATTCCCACTTCCCAATTTAAAACAAACCTTTTGATGCTTTGCTACTGTTGTTGTGAGCCTTCATGTTGTTTCCAACTTTTGATGACCCCAAGGCAAACCTATTGTGGGGTTTTCTTGGGAAGATTTTTCCAGAGGAGGTTTGCCATTGCTTTCCCATGAGGCTGAGAGCATGTGATTTGCCCAAGGTCACCCAGTGGGTTTCCATGGCCGAGTGGGAAATTGAACCCTAGTCTCTAGCGTCCAACACTCAAACCACTATGCCATGCTGGACCTTTCAAAGCTATAATGAAGTGCATCATAGGAATTTGGTCATTCCATGTGGTTTAATGACTAGAGTGTTAGATGAGGACCTGGGATTTCTGTGTTCTATTCCCCATTGTGACATGGAACTAGTGTAACTTTGGACTAGTCATCGTTTCAAAGTGGTCTACTTCATAGGGTTGCTATGAAGAAAACAGAAGGACTGCTGTAATCTCTGCTTGAACCTCATGGAAGTGTGGAAATACATGCACCCAGCAATATTTAGCTATGCAAGATTCATCAGGATGACAAATAGGTACTGAATCTAAAGAATTAAAAAGGGCAGACTGCTGAGAAATAAATACTATAGGGACTACCATGACATTCTGTGATTTAAAAAAACCAACATTTTTGGTTATGATTATTAGACAGGATCCAAAGAACCATAGATGGAATTCTGTATATTCAATGGGATTATCTTCCCTTTCCTCCCTACTCCTGTTTATTTAGTTTGATCCTACTTTTCCCACAGGGTAGGACTCAAGGTGGTGTACAATAGTTAAAGTCTAATTCATTTTCTTTGGACAAAAGTTTGAAATGCAATTAAACTATCAATAAAATTAAAAGCAGTTGAAAACAAACCATTAAAAAGAACAACCAAAGTAAATAGTCCACGACATAAAAGGCTGCTGCCCCTAGCAGTCAGCCTTCAATGGCCTGATAAAATAGAATAGTTTTTTCATGCCTGTAAAAGGATAGGAAGGAGGATGCCACTCTAGTCTCCCTTGGAAAAGAGTTCCCGAGTCTGGGAACAGCCACTAAGAAGACCATTGCCTGTGTTGTCTCAGAGGTACCCGTAAGGATGGTGGAACAGACAGAAAGGCCTCTAAAGAAGATCTCAAAATATGGACAGGCATATACAGTTGGCCCTCTGTGCCTATGGAGTCTTTACCCATCGATTCATTCATCCATGGCTTGAAAATATTTTTTAAAAATCTACATTTCAGACCTTGATTTTTGCCATTTCATATAGGTGATACCATTTTAATTTTGTTTGAATGTATTTCCTGTTCCATCCTAATGGTGAGGGCCTAGTGGTAACAAACTGACAATGGACCTTATCACACGCGGGGCACAAAGCGATAATAAAGTGAAATAAGA
>CM034710.1:91439874-91457075 GCA_020142125.1 Phrynosoma platyrhinos | reverse complement strand
AGCTAAAAAGGCCAATGCAATTTTAGGCTGCAACAACAACAGTAACAACAACAATCACAACAATAAATACTCCACCCTCTGTCAACTGATCGGGGTGGCTGATAGAAGTATAGTATCTAGATCAAGGGAAGTAATAGTGCCACTGTATTCTGTGTTGGTCAGGCCCCACCTGGAATACTGTGTCCAGTTCTGGACACCATATTTCAAAAAGGATGTTGAAAAACTGGCATGTGCCCAGAGGAGGGCGAGTAAAATGGTGAAGGGTCTGGAAACCATGAGGAACGATTTAGGGAACTGGGTATGTTTAGCGTGGAGAAGAAATGGTTAAGAGGGGATATGATAGACCTGTTTAAATATTTGAAGGGATATTATATTGAGGAGAGAGCTAACTTGTTTTCTGCTGCTCCAGAGAATAGGACCCGGAACAATGGATGCAAGCTACAGGAAAAGAGATTCTACCTCAACATTAAGAAGAACTTTCTGACAGTGAGAGCTGTTCAACAGTGGAACACACTCCCTCGGAGTATGGTGGAATCTCCTACTTTGGAGGTCTTTAAACAGAGGTTGGATGCCCATCTGTCAGGGGTGCTTTGATTTTGAGTTCCTGCATGGCAGGGTGTTGGACTGGATGGCCCTTGTGGTCTCTTCCAACATTATGATTCTATGATTCCTCTGAACAAATCTTGCCAAGAAAACCCCATGACAGGTTTGCCCTAGGGTTCCCATAAGATGGAAATGACTTGAAGGCACACAACCATGACATAGCCCCTAGTTAAGGACTACATAGGAACTGGGAAAGTCACCCAATCTCCAGTTGCTGGGAAGAAATCACTGTGATCAATGGGGGTCTGTACCCCTGTTGGTGGGGAATCAGATGACTGATGGTCTCTCACACCCACCGCCCACCCTGTAAGCATCAAGGGGAACTGCAGCTGGTGTTCTGCTTATGTCTGTTGCATAGGAGATTATTCATTGGAGAAGGTAGGAGCATCAGTCATCTGCTTCCCAATTGACAGGGAATCAGTGACTGTTTCCCAGTAAATGAGATGAGGAAAGAGGTTCAGGATGGGATTCACTGTGTAGCATCATTACTGTACACAAATCCAATAGGATTCTGGCCATTGCTATGTTTTCATATATATTTTAAAACCAGTATTTTATATGATAATTTATGTTTTAGTCATCAGGTTAGCAGCTTTATCTAATTTTAACCTTATTCTAAGGTACTTTGGGTTCCATGTTAACAGAAATTTGGGATGTACATTAAATAAATAAATATACCAATTACAGGGGTTGAGAACGTGCACAGAACCATGGGCACATGTAAAAAATGTACAGATTTTTTTAAAGTATACATTTGAAGAATGTGCACAAACATGCTTGTAATCAGTGGGGAAAATGGATGCAAAATATATACATTAGAAAACTGCTTCCTTTTCAGATACACAAACACAAAAATGTACACAAATTGCCACATGTCAAGGGAAAACAAAGTTTCCCAACATGGTATGGATCTGAAACTACACAACAATGCTTGTGGGATGCCAAGAAACAAGACAAGACTGAGACTGACAGAAATTCATGAACTTTATGCCAACAAAGTACGAATGCCACAATTTAAAATCTATTTATCCCTTACCAGGAGGAAACAAATGAATTCATTATTTATTCCAGGAGCGCCATCTCCTGGTGTAGTAAAAACACAGACTTTTCTAAGATTCTTGAAGAGCTAGCTGGCTGTACAGTACTTAAAAATAATATCTTGATTGACTTTTTTCTTTTCTTTTTTCTTTCTTTTTTTTAAAAAAAAAAAGATATTTGCAAACAAAAGAACTTGTGGAGGCATTTCAAAGAGCAGAACTAAGTTGGAGAGGCCTGGAGTGAAGAAAAAGTATGTATCTTTCTTTTTTTCTCTTCCCCCCCCCCCCAAACATTTCAGGCAGCATTAATACAGTAAGAAAATGCTTTATTTATTTGTTAATATATGCCCTGTGTTTCTGTCCAAAAAAGGTGCCCATAAATCTGCATTTTCTGTACCACATTCTTTGCAACTTCTTAATTATTCTATGAGTTCTGGTAGGATTGGGAGGGCAAACCCATTATTATATGGCTGTTAAAATATATCTGTATATGGTGAAAACCAATACAATATTCAAGTTTGACTGAGCTCATCAAATATAAATTCAGAATTGTCCATCATCTGCTTTCTTACCATGTTTTAAAAGATTTAGGAATTCATTGTTCATAAGCCTTTTTAAAATTTGGTATCCACCTAATGTCAAGATAGAAAATTATCAGCCTGAATCTTATTGGCAATCCCAACTACAGTAAACCTATTGATTACTTTGTTGAGTCAAAAATATGTGTAAATCCCCGTGATTCAATGGGTCTAATTCTAGCTGGCAATAACTACAGAGTTTAGGTCCTAGTATCCACAAAATAATCCTCTTACATCAGCTGTTGGATTTATTTGTTGCATATTGGATTTTTTTTTTAAAAAAATATACCTTAATAGTTCTGGAAAGGAATAGTTCCACATTCAGGAAAGGAAGAAATTCTGCAATATATTACCACCATAACATAGAAGCCTTTGTTCTCTGATTTCCTTCTGCATGAGAAACTGGTTATCGTGTGTCAAAAACTACTGCTAGAAATGTGATTTAAAAGGGGGAAAACCCCCAAACACCTCAGATCAATAGAACTCACACACCAGAGAAACTGAAAAGAAATTGAGAGTACAACAGCTCTCCTCCCACTCAAGTAATTACACAAAAGAAACATTTGCTTAATTTAACAATTTAAATAATAATAGGAAATGTGTGTATGTCAATAACATTTGGAGGGCCACACAGTTTATACAATTCATAAAATATATACTTTGTGCATGTATGTGTACCTGCATGTATACACACACATACACTTGCATGACTGTTGTTGAAGTCGTAGGCTTTCATGGCCGGCATCCATAGTTTTTTTGTGGGTTTTTTTTCGGGCTGTGTGGCCATGTTCTAGAAGAGTTTCTTTCTGACGTTTCGCCAGCATCTGTGGCTAGCATCTTCAGAGAAAAACTTTTTTTTCTCTGAAGATGCTAGGCACAGATGCTGGTGAAACGTCAGAAAGAAACTCTTCTAGAACATGGCCACACAGCCCGAAAAAAAACCCACAAAAAAACTACTGTTGTTGTTGTTGCCATTACCTGCCCTCAAGTTGATCCCAATTCATGGTGACCCTGTGGATGAGACATTTCCAAGACCCTTGTCCTCTACTGCTCTGCTTAGGTCTTGTAGATTCAAGCTCATAACCTCCCTCATTGAGTCTATCCATCTGGGGTGTGGTCTTCCTCTCTTTCTATTGCACTCTACCTTTCCTAGCATTATTGTATTTTCTAATGAGTTCTGAATTCTCTTGATGTGGCCAAGATATGGCAACCTCAATTTGGTCAACTTGGCTTCCAGAGAGAGTTCAGGCTTGATATGTTCAAAGACCCATTTGTTTGCCTTCTTGGCCATCCACCATACCCTTAGAACTTTCTCCAGCACCACTTTTTAAATGAATTGGTTTTCTTCTTATCTACTTTCTTCACTATCCAGCTCTTGATCTGTACATGGTGATAGGGAATACTATTGCTTGGACAATTCTAACTTTGCTATTTAGTTGTATATCTTTACTCTTTAGGATCTTGTCTATTTCTTTCATATCTGCTCTTCCCATTCCTATCTTCTTCTGATTTCTTGACTGTAATCTCCATTCTGAATAGTGTTTGTTCAAAGATATGGGAATTCTTCAACTATTTCAATTTCCTCATTATCTAGGTTGAATTTATGTTGATACTCCATGGTAATTATATTGTGACCCTAGGGGCTATCAGAATGAGCTCTTGCACTCAAAAATGTAGCACTATACCATGTGTCAATTCTACATATCTCAGTATTTAGGGAGAATCCTTTACTAGATTATCATATGTACACAATCTGTGTTTTTTAATTTCCTGGAAAATTATTAGAAAACCAGAATTAGGAAATTCAGAACAATTAATGAAGCAATCAATATCATTCAAATTAAAAATAAAATGTACATCTTTGCTACAAAATTGCAGTGTATTTATCTTTGCAATAGCAAAAATATCCTTTCATTTTTGGTGAACGATGTTTCCCCACCAGGCTTTCTCAGAAGCAGCTCATGTAGTTGAAAGAGTGGCATTAATATGATTCAAATAACATGATAACTAAATACTCATAAAAACCGAGATTGATTAAAATGTGGGAATGTAGATATTTGGAGCGGGATTGTATGCTATTTATGTATAACAATAATGTACAGGTGAGGGAGGAAAACCCAAACCAGATTTTAAGGCCAGGAGCCAGGAAATTAGTCTCTGCTAGGAAGCCACTGAGGGCTCACAATGAAATGTTCTCTGACTAACACAGAAATGAAAAGTACTTTAATTTCCCTGCATTGAAAGCATCACAGTAAAGACTTTAGAAAAGGGAATGCTTTCCAGAAATGGGCTGAACTATTTTGTGGCATCTGTAATACAATCAGCTAGGCATCTGCTGGAAGACTTTTTACTGCAGAGTTTTTCTTAAGATGTCTTTTTTGGTACTTATATTTCCACATCCCTGCATTTAAATGATTGTTCTGATAATCCATGCAGAACAGCCATAGACACAAGAGGAGGACAGAGGTTTGTTGGAGAAGCTTTCCTTCTTCCAAAGATAGTTTAGCTCTCTTTCTTGAATGCTTACCTTTATTGAGATCATTATTATTATGGTGGTTAATTGTAACTCTAGTTTGGAAATATATGTGGGGAAATGGCTTAGTATTTTTTAGCCCATTGCTTGGGGGGGGAGAGGAAATGATAGTTCTTTCATTGTTCTGGTCAATTAATGCAAAAGTATTGGAATGGCAAAGAAAGTACCAAGTGAGGTTCTGCTTTCTTTCTATCTTCTGCATATCCTAGTCAGTGATTGATAAGGGCACAGTCTTCTGTTCTTGTCTCTTTTTCCAGTTACCACAGTCAAGTTGCTTTGATTGGCAAGTCTACATTATTTTCCTGGATGATAAGAGTAGCATAATTTTCCTATCAAGAACAAATTGGAAGGCACACAACATTTCCCCTGATAGGTTTGATTCTAAGGAAAAGTTATGGGTAATTTGCATGTTTCTTTTAAACAAATCTCATAATTTACACTGATTACATTGAATGACACTGCTGTTAGACAACATTAGCTGGCATATCTGAGATATTACTGAAGGATAGTCATTCCTGATTGTCTAATTTTTTATTTCACTAGGGTTTTATTACATTTAGATGTACCATCTGCATGCCTTCACTGTCAACCTGTTATGGAACTTTATTTAAACTACTTCCTGCATTCTTAGATGGATGTACAATTATCATAGACTCATTGATTCATAGAATTGGAAGTGATCCCAATGGCTGTCTAGTCCAGGAACTCACAGCTAAAACACTTCTGAGAGAGGGCCCTATAACCTCTCTTTAAAGATCCCAAGGAAGAAAAGCCCTCCACCTTCCAAAGCAGTCTATTTCACTGTCATACATTCTTATCTTCAGGATATTCTTGGTAAAATTTAGGTGGAATGAATGGATGATTCCGTTCATTTGTGTTCTAGTTTCCAGACAAGTAGAAAACAACCTTGCTCCATCTTCTATATGACCTACCTACAGATATTTAAATATGGCTACCATGTCACCTCCCAATCTTATTTTCTCCAAGCTAAATATACACAGTTCCCTATATCATTTCTTGGTTTCCAGCTCTTTTTGCCATTTTGATGACCCTTTTCTCAATGCATCCCAACTTCTCAATAGCTTCCCTGAATTGTGGTGCCCAGAACTGTGGACAATACTCCAAATAAAGTCTGATAAAAGCAGAATAGGATTATATCATTCCTTTCCTCCATCTGGATACTGTACTGCTGCTAATGCATCATAGAACTGCATTGGATTTTTTTGGCCAATGCATTGCTCTTTTTTCCTCTTATTTAGCTTGTGGTTTACTGAGATGCCTAGATTTCTTATGCATGTGGTGTTGTCAACCCAGGAGTTGCCCATACTATATTAGTACATTTAATTTATCTTGCCTAATGCAGTACTTTACATTTATCCCTGTTGTGGTAGAATTCAAATATATAGTTATGTCAGTCTGTAGAATCAGTATGTAGGGAGATCTTGTAGCACCTTTGAGACTAGTTAAAGAAAGAAGTTGGCAGCATGAGCCTTTTTAGACTTAAGTCTACAAAAGCTCATGCTGCCAACTTATTTCTTTAGTTAGTCTCAAATTGCTACAAGATCTCTCTAAATATTTATCCCTGTTGAAATTCATTTTATTAGTTTTGACTTAACTTGCCAATCTGTGAATCATTGTGAATCACAGTTCTTTACTCTGGAGACTATAATTTGGTTTCATCTGGAAATCTGATAAGCATACTCTCTAGTCTAGTGGTTCCAAACTTTTGTGCTTCACATGTTTTGGACTTCGGATCTTAGAATTCCAGACTGTTGGCCACGTTGGCTGTGGCTTCTGGGATCTGAAATCCAAAACACCTGGAGAACTAAAGTCTGGAAATCCCTGCTCTAGTTTATCATTTGACTTATTTATAAACATGTTGAACAACATGAGACCCAGGGCACAACACAGAGGGAGTAGTTACTCCCCTTCATTCTCTCCAGGATGAAGATGAACCATTGGTGAGTACTCTTTGGATTAAGTCTGTCAACCACTATAAATCAACCCTCCAAAAATATCATGGGGATATTTTATAAATATATACTAGGTACACAGAATTCCCTTAATCTGCTAAGCTTGTACCTCTTTAAAAATGAGAGAGAGAGAGAGAGAGAGAGAGAGAGAGAGAAGATGAGTCTAACATTGTTTTTGAGAAATCCATACTGGATTTTAATGATCACAATATTATTTTCTTTAAGTGCATCTACACTGTATAAATCAGGGTAGGCAACCTTTCCCCTTTAAGGGCCGAGGGACTTCAGCTCCCAGAAGCCTCAGCCATGTTGGCCAATAGTCCCATGTTGGCCAATAGTTCCTGGGATTCTGGGAGCTGGTCCCTCGGCCCTTAAAGGGGAAAGGTTGCCTATCCCTGGTATAAATAATGCATTTTGACATCACTTTAAGTGCTGTATCTTATGGAATCCTGGGATATGTAGTTTTACAAGGTCTTTAGAGTTCGCTGCCAAAGAGTGCTAGTGCCTCACAAATCTACAGATACGAACATGCTGTACTATGGAGCCATGGTAGTTGAAGTGGTGTCAAACTGCATTATTTCTACTGTGTAAATGTTCACTCGTGCTCATAGACAGACTGTTCAATGATCTAGATTGCTGACTGGTTAGAATTTGTTTTCATTCTCTTTTTGAAGATGGAGACAATATTCAACCTCCTCAAGTCTGCTGTGTCTTTTATTCTCATAATTTGCAAAAAAAATTAACAGAGGTTAAATGAGATTACATTTGCAAGTTCATTTAGTTCATTTAGTACCTTTAGCAGCTCATTTGGCACTGGAGACTTAGGGCCATTGCACACCGGCCCAAAGGTCCAGCCTGCGAATAAAGTTGGGGAGGGGAAACTGCATGCTGGCCGTCGCAACCCCACCCTGATGCCATCCTGATGCTGTGCAGCTGTATGCATGGCACGTGGTGTTAGGATGCCCTCCCGGCACAGCGTGCAAACACGCTGCACAGAAAGAGCATAGAAGAGCCACGGCACTGGCTCTTGGGGCAGCCTTTTGCCACCCCTAAAAGGAGCACCATTTTGCTGCTCTTTTAGGGGCGGTAAAAGGGAGGATCAGGGCTGTGGTGTGTGGTTGCCATGGCCCCAATCCACAGCTTGCAGGGGTGACTCTCTGCCACCCCAAATGGGCTGTTTGCAGCAGCCCTTAGAAAAGAAGAAAAGTGAAATATAAATTAAACAATCAAACAAATAACTATTCGTCCCTGACCTTTAACAGCAAAATATCTTGTACGAGTCCTGACTGCACTGGTTTCCTAACACCAAACATATAAACTTCTTTGAGCTTACTATGCTATCCTGGATAGGCAAGACATTTTGTTGTTGTTTTTGTTTTGTTTTTTAATGGAGCCAAGCTTCAGCAAATTTTTGCATGCTTAGTTTTGTGAAGGTCATAGCTTCATGTTTCCTTAGTGGAGACAGGAACAACATTTAAAACATTTAAAAAATATTTTTCAAAAGACATTCATGATGTGATGATTTTTTAAAAAAATTATCTTCTCTAACGTAAGCAGAAAAGGGTTATGCAGTTACCATCTCACTAAACATGGTGCCTTTGTGTACAAAAAAAGAAGATTGTTGACAGATTGAAAGTGACCAAGTGCTGCTCTAAAGAATCCTCAACAGGAAGGGTAAAGTGCTGATAGAAATGTCATATGTCCTAGGAGTGTCTTTTCATACCTTGGTCTTGAAACAATCATTTCCTGTTTTGTTACATTTCCAGTCAAAGTATTTTCCCCCTATTGTTGGTGTAGCATTAAAAACTAAAATAGCAAGAATGACAAAGCCAAATTCACTTTCATTACCTATACAGCACCTAAAAGTTGTTCCAGATGTAACACTGCTGAGACTGCTTGAGAAATTCAGTGTTCTCTATCCAAGAAAGGGGCAGTTGGCCTCATAAAGGACAGAATTGGCCTGGATCTCAATGGAAGTTATTTTACTGCTGCTAATAGATTTTAAATTGTATCCATTTACTGTCCTTTGTTCCTGGTCCCTACATGGCCAAGGAGAAGAGTGGCATCTGTTTGCATTAAGATTCCTCCAACCCATCCTAACTAACAACAGGAGCAACATCTGAGACAAAGAGCCTTATCACGCTAGAAAAAAAAAAAGCTGAAATGGATTGGGAAAGTTGTGGTTGTCTCCTTGGCTCTCTGATGTGATTGAAGCACTTCCATTCTCTTCCTGTAGAAGATGGTCATAAAAGGGGTCTTTTGCCAAGCTGGAAAAAAATTATTTGGCAAAGGCACACTTTTATGACCATCTCTCTCAGGAAGGAGAATGGAAGTGCTATGACAGCATGTGGAGAAGCATTGAGCCACTGTTCTGATTAATTTCTGCATTCTTTTCTCAAGTGTAAAGGCTCAAAATGTAGCCCTGGGATTCTTACATGTCATTTATTGTTGTTTCCCTTGACCCATGGGGAGAGGCAGATATTCTTAAATAATAATAATAATAATAATAATAATAATAATAATAATAATAATAACAACAACAATAACAATAAACACTTTTATTATTTTTAATATCTGTGCTTGATGAAGAAGCCAGTGAGGCTTCAAAATGGATTTTATGCCTTTTTTTAACCAATAAAACTATCACTGTTTTGCTGATTCTGGATTATGTTGTATTTCACTTGCATAGCAAGTCCCATGTCATTTCCAGGTACTCTGCTCCTTGGGGTACATCTGATTAAGTTTATTGGGGAAGCTGTCAAAAAGCTCACTTAACCTGGGATAATTGATATTAGGGTTTTCCCAAGTTTTTAAAAAAGATTTGCACCATCGGCAGTGTGAATAACCAATGTGAATAAACCTGGGATAAAATTCTGCATGCTTTGAACATATTTTGAATACATTCACATTGTCAACTTCATCTTTAATCAAGTACTGGCTCATGTGAGCAACCAAACTCTTAGAGATGTGCAGAGATGCAATTCCATGGTGTAAATAAACCCAGAAGGTGTGTCTGAGTTTATTCGCATAGCTACACTAAAAAAAAACCCAAACAAACAATGCCTGAATGGCCCCTTAGATAGCTTAATCTGGAGCCTAAAGTGCAGAGAACAAATTGCTTGGCTGATCTCACAGAATCAGAACTCTCCACTATTTGTATCCATACTGTGTTAGAGACCTGAGATTGCTTGGCAACTGCAGTTGCACATTCTGATTCCCTTCTTTGAGTCTTCAGTGCACATTCACTGTAACAGCTCAACACCAGTTAAACATTTTGTTTTAAACCAGGGATGGGGTTCATGTGGCTTTCTGAAGTTGTAGGATTACAAATCTAAGAGTGAGAAGCATTGGGAATTCAGTCCAGCAATATATGGAGGTCTGCATAATTGTGACTTTACATGTGAAAAACCATTGGCTACAAGCAGATGTGCACTTACCTGGGAGTAAAATTCAACACAACAGGTCTCTTCGTCCTTCATTTTCTTACTATTTATTAGACTGTTAAATATTTACATATTGAAACATTTACAGATTACACCCATGCTCTGAAAAAAGTCATAGGATCATTCCATAATTTTTCAGATTAAAAAAAGGAGAAATAAGATCAAATATTATCACAAACTTTTATCATTTTAAAAGAAAATATGGCCCACTTCTTGATAAACTTATTTTGAATCAATTTATCTTCTTCTGTGGTTGTATAATAGATCAATCTTATCATGATTATAATATTCCAAGTCCTAAAATAAATAAACAAACAAACAATGCATATTATAGAACTGTTCATTCTGCAGCAATTGTCTCTTGGATTTAAATGGGCAGCTTGTCTTCTTATGTTGCTGGATTGCAGCTTCCATCAGTTCTCACAATTGATTATGTTGGCTAGGGTGATGAGATCTGGAGGGCCATACATTGCCTGCCTCTGATTTGTATGATATTAACCTAAGGCTTCAGCGAAGTTAACTTTAAATCTAAATGTGCTGTTTATTCTAGTTTATAGAATAAGACGTTGATGGTAATTAGTGGGGATTCTAAAGTATTATGAACTGTTCATTCATATACAACATAAATACAGTCAGCCCTCTGTATTCACAGATTCTTTATCCATGGATTCAGCCATCTATGCTTTGAATATGTGTATGTATATATATTCCCCAAAAAACCAAAACTTGATTTTGCCATTTTATATAAGGCACACCACTTTACTATGCTATTGTATTCAATGGAACTTGAGCACCCACAAATTTTGGTATTCACAGGGTTCCTAGAACCAAACCACAGTGGATACCAAGGGCTCACTGTAATAAGCAATGACTGGCATTCAGTTAGGAAGTTTTATTGTAACTTACTTGTTTTGACCATTACAGAGGTTGGAATTTTGTATCCACTGTGCAATGACCAAAATCCCCCCCCAACCCACTTAATTTTTTTTAACTGCGCCCCCCTTCTCCAGCATTGCCATTTCCTAGCTGGATAAGAGAAGGGCAGAGAAGTGTTATTTTCCTAAAGCTCAACACATAGCAACAGGTACCCTTCGGGGCCTCCTGGAGGTACTTCAGAGGTTCTGAAGGGTGATGGCATTGCTATGTGGCCAGCTACAGAAACATAGCTGCATGTTTCTCTGCCATTCCTCTACTTTCTGCAGGACAGCAAATGGCAATATTGGGAGGGGGCGGGTGATATAGCAAATTTTTTTTGCAGGGATTGTTATGAGGCATGTGTTGTTTGTCCGGGATCTCAGCCAACTAGTCATTAAAGAAACAAACTATTTTTGCTTCATATCTTCAAAAGCTAATTAGCCTGAGTACTCAGTTCCGTCTATTGGGCAGAATTGTTGGGTTGTTCCATTGCTGTCAAATGACCTCTTTTGTCTTAATCTGTCCTTCTTTATCTTGGCAGTGCAACATACAAAACAGTTCTTCCAGTTAATTGCCATCTTTCTGTTCCATAGATTATCTGCACATGAATAAGGCAACTAGTTTCAACCACATGATTTCAGGAAATATATCACAGATGTTTCTGTTGGGGAAGTCAGATTTGTCTATCTTTCTTTGGGAAGCATATGACAGCAAAGAGAGAGGAAGAGAGATGATTGTGACTTGTCGATCATTGATTGTTAAATATCAAACCATCAAGAAGAGGACTGAGGTTTGGCAGAAGCTGCTTAGTATTTGCTAACAGGATGGGTAGCCAAGGGATACAGAACAGTCAAAAAGAAAATGGTCTCTCTTGAAATTATTACAGAAGAGTTGGAAATGTTTCTCATTTGTGCAGAAGGTCTGGCCAATGTTACAGATATTATTATTATTATTATTATTATTATTATTATTATTATTATTATTATTATTGCAGTCATCTCCTTTATTGAAAACAAATTAACATTATGGAACTCCCATACCTGTGGCAGTATCTGGAATCAATCAAGAGGATACACCTGCTCAGCTGCAGTTGAAACCAATATTATTTCCTAGCCTAAAACTAATGGCTTTCATCTGCTAAACCAAACATTTCCACCAGCTCTGCAGAACACAGGATGATCTTGGTATAACAGAAACATTTCAAAACGAGCTTTTATGGATCCTGGCTGAAGACATTGCTGCATTTTTATTGCTTCTGAAAGGGAATTTATTTAAAGTGGTCTGGACCCAGACTATGGGGGGTTGCAGACTGCCAGAAATAGTGCAAATTGAGTCCACTTTTAGGGTTAGGGTTAGGGAATCATGGGAACTGTATTTTATTGTGGCCCAGAGCTCTTTGACAGAGAAGGCTCAATGCCTCAGAAAAAAATACAATTCCCATTATTCCCTAGCACTAACCCTAACCCTAAAAGTGGACTATTTGCACTATTTCTGGCAGTCTGCAACCCCCCTTACTCATACTCGAAACAGACCCTCTATAACCAATAGGGTTGAGGCTGGTCAGGACTCAATTAATATCATCGGTTTCAATAGGTCTAGTGTAAGTACTACTAACTTTGAACCTACCCCAGTAGAAAGCAGTTCCAGCTATCAGGCCTATTACATTCCTTTTATAGGATACAAGCTGCAAAATTGCATTGCATTTCTTTTATGCTAACATTTTTATGAATATTTCATTATTAACTTGGTCATCTAACATAAAATTAAAAATATAATTGGTATATTTTTAATTTTATGTTAGATGACCAAGTTAATAATTCATAGTTATATATAGTTTAAAATCGACTGGGTAGTCTGCCAAAATATATAGGTCTTTAATACCATTTTAGATTCAGACAGCATATTTGATTCTTGGATCTCTTGCACAGGTCATTTCACCATCTAGGGGCTGCCAACAAAAAGTAACAGTTGCCAATCTAGTCTTGGCCGGCTGAAGTAAATGTCCCCCAGAAGACCTGAATGTCCTCCAGTAAATGAAAAGGACCATGTTAGGGAAGTATTTAAATGAAGCACAATGTGGACAAGCTCATATACTTCATACAAAAAGAAGGAAACATCACAGTGCAGTGTACTGAGTAAATAGCTTCACTCTCTAAAGCGACATGTCTCTTGAACTCATGCATGCATGATAAATTGGACCGGGTGGTTTTTGGTTCCTTCTAAGTCTTCTGTGAATCAATGACATGTATATGATTTTAGCTAATGTACTGGATCAACTTGTTAATCATGTAGTCCTTTCTCCATATATCTCCAGATCAGATATGTACAGACCCTTGCAGCCATTTTAGGAATCAGACTTGACAGAAAAACAGAGACTTTTTTAAAGCTATACAGTGGTGTGTGTGTGTGTGTTTTTAAAGAAAGTCCTCTTTAAAATATTTATTTTAATCTTCACATTTATCCTCATGGTGTCCTTATGCATATTTTCCTACATCATTTGGAATGTTTTAAACAAGTATTGCTTTAGGTATGATTTTTCTCTTGGTGATTCAGCATTGGTAAAACATGTTTTGTCCATTAGTATGGGGTGCACTGTTCTGCATTGAAGGACTCTGTATCCGTGTTTCTCCATGTGCCTGTATTTGGGATGTGTTCTTGTACTTGGATCTTTTAATGATCAACTGATGTCCCATGGAAAACATATTTGAAAATTCTGTCAGGAAGTATATGCTTGTCTGGATCAGCTATTTTCATTTCCCCTTTCCCATTTTATTACTGCAAATTGCTCCTTAAAAACAGGATACTTGATTCTGGCAGACAACCTTCTCATTCATTTTCTGTATGTCTTGGTGCTTGGAATTGTACTCATATCTGTGGTATTTAATTCTGTCAGATTTGAAGGGAGAAAACCCTTTTCTGCTTTTGCAGAATTATCCTTGCAGATGAAGCTGGTGTCATTGGGTAGTTTGCATATAAACTTTATATGAAAAATTCAAAGGCCAACTGATTACTAACAAAAATTATTATTTTCTTGATATATTTTATGCTACTATGAATGTTGTTAGGACCAACCCAAGTTCAGCTCTCCTGTGCCTGATTTTATATGGCATTTTGTCAAATTTAGGTAACAAACCTGAAAAACACAGAGACTGCAAAGCTCTACTAGATGCACAAGCATGACTCCTGTGTGTCAAAGTACACTTTCCCTTTGTTTCTTATTACAAGTATCAGCACTATGCATTCATAATATTGTGGTACTGCTTTAACTATCATGACTTAATCCTATAGAATTCTGGTATTGCTCTTTAAAATTTTCTGCTAGAGAACTCTGATTCTGCAGTTTGGTGCCAATCTTATATTTACAAATTAGGTCTGATTCAGTTTTAATAGAATTCATGAATTAAAAACGTAACATCATTCTTTACAAGATTTTCCCCTCAGATCAATTTGTTTTTTTACTTAGATATCCTGTAACGTAATAGGGTCAAAATGGATTTCAGTTGTCATTTCCTTCCTATGTCTCATGTGGAATAGTTATATTGGTCCTGTTCTACAGCAACAGTTAACTCTGAAGTTTTCTGTCTTGGTTAATGCTTGATGACATATGTCTGAAGTAATTCTTTATTAAATGTTAGGATAGCAAGAAAGGGTTGATTTTCAAAGGCATTTAGTCCTCTGAGATATAGACACAGATCCACACATTCAATGATCATGAAACTTGACTCTTTTGATGTAATGAAACAAGCAACTGTCTTTAAAGTAAGGAATTGGACTGAAAAAGACAGCTTTCTTGGAAAGAGTTACTGAAGATATAATGGGCTTCGTTTCAGAGACAGAAAACAAGGCTGCAAAATGGCTGCAGCTTAGACATGGCTCCAGTCCAGATGTGGTAATTGAAACATACTTCAAAGTGTCATAGTTAAGGACAGGCTAAGTTCTCTGGATCATGAACCAATTAAACTAAGGGCCTCTGCACACGAGCCCTTTGCGGTGTCTTGGAGGCAGGGAAGGAGAGGGGCAGCTGCACACCGGCCGCCCCAACCCCTCCCCGAAGATGTCCTGATGTCACGTGCCCTTATGCATGGCACGTGGCATCAGGATGTCCTCCTAACATAACATCCTCATGCGCTACGGCAGAAGGGGCAGAGAAGAGCCACACAGCGGCTCTTGGGGTGGCCTTTTGCCACCTCTAATAGGAGCAGCATTTTGCCGCTCTTTTAAGAGGTGGCAAATGGGAGAATTGGGGCAGCTGTGTGTGCTAGCAGCAGCCCCAATCCTCTACTTCCTGGGGCGGCCCAGGGCCGCCCATCTGCATCCCCCCTAAATTCTGAAATGAGACTGTAACCATAGCATAGTCAATGCTTTGCATATCAAAAGCCCAAGGTTTTACCTTTGGCATTCTAAGATAGTAATAATCAAGATTCCTATATGAAACCCTGGAAAACTGCAGCAAACCAATGTAGACCAAGAGTGGAAAGCATGCAGCCCTCCAGATATGTTCAAATCTCAGTATTCCTCATCATTAGCTATGTTGGTTAGGGCTTCAGAGATTTATAATCCAACACCAGATGATCACATGATTCTTATTCATAGGCCAAAATCTACACCCTCCAACTGTCCTAATTTTGTAGGGAAAGTCCCAATTAATCCCCTATTATTCCATTTTTTCAGCTTCTTTTAAAACATTCCAGTTTCTTCTTCCCCCACTTTCTCCCTTTGTCCTCACTTTACTTCAATTGCTATAAACAAAGTGCAAAGTGCAAAAATAGTTTGGATTCAGTTAACTCAGCAGGGGAGACAGGAGAGATGGGGCAGATGTTGCCTTTCCCGGAAAGCTGAGGCAAAAAGCAAAGTGCTACAGCCACTGCTAGGTTGTGTCCTCATTTATAATGTTTCCCATCTTGACCACACTCTGATGTTTCTTGGGTGTCCCAGTTTGCATATGTGAAATATGATTGTGTTTGCACAGTACTGTATGGCACAGGATAGCATAATACAGTGGGCTCTTTGTATATGCAGGGAATCCGTTCAACATCTCATAGCATATAGTAAAAGCCATGGAACCTCAAGTCCTGTTGATTTTAATGGTGGTGTGCTCCAGCACATGCCAGTGCATGCCATCACATGTATGCTGCGATCGCACATGCCATTTTGTCCCCTGGGACTTGCCTTCCATGTGACCTCAAGTCTGAGTATGACAATCCCACATATAGGGTGGGCGGACTGTAGTTCCTCAAGTAGAATAACACTGGAACTTTTTTCTCAACCCTCACCAGACACACCATTTAGCCACTGCAGCCCCCACTTATGGTAATTTCATTGCTGGTGGAGAATAGAGAGAAGCAGATCAGTGTCATTCTCTGAGAAATCTACCAAGGTCCTCCAGAGGCCTTAGATAGTATCATCAATCTGTGTCTTTCTATGAGGATGTAGCCAGAGTCGTCTCTGATCTTCCTGCTCTCCACCAGCCACCAAATAGCTGTAAGGGGGACTGCAGTACCTCTAATATTGTAAGTGATGTTATTAGGTCCTATGACAAACTTAATTAAATCACCCAGATGGGAAGAGTTAGCATCTGGGCTTTGGATATTGTGGATGGTCAAGAGAATATTTAAAAGAAGACATATGCAGGCATAAAGGGAAACAACTGTATACATTACTAACGGGATGTTTGCCTTTGTGTGGTCAATGCACAGTTAAGTGATCTGATGTGGAATGAAGGGGCTTCCTTTGTTTTTCCTTTACTGAGACTTAGGGCTGATGCACATGGCCAAGAAGGGGCAGCACAGAGCCACCCCTGGGAGTGGCGGATTGGAGCTGCAGCAACCAAATGCCATGGTCCCAATTTTCCTTTTTGCCACCCTGAAAAGAGCACCAAAATGGTGGTGGCTTTTTAGCACCCTTTTGGTGCAGCGTGTGTGTATGCTGCACCAATAGGGTGTCAGGGTGGAGTTGGGGTGGCCAGTGTGGGGCTGCCCTGCCCCAACTCCACCCCCAGGCCAGCCCTTTAGGCCAGTCTGCAAAGCCCCTTAGTATCCATTAAAAAGATTAATGGCACAGTGAAGCTATTGACTGAGAGTGAAAAACAAAGAGGTAACTGTGTTGGGGCGTAGAAAGAT
>CM034710.1:91397949-91429378 GCA_020142125.1 Phrynosoma platyrhinos | reverse complement strand
CTTGCTGCAGCCTCAAAAATCTAGGCTTGCAGCGACCTCTCAGAGGGCCTTTTCTGTTGTCACTCCCAGACTCTGAAATGGCTTGCCGGATGAGATCCGTCAATTAACATCTTTGCACAGCTTTAAAAAGGCTGTCAAGATGGATCTCTTCTGGCAGGCCTTTCCAGATTAAATCGCCTGGTCTCGGGATTTTGGGACCTTCCCTTCATGAATGCTTTATAATTCCCTCTTAGAGTCGAAGTAGCAGGGGTTTGTTGGTTTGTATTTATAATTTTATTTTTATTCAACAGTTAGTATTTTAATTATAATTGTTTTAACTGAATCTGATTTAATAACTTTTTAAGGGGGGGAGGAGGGAATTATATTGTTTTATGCTGTATGTTATTTTATTGTTGTTCACCGCCCGGATTGGCTTGCCACAGGGCGGTATACAAATAAATTATTATTATTATTATATTATTATATTATTCTTGTCCTCTGAAAGATTCATTGCCAGAATGGCTGTTTTACCTTTATTTATCCATAGACCTGCAACTTCCGCGAATGACTCCATTTCTTTCATGACCTCATCAATATTTTCCGGATTTGTTATAGTTAGAACAGATATGCTCTAAGTTTCATCTGTCTGCCTTTTATCCTGATTCTCTCTATTGCGGTGTTTTCTCTAATGTTAATATTTAAGATCTCCAGCACCATCAAGAACAAAAGGGGGGAAAGAGGGCACCCTTGCCTTGTGCCCTTCTGTACCTGAATTGATTCTGTCTTCTCTAAATTATTATTCTTGCCTTTTGATTCTTGTAAATGGTTTCAATCCATCTTATAAAGTTATGCCCTATTTTAGCTTTATATACATATTTCAACATAAACTCCCACCTGACATTGTCAAAAGCTTTTTCAAAATCAATGAAAATCATAGCCAATTTTCAATATATATCTTTCTCGTGATACTCTATCATGTTCAGAATGTGCCTTATATTTTCTTTTATGCTTTGTCTAGGTAGAACAGAGGTAGGCAACCTTTCCCCTTTAAGGGCCAAGGTACTTCAGCTCCCAGAATCCCAGGAGCTATTGGCCAACATAGGACTATTGACCAACATAGTTGAGGCTTCTGGGAGCTGAAGTCCCTCGGCCCTTAAAGGGGAAAGGTTGCCTACCCCTGAGGTAGAAAATCATTCTGATCAGATGGAATCCACACCTCCAATATCTTCTTTAATCTTTCCTCCAATATCATTGCGAAGATTTAATAATCCATGTTTAACAAAGATATAGGGCGGTAATTCTTAATTTCAGTTTTATCCTTATCTTCTTTTGGTATTAACATAATATTAGCTTCTGCCCAGGTATGCGGACAGTCTTCTTTCCCTATGTTATTCAACAGTTTTTCCATAGGAGGAATCAGCTGCTCTTTGAAAATTTTATAATATTCTGCAGGGAAACCATCAGGACCTGCCACTTTACTCAATTTACATTTTTTATAGCCTCGGACATTTCTTGTGCAGTTATCTTTTTGTTTAAACTCTCTTTTTGTTCTTCAGTGAAAGGTTTAATGCTGCAATTTTCTAAATATTTTTCTATCTTTTCTATATCTACTTCATCTTTTTTATAAAGATTGCTGTAGAACTTCCAGATTATCATTTTAAGATTAATTTGATGAGTTATTTCCCTTCCTTTATCCTTCAATTTATGTATCATGTTCTTTGCCTTCTGTTGTCTCAGGTGGTAAGCCAAAAGCCTACCTGGTTTGTTCAGCCCTTCAAATAATCTTTGTTTTGTATATTTCATTTTTATGTTAATATCATCTGACAGCAACAGCATCACCCTCTCCTCAAGTCCTTTAATATCATTTGCTAAAGAATTATTACTTGGATCTTTTTTTAAACAATGATTCTTTTATTTTTAGCTGCATTTGCAACTCCCTAAACTTGGCCTCTCTTTTCTTTTTACGTTCAGACCCCTTTTGGATAAACAGCCCTTGTATCATGGCCTTTGATGCATCCCAGATTATGCCCATAGGAATCTCTTGTCCCACATTATCTAATTTTTTTTCCAAATTTTCCTTGACCTCAGTTACCATTTTGTCATCCTTCAGAAGCAACCCATTTAACCTCCAACTGAAATCTTTCTGTTTTTCTCTGAACTCATTAGTTATTGGGTGGTGGTCAGACATAAGTTTGGGCAAAATGTCAGCCTTTGTAATTCTTATACTAATGTTTTTAGTAACTAAAAACATATCAACATGGGTCCAGGACTTATGTCCTTCTGAAAAATAGGTGAAATCTTTGCTCTGGCTATATTTTACTCTCCAAACATCCAACAATCTATACATCTCCATTAAATCAAAAAATTATTTGGGTAATTTCCCTTGACCTGGCTTTGTACTTTTATTCAGACCACCTATCAACTAATGGATCTATGACCCCATTATAGTCTCCCATTATAATCATTATTTCAATGTTTAACTCACTTAATCTAACCAGAAGCTCATTATAAAATTTTCCTTTATTCTCATTCAGCTCATATACCCCAATTACAATTAGTTTTTCTCCCTGCCACCACATTTCTACCCCAATGTACCATCCTTTCGGATCTTTTAACACTTCTTTTGGTTCATACTTAACTTTGATGTATAGAACCACCCCTCATTTTCATTTATTCAAAGTGGCCACAAATTCCTGGCCTAATTTAACATTTTTCAAATATTTCAATTCATCCGATCTGATTTTAGTCTCCTGCAAGCATATCAATTCACATTTCAACTTTATCAAATATTGAAAAACCCGCTTTCTTTTAACTGGACCATTTAAGCCCTTTAAATTCCAAGACAGGAATTTATTAGATCTAATTATTTTCAGTGGTGAGTTCTTCCGAATCCTCAGATTGCCTTTCTGAATCCTTTATCTCCTCATCTTCCTCTACATCAGAATCCACTAACTTTCTTCTTACTCCTTCATGCACATAATCACTTTTTCCCACCTTTATATCTTAATTTGTTTCTATACTTTCATCCTCATTTTCATTCTCCTGTATAATGCCTTTCCTTCTAGATATGTAACTAGATATGATTAGACTTTCATTGGATGTCTTCCTACCCTCCTCTGTTAATTTTTTCCTATTTCTTTTTCTTTCTCTATCTTAATCCTCCCCTTCTGTGCCCCTTCCTTCCATCTCTTTGTTTAGTTAAGTCTTTTCTTCTACTTACCTCTTTTCCTTCTTCCTTGTGACCTTGCTTTCAAATTTTTCCTCCACCTTGAATTCCCCTCTATACTTTCTCCAGAATTCTTTTGCTTCCCTAGAGATCTTAATTCAATTTTTGTTTTCCTAAACCAGAAGGTTAACCCCTCCAGGATCAACCATCTGTAGACTATCTGAAATTTTTGTAACTGACTTGTTAGGAAGAAATATTCTCTTCTTTTTCTCATCACATTTGGGGCTACATCTTTGAATATCTTTAGCTCAGTGTCATTAACTATAAATGGGACATCATTCTGCTTACTCAATATTTGGTCTCTCACCGCTCTTCTAACAAAATTTATCACTATATCTCTCATCACCTTTCTTTGAAAAGCTATTCTAGAATTCAATCTAAAATTTTTATCTATTTCCAATTCACAAAGATGTTCAGGCTTTCCCAAATAGTTAGTGAATGCCAGAATCAAAATATCTATTAAATTTTGCCCCTCTTGTTCTGGAAGACCTCTCACTTTTATTGATGTTTCCCTCTGCTTAGCATCTCTTTTTACCTTTTCCTCTTCAAAATCTCTTGGGAGATCTTGTATATCATCTAATATTCCTTCAAATTTCCCTTGTTTATCCTCTAACTTTCCCATCCTCGTTTTCATTTTGTTATATTCCACTGAAATTTTGTCTATTGCCTGTCTCACATCCTTCATCTCTGATCTCAGCTCTTGTTTAATTTCAGCCTTAAAATCCATTATATCTTGGCTCAATTCTTGTATCTCTCTGTTCAAATCAGTTCTTATCAATTTTATCTCTTCTAGTAATGTAACCTATGGATCCCCAGCCTTGGCCTGATCCAGAGATGGTCTTCTCTGTTGAGGAGCTTGTATCTTGGATGCCTGGCTCCTTAAATTCATAGACATTTTGTCAGATCCCCCCCCCCATCTACCAAATACAGTACTATCAAGTTTATAGTTTATAGCTTCTAATATTATCACTAGCCCCTAGTCTATATGATCTAAATAGACATGGTAATATTTATAACCATCATAGCATCCCTAGCCTAATATAAAATAAATCAGGCATTTAACAAACCCAGGGTCAATTTGTAAATGTCAATTCAGTGTATTCTTCCTTGCACAAAAATCTTTATTATGGCTTTGTCCCAATCTTGAAATCCCCCTTAGTCCTCCTCCTAACGTACCCGACGTCTTACTTCTGTCTGGGCTCCAGCTCTTTAAACAAGCCCACTCTCTACTTGCTTAAGGAAAATGCTCAGTTATCAATTCAGGAGAAAGAAAAAGAGGGGGGGCGGATTATTTTCAATTGCAGATCCCGATAATTCTTCCTAATCACTTCTCCATCCTTCAGCAATCATGTAGGCGTCAGTGTCTCGCTGGCATCTCATCCACCACTGAAACTACTGTTCCCAAGAGCCTTTGGGGAGATCGTTTATAAATCTACTTCCTGCATAAGACTCTCTGCTGCCAAGACTACAGTTCCCAAAGTTCTTAGCACTCGTTGCTAAAGATCTTCATATGTTGTATGGGTGCTTCTCCACCAACAAACTACCATTCCCAACATCCTTTGTGCTTCCCTCTACAAGGCACCATCCACACTCTCTCTACCACCTCCTGATTCGCTGCTTGGTCTCAGGTCCAATTTAGGCTCTTTAAATCCGTTATGCCCTGTTTGGTGTGTACTTCACTGCATCCATGCCAACATCCAGTTTTAACTTTGTTATTTATTTTCTTATGGGAGTTATTGTTATTATCCTTCCCTTACCTCAGCGTTTTGAATGCTGGGGTGCCTCGCCCAATTTATATACTGTTATTGGAGCCACGTTATTTCTCCCTCTGCCTTCTCAAGCCCCTACCGATCCAAAGTTCCAGGGATGTTAGTTTGGTGTTATACCAAGTCTTAGCTCCACTTTCCTAGTTTAGTCTTTTCTTTTCTTTTTCTTCTTCTTCTATGTTCAAAAACACTTGACTTGACTGCTGCTTCAAAGTGCAAACTTAGAAAAGAGTTGGAGGTATCCATGACCACGCAATGCAGTAGACTTAAGCAAGGCAATGGAGGCTAAATTTCCAGCTTTCAAATCTCTCCCTTCTGTTCTCTGTCGTCCCTGGTCTTGTCAGCGTATTTTTCAAAGACTCAGATAGACTGTTTTGAAAGCTCCTTTGCACCCCACTTACCAGGGAGGTAAATAGTAGGCTCAGATGACTGAAAAAACTTGTCCTTGATGAGCAAGACGACCCAACTCTTATTTCTTAAAGGATGGGTGGGATTCGGGATGTTATATTTTGTTTAATGGAAATTGTAATATTGTAAGCCGCCCCGATTGCTCTGCAGAGGGGCGGGATATAAATAAAAAGTATTATTATTATTATTATTATTAACTTTCGGACACATCTTATCAGTCCGCCATTACCAACCGGAAGTCCCATTTAAAACAGTTTCAATACACATGTTGATATTTGTGCCTGTATTAATGTAACAAGAAATCAACAACTTTTTCCTACATTTGAGAGCCTTTTGTAAGAACAGTTCAATAATCCCAGTCTTTTACTGCAGGTATCTCTCGTACATGTTGCTCCTCTAAATCTACTTTCCTATTTTATCTGTGATTAAAATGCAATGCAGCAATTATATAATACAAAATAACTAAAAATAATATAACAATGCCTTCTATTTTTGGAATTGAGAATAAAGAAAGTGATTTGGTCAGTAGAGGGCAGCAGATATGAGTTTTGAAATTGGATTTTTTTCTTTTAGTTGTTAAAACATAAGATAACATAAAAACCAAGCTAGATTCAAAAAAAGGCGTGTGCAAGGAAAATAATGTTCCTATAAATTACCAATTAGTAAGAAATCTAAATGAGTCCTTCTGATCATGTGATCTATATAATACTTCTTTGAAAAGCAGTTTTAAACAATACAGTCCATTATTTATGACCCTGTAATTGCCAGTGGTTTTCAATGCAAACTCACACACATGTACACACCTCTAATAAAAGGGATGCTGTCCCAAAGAAAGGCAAACAGCATAACACAGGATAGACAATAAAAAAACTGGTTGCTCATATAAGTACTTTTATTTGTCTGTACTGGAGTCACATGTTTAACTCTATAAACTTTCCAGGATAATTAGATGATTGGAAAGTCGTGGGGGGAGGGGAGAATCTGTAACATATTTTTGCGAGCTTGTTATTTTGCAAATGTGTTGCTTATGTAAAAGTTTGTTTCCTTTATATGCAGTTTTTGTGGGCCTAATCTTAGGGCCTTTGCAGACTGCTAGAAATAGTGCAAATTGAGTCCATTTTAACTGCCCTGGCTCAGTGCTAGGGAATCATGGGAACTGTATTTTTTTCTGAGACACTGAGCCTTCTCTGTCAGATAGCTCTGGTGCCACAATAAACTACAGTTCCCATGATTCCCTAGCACTGAGTCAGGGCAGTTAAAGTGGACTCAATTTGCACTATTTCTGGCAGTCTGCAAAGGCCTATAGTCTCCTGACTGTGTATGCTACTTACATGGAGTGGAAGGGAGATTGTGTCCACTCACTATCCACTTCCTGACCTTGAGACTTTTCTGCATGCAACAAGTATACAGAAGTGATAGGCCTGCATTACATGTGCTGAGTGGATAATGTTTGCAAACTGTATTCCATAGACTCAATGCGCTATACTGGCAAAATCATAAAATCATAGAATCATAGAGTTGGAAGAGACCACAAGGGCCATCCAGTCCAACCCCCTGCCATGCAGGAACTCAAAATCAAAGCAACCCCAACACATGGCCATCCAGCTTCTGTTTAAAAACTTGCAGAGAAAGTGATTCCACCACACTCTGAGGAAGTGTGTTCCACTGTTGAAGAACTCTTACTGTCAGGAAGTTCTGCCTGTTGTGCTAGAATCACTTTTCTTATAGTTTGAATCCATTGCTCTGGGTCCTATTCTCTGGAGCAGCAGAAATCAAATCAGTGTTTGATGTAAATAGAAGGAATGATTCTAGTCTTTCTCTGTGTAATTGTTGTACATGGTGAGACATCTGAGCAAAAGGGGCTGACATGAGTTCCCATGATATAAATTGAGCCCTCTGGATTCTATAGAACTGCAGCTCTCATGAGCCTTGACTACTGGTTTATGCTGGCCAGGGCTGATGGGACTTGCAGCCCAACATCTGTAGGGTCACATTTTCCCCATTTCTAGCACAAAGTATATAAACATAAGTAGAGCATGCTTCATGCTTAATTTCTAACACAGGAGATCTAACATAGGAGTTAGACAGTTCAAAAATTTCTGTTCTTGAAGGGTCTGCCAGTGAACTTAATGAGCACATGACACTTGTTTTATGTGAGCTCCACTGGTTGCCAATTTCTTTCTGGTCTAACTTCAAAGTGTCAACCTGAATTCCTTTAAGATCTGGTGCTAGGTTATTTGAGAAGGAACCTTATCCTTACTGTATCTCCTGTCTTGCTTTTTAAGATCTTGGGACAAGAACCTCTTGACAAGTTCATCTGTCAGATGCAGTACTGCTGAAAATAATTTTTTCTATAGTTGTTCCTGAGTCCAGGGACAGAGTGCTGTGTTTGGTGCAACAGAGCCAGGAGACCAGCTCCATTAAATGAACTGGCAAGAAATTCCTTTTGAGGTGAGACTTTTACAACTATGCTTTTAATGCAAACATTCTGTTTTTAATATGCTTTGACGTTTATTGACACTTTGTGTGTCTTTAATTGTACCCCACTTTGAGAACAATTGCTCAAAGACAAATATGAGCATTTGACCTTCATAATCTGTGCATGGTCAGAGACCTTTTCTTCTGTCCTAATTCCCTTACTTGATATATAGAGCTGCCTGGCTTTCAAACAGTTTGCACAACTGAAACTTAGCACAATTAAATCCTGGCAATCATGCCAAGAGTTAAATGTAATACAAAATCAGGATATAGCAGGACACTAGCAATGTCTGAAATACATAGGGTTAAAGCTAAGTTTATTAACACATGAATATGCTGTGTTTGCCTCAGGTTCAGTCCTCACATTGCATTTTAATATGTCAGTGCTTCAGGAGCAGGTGCAGGAGAAAATTCTGGATAATTTTTTCTATGGAAAGAAAAGGTGGAAAGGTTTGGATTTTTGTAATGGAGAACAACTGAAAATGAAGTGGCAGTACAAGGGATTTGTTTTCCTCTAACCATTTCTTTTTCTTGTTCTTTTTTTGGTTTATACTTTTTTAAACAACTACATCACAGCTTGGTTCTGCTCTTAATAACCTGGCTGCTGAGCCTTTCAAAAATCTAGTTGCAAATGCTCCAAGAAAGAATGTTATTCATAGTATCATTCTTGGAGAATACTTGGAGCAGGGGTAGGCAACCTTTCCCCTTTAAGGGCAGAGGGACTTCAGCTCCCAGAAGCCTCAGCCATGTTGGCCAATAGTCCCATGTTGGCCAATAGCTCCTGGGATTCTGGGAGCTGAAGTCCCTCGGCCCTTAAAGGGGAAAGGTTGCCTACCCCTGACTTGGAGCATACTCAGGAAGATTTTCAAAATGTTCAGCTTGGCTTCCAAATGGAGTTAAAATCCTCAGACTATCTAATTGTAAATATTTGCCTCTGTAATAATTGGATGGGAGATCACTAGGGTGTACCAGGGATCTCCAGCTAGGCTAGGAGACCACTGGGCCTGAATCCCTGGAAAGTCATTGCCAGTTTGAGTTGACAGTACTTCACCAGATGAACCAAAGACCTGACTCAATATGAGGCAGCTTCCTGTGTCCCTCAAACTTGGAGATTTCAGCACTGCCCATCCCCTAAAGCAGCCAAAAATTGGGGCCAAAATTCTTGGTCCATCTCTAACTGGAATACTCCTAATATATCTCCCATTGTCCTATCTCACTTGGCTCTTAAATGGATGCAGCTTCCTGGGTAATCTATAGATACAGCACTAGCTATTTATGTGAAGAGTCAATCCAAGGCATTATGCTACGGCAAAAAACAAGTTGGCACCTTTTCTTCCACTCAGTGTACAGAAGCCATCTGCTGTGATAGTTGATTTTTACTTCAGTACTTGTGATGGGACACTATACTCTGCTACACTTGAGGCACAAAGCTGGTCAGGAGGCTTAGGAGGGCAAGTTGTACACAGCTCTGCCTCACACAGATGGCAACAGCTTAGAAGTTTAGGAGGAGCAGCTGGGAGATTGGCATTGATGTTCTCAGGTATCTGCCACCCATGACAATTGCCTCACTCTGCCCAACATTGCAGCTGGTCTTGTTTATGTGAATCACAATTAATGGTTTCATTGCTTTTGGAGAGGGGGTAAAAATAGGGTCTGCAACATCACACAAATATTAATTTGTTCATTTCATTAATTATCATATTATGTATTATACAACCTACCATTTTAGGTGTATGCTAACATATGCATGCTTGAGTTATTTATAAATACTAGTAGCATCTCTGGAACTGGTGGGCTATCACTGGTTTCCAATTGAAAATATCCTCTCTTTCAGTCCATTTCTCTGAGTGGGAGTGGCTGGGTTTTCATGGTAGTTCATATTCTTGGCTGTTAGCCAGACTTTTTATGACCACCCATGCATCTCTTTCCTCTTTTCCTCTCTCCATTATTTCAAATAGAAAATTGACCAGATAACAAAACATTGCCTGTTAGAATGGCAGTACTTCTAAGAGGTCTTTTGCTGGGGTACATAAAGATCTCTTTGTCAGGTTCTTGGACAGCTATCAGTCTCTTCCTGTTGGAGAACTCTGAATTTGCCTTCACTTCAGTTACTGAAGTGGCATCTGGATATTGTAGAGATTTCTGTATGTTTTTCCCCAAGGCTGAACATAGAGCAGATCTGCTGTTTAGCAAAACGCATCTCCTGTTGACATCACATTGAAGTCACTACCTCTCACGCAAACATAGCAAACTCTGTACTCTTCTTAATTCTGCTAATAAGCTTCTGGTTTCTTGGGCCATTAGGCATTAAGGCCAGTGTTTTGTGTACAAATAAACCATTAGGAAACAGCCATATTGATTAGCGGATGTTCTGGTAGCCCTCAATGGGATACATATGCATGCATAGACCAGTGGCCAGATGTTCCCTTCTGTGCTTAGGAGTCGTATATTACAACTGAGCAATTTGAGCATAAGATTCTAGAGCTTAGAATGTCAATATAGCTACTTAAAACATACTTGGTAGTGAAAAATACAGATTACCATTATGCATTTACAGGTACCAGGTCCATAGGAAAATAGCTGGAGAATAAGTAAGAGAAAATGTGTTACATTCCCAATAACTTACTGCATTTCAAGTGGGATTTTCCAGTAACCACTGGAGATAATCTTCCTTTTTGTGCATTTTGTCAATGTCTCATACCTTGTTGCATGAGCCAAATAAAACAGCCTCCCTGTTTCTCTCAGCAGGAAGATCAAACAACACACAGCCCAAACTTCAGTTCGGATGCAATCAAACCAGACAATGGCTGGCCCATTCAGCACCAGAAGCAAGGTATAAGACCTTTAAAATGAATTAAAGCAACTCACTCAAGGGGGTTGCAGACTGCCAGAAATAGTGCAAATTGAGTCCACTTTTAGGGTTAGGGTTAGTGCTAGGGAATCATGGGAATTGTTTTTGTTCTGAGACATTGAGCCTTCTCTGTCAGAGAGCTCTGGTGCCACAGTAAAATACAGTTCCCATGATTCCCTAACTCTAACCCTAACCCTAAAAGTGGACTCAATTTGCACTATTTCTAGCAGTCTGCAACCCCCCTCAGTGATTCAGAGCTTTACATTCTGATGCTGGGCGACTGTTTAAAATGTATCCCACTGTGCCATCCAGTGCATCTGCCACTGCTGCCAGTCACTTCACTCTGAGATCATAATGAGGTGCCCAGCCATGTGATCAAAGTCTGGGACCTCATTCTGATCACAAAGTGAAGTGACCCATGGCACTGGTGGATGCACTAGTTGGCCCAGTGGGAGGTGTGTGCAATCAGCTGCCCAATGTTAGAATGGAATGGGTGGAATGGGAGGGGTGGAATGAGAGGAGGACCATGGAGATTGACATCATAAGTTATCACATTGGGTGATGCCAACCCTAATGATACCATTGACTTCACACAGCTAAGAATGAAATTAATAAGTTTTCTCTCTCCCTCTCTCCCCCCACCCTCTCTCTTATGTATGTGTGCAAAGCAGCATTGAAGAACTGTGGTCCCTTTGGCCTTTGTTGTTGTTATTTGCCATCAAGTCAAGTTCACAACTATGGCAGCCCTATGTAGGGGAGACTTCCAAGAGTCCTGATTAGGCTTGCAAATGATGACTGTGGGTTCCTTTTTTGAGCCTATTCACCTGTAATGCAGTTTTCTTTTTCCTATTGCCTTCCATTTAGCCAACCATTATTGTATTTTCCTATAGTTCTTATAATCCCTCACCATTGGTTGTACTGGCTAAGACGGATGGGAGCTTCAGTGAAGAAACATCTGAAAGGCTGCACTTGAACATCCATGGTATAAAAGAAGACAAGTATGTAAGCAGTTAGTCTAACGCTGAGAAAGAGAGGAAATTCAATAGCAGGGAGATATTTAGGATAGACAAAACACACACTATATTTTTCACATGGCACATAGTAAAATAATAGAATTTCCTAACTCATGATGTAGTGACTACTGCCTATGTTAACACTTTTAAAATGTGAATAGGAAAATTCATGGAGGATAAGGTCACCAAATAACTACTAGTCATCAGGGTTGTATATTATGCTGGGTGAGCAAGCATATTCAAGTATCAGAGGTAGTATGTCTTTCATTACCAGTCCTGGGTTATTCAATGGGGAAGTTTCTGTTGAGATCATGTGCTGTTTGTGGGCTTCTTATAGGCATCTGGTTAGCCACTGTAGAAATGTCTTGAGTCTTTGGTGAGCTTCCTTTCAAAGGAAACAGTGCCCACTGGAATTTGTCCTTACTTGGAAAAGTGCAGCATATGTTACTGTGTCAAGGGCAAACTACATGCTACACTACAGCTGAGCATCCTGAAGCTTTCAGGAAGGGATAATTTATGAAGGAAAAGAAATGGGAGATAAGAGGGTACCCAAACCTTTTCAGCAAGTTGCTTCTCTTGGAAACTTTCTACCTTTCATAATTTGTAGTGATAAATATTGTTTCCCACATTGTATATTTTGCCAACCACATTTTAACAAGTTTTTTTTAAATGCTACTGCTCTTCTCGTTTTATGGCCTGAGGCTACTCATACCATGCTTGCTGATCAAGCTACAGTAAAAGAATTCTACAATGATTTCAGTATTTCACAATACCTCCTTGTGACCTGCCACAGATCAAAACCTGTCTTGTTAGACCTGACACATTTACTGCTTGTGTGTCTGTGTGTGTGCGCGTATGCACATTTATGTGTTTGCATGGACCTTCAAGTTGAACCTCATGGGTTTCATAGAGTTTTCTCAGGCAAGAAATGGGTGCTTCAAAGGCCTTGTTCTCTTTCCTTATAGTTCTTTGTATTTAAACTGGGTTTTGACTGGACAGCACTTGACATGTAGAATACCTTTACACAAAGGGCCGTTCTCTGTAAAACATAAGTGTTTAGTCCCAAGAGAGCAGACTAAGCAGGAAGGCACAAGCATCACCTGATCACAGGCTCTTCATGATTGTGAGAATTTATTTAGATTATAACTATTCCTAAATTTGCACATACACATTTTATGCAAATCTCATTCCTCTTTTTTGATTACGCATAAGTGACTAGCCTAAAATCCATGCCTGACAATAACATGTGCTTTTTGTGGTGGTGATATTGGTGGATAGCTTGTTTAAGATTTAATTTTGGTTTGCCACTTGGTCATGGAAACTCACTGGGTGATCCTGGGCAAGTCACATTCTCTCACTCTTAAAGGAAGGCAATGACAATCCCCCTTTGAACAAATCTTTCCTGCAAAATCTCATGATTGTTCATCATAAATTGGAAATGACTTGAAGGCACACTACAACAATCTTTGGATAGGGCAAGGAAAGAATCCTGGCCAAAAGCCACAAGATTAGTTGCCAGTCACAGGTGACAACATTTAGCTAGAGCAGAGGTCAGCAACCTTTGTTGCCAGGGGACCGGGAGGGGGGGAAATGGCATGGGGGCCAGCCGGGTGGGCACGTGCTTGCCCCTATGTGCATGCGCGTGTGCATGACGCCCACCATCGTGCGCGTGCGTGCATGCGTGTGGGGCACCATTTTGGAAGTCCCAACGGCACCATGCCCATGGCTTTCCAAGGCCCAGGAAAAACCCCACCGTGCCTGTGGCATGCAAATTCACATGGCGCAGCCATGGTGAGGCCTTTCCAAGGCCCAGGGAAGCCCCCACCATGGCTGCGCCATGTGAATTCGAATGGCACAGCCGCAGTGGGGCCTTCCAAAATGGCACCCGCCGCTGTGCGCATGCATGTGACAGCACGGGCGCCATTTTGGCATCCAAACTGGCGCCCACACTTGTGCACGCATGCAAACAGCAGTGGGCCCCATCCTGGATGCCAAAATGGCACCCACACTCATGTGCGGCACGGCTGCGAGCGTGGGGTGGCAGCGGCGGCAGCAGCGGCAATGGGACCAGCCATGGGCCTGTCCCAAGGCCTCCATGGGCCGCACACGGCCCGTGGACCGTAGGTTGCCGACCCCTGAGCTAGAGGAACCAATGGTTTCATTAAGCATAAACGTTATTTTCTGTTCCTGTGACAGATGCGAACTACCAATATATCCAGCTCCTGTTGGCCAGCAAAACACAGATCAAGCCTGTCCCATCACTATCTCTTCCTCAGAGTACTTAGCTACTTCTGTGAGGGATCAATGTACTCTAGAAAGGACCAGGAGTAACACCCAGCCTTCACTGGTGCTAACTGGAGACAGACTTAACTTTTATATAAGAGCACTAGTGCACCCTTATTTTGCTTTTCAACTAGAGATAGGTGAGAATGTTGTTTGATTAATTTGAATAAGACTTTGACAAAATTCATTATTTTTTTCATATTTAAGGTGCAAAGAATTTCAGATTTAAAAACCCCTGAATGTATGAGAAACCAAAACTGATGGATTGTCTATTCAGGTCTAGATTTTTAACTGCTTGGCTCTTGAAATTATGGCTTTCAGTCCCTTTACATTCATCTATGTTTGTGGAACTAAAGCTATGGTGGAGAGAACATTAACCCAAGAGAGCTATGACTGTTTGATTTTACTTTTGTTCTAAACTGATTGGGTTCGGCCTCATATATTTTGTAGCTGCTGAGATTAATTTCACTAAATTCTATACATCAATAACTTAATTTGGATGCAACCCATAATGTTAAAATTATGTAAGTACAATCAGCCTTGGAGCAAATATACAAAGAGATTTCAAACTCTGTAGTTTTCCCTATCATAGAGACCCACATTTCTAATATTCCTGGCAACTTTGAAGACAATCCCACTCTGATTAAATAGATATTGATGGCTATATTCTCCTTTTAATTGGCGCTGCTCTAAAGAGGACCCTGGGCTGCATGGCACAACCCACTTAGTATGCTGACATATACAAGACCTCCTTTGTAATTGTCTCCACTGAATATTTACAGTTTGTATCTGCAGAGACAGGAAATAGCATTAGAATTTTGCCTTTCTGCTTAGCCCACACAGAAATTTAGGCTGAGATAATAAGAAAATGTTCTACAATTATGCTTGCTTACCCAATGTTATCATTTCATATCTGAGCCTGGACCAAAAGGCAATCTGAAAGGAAAAGCTCAGCCATTTAGGGTATATGTTTCCTTGGCACACTCTTAATATCACCAAAGTCATTAGTTGGAAGTCATTTGTGCTCAGTCGTTTTGCCTGTTAATGAGGCTCAACTGGATCCTCTAAACATTAATTTCATTTAGGGAAACACAAAGCCAATCTGTACCTTACATCAAACAATTACGACTGTAGTGAGCGTGAGGAATTCAGCCATTCGTAGGGGGTTGTTTTCCCCACAACAGACCTTCTAAAGGGAATTACGCAGCCTTTCAAATGTTAATTTGTTAAGGATAACTTGATAGCTAATATAGACCATAACATTTGTATTGTAAACATTAAAGTTGCTGTGTGCCCTGTTTGCTTTGGTCTGAGTCTGGTTTCAGGTTTTTGAGGCCATTTTCATAAACTACCCAAATAACGTCTTGCATTCATTGACATCTGTAATGTGTGACCTATGTAGACTAGAATGTAGATGTAATTTTTAAATGGTTTTATAACTTCAGTCTATTTATTTTGTTCTGCCAAGATCTACACTGCACAACTCTGTGGTACAGGGTGTGGGTAGAAAGCAAAACAGTGCCAAATTGATCCAGATGGCCACTGAAGGAGCCCTAGGACTTGTCAGTTATGCTGGGAAAGAACAAAATTGCACCAGGCTGAGAGGACCAACTTATATTCTTTTAAAGTAAAATGATTTTTGTCTTACTCATATATGCCTATTCAGAATTTAAATCCCATTGAGTTTAGTGGACTTTGTTCCCAGGTAAAGGTAATAAACATTCTACCAGATTTGAACCTGATTGAAAATCCAGAGTAAAGGTCTAAATGTATTAAGGTACCAGATCCTGTCTTATCTTGGGAACTACTAAGTAGGGACAAATCTGATTGGTACTTGGATGGGGGACTGCCAAGGAATAACAGGTGCGCTAAGCTACATTTTAGCGGAAAGCAATGGCAAAAAGCCTCTGAATATTTCTTGCCTAAGAGAAACTTATGAAATTAATGGGATTGCCATTAATAGACAGATAACTTAAAGGTGATGCGTGTGTGGAAATCCAGGGTAATTAAACTAGGAAAATAAAGAGAGAAATAAAGTTCTTAAAGTGCCAGTCCTTATTAATAAAAATGCCCCATGCATTTTGGAAAATATATATTTTATTCATCAGGGAAGAGTAATAAAAAGTTTCATACAGTGTAGAAGTGACTGAAAACTTGTTTCTCTCTTGGATTTATTTTCTCTCCAGTTCCTCATCACATCTCACTTTTTCTCTCTCTGAATCAGAGGAATGGGAACATTTTCTTCACTATCCGACAAGACTATGGAGTTTGTCACATGGGAGGCTAAGTGCCTAAATTTTGTGCAGAAATGGGATTTTAATCCCAGAAAAATCCCGCAAAAGCGGGATCATTTTCAGACTCAATGGGGGCATTGCGCATTAACGTAAAAATAACCTACAGAGAAAGTGGATAAAATTGGCCTCTTTTTTACTTTTGGGATTCTCCTGAAAGTAAAAAGTGGCCGATTTTGTCCACTTTCTGTGCAAGTTATTTTCACGTTAATGCTCAATGCCCCTGACGTTGTATGAAAACGATCCTGCTTTTGTGGGATTTTCCCATTTTAAATTCTGTTTTTGCATGGGATAAACCCCATGTGATAAACTCCTTGGTTACTCAGTGCCTATATGAAATGGACATCTGTAACTTCTTTATGCAAAAAGTTTTGCCACAGCTTATGGTCTATGGCCGAGGGACTTCAGCTCCCAGAATCCCAGGAGCTACTGACCAACATGGGACTATTGGCCAACATGGATGAGGCTTCTGGGAGCTGAAGTCCCTCGGCCCTTAGAGGGGAAAGGTTGCCTACCCCTGGTCTATTGATATGAATTTCTACACTGTTGAAATATCACCACTTGGAGAATGAGATTGCTTTTAAGATTCTGCTTAGAACCAAATCCCCCACGTTTCCACATTTCACTTAATGGCTTTGTTTTGAACTATTCAAAGAATTTGACATTGTCTTTTAAATGCAGTTAGTTTTTCCTGTATCATCTTCAAACAAATAAAAAGACCTTTTCAATGTACCAAAATGTTTTTACAGAGGTGTATGACATTTATAATATGTGGCTTTATTCCCCCCATGCACCATGTGGAAACTTTCTGATGCAGCAGTCACTCAGGACACTCTTAAAGGTTGCATCTATACTTTTATAAAATCTCAAGGGAACTTCAGATTTCTTTACTTTTACAGTCCCCAGGATCTGTCTTGCAAAATGATGGATGATACTTGTAGTGCATTTAGTGTCAATGCATGTGTCCATGTTTTCCTTGGCCAGGCTTCCACTTGCAAACTCTTTGGCAATTTAAATAGACAGTGGATGCCAAACCAGATAGATGCCTAATTCTGTTTCATTTTATGGTTATGTCAACTCTAGAAATGCTCTGCTTGACTTTAGCAGACAGGAGCTCCAAGTCCATAACTGGAATCTCTGTCTGCAAAGGTGATCTGATCTTTGCTGTTGATCCAAGACTACACCACATCAGCCAAAAGGCAAAGTAGTTTTCTGAATTACTTACAACTCAGTCTGTTAGAATAATAGAATCTTAGAGCTGGAAGGGATGATAATGGCCATGTAGCCAAACACCCTGCCAAGCAGAAATACAGAGCTAAATCACTCCTGAAAAATGCCCATGCAACCTCTGTTTAAAGTCCTCTCCAGTTAGAGATTCCACCACCCTCTGAGGCAATTATTCCACTGTTTAACACTCTAACAGTAAAGAGGTTTTTCTTATGTTCTTAAGATAGAGGTGTTCCTGATCAGTCATAAAACAGATCAGAGAATAGGGACTTTGCATGATCTGGATGGGGTTATATTCTCTTTGAAATCTCAGGCTTACAGTTTGGATGTGCTCCTCGACTCAACTCTGAGCCTGGATGCCCAGGTTTCAGCACTGGCCAGGAATGCATTTGCACAGCTAAAACTAGTGCATAAGCTGCACCTGTTCCTTGAGACGTCAGATCTGGCTACAGTGGCACATGCCTTAATTACATCCCATTTGGACCACTATAACACACTTTACGTGGAGTTGCTTTTGGAAACTGTTCAAAAACTCCAGCGAGTGCAAAATGCTGCAGCAAGAATGCTGACCAGAGCCAGTTACAGGGAGCATATAACTCCTTTGTTGAAACAGTTTCACTGGCTACTGGTTTGTTTCTGGGCACAATTCAAAATGCTGTTCATAATTTATAAAGCCCTATATGGCTTAGTCCAGATTGAAGAACTGTATCTCCCCCATATTAATCTCCCGGAACACTAAGATCTTCAGGAGAAGGCTTTCTCTCAGTCCTGCCATCATTACAGACTCACTTGATGAGGCCACGAGAGAGAGCCTTCTCAGTGGCTGTTCCCACCCTCTGGAACTCTCTTCTATGGGAGGCTAGGCTGGCCCTCTCCCTGCTGGTCTTTTGCTGGCAAGTAGAAATGCTTTTATTTAGGCAGGCTTTTAAAAGTCATGACAGGGTAGCTTTTATATGGGGTATTGTGTTTTAGATTATGTTTTTTAAACTTTTGTATGTTTTTATCATAATTTTATACTGTTTTAACTAGGTTATTTTAATTGTATTTTATTTAGTTGTTTTTAAAGTGTTTATATCTTGTGAGTTGCTTTGGGTCCCTTTTTGGGAGAAAGATGGCATAAAAATGAAATAAATAAATAAATAAATAATGTTTAAGTAGACTCTTTCTTGCACCTGGACAAATGGGCCAGATGCCTTGTTATGTGTTAAAATATGGCCACAACTTTAATGCATTTACAGGTATCATAAATCAATCATAAATTGATCATAAATCAGCCACATACAGTGATAACATCTTTTGCTGCCAACAAAGTGTATACCCATTCAGGTGGAGGGGACATCTGATATTTCTATGCTCTGGTGGCATGGCTGGTAAATGCTGGTACTGCAGCCACAACATTGTAAGTTTGATCCTAGAGAAGGGTTCCAAGGTCTTCCATCCTTTCGTAGGTTGGTAAAATGAGTACCTAGTTTGCTGGGGGCAATAGGCTTACACACTGTAAACTGCTTAGGGAGTGCTAGTTCACTGGCAAGCAGTATAGAAATGTACTTCCTATTGCTATATTGCTATATGCCCAGCAAATGATCAAGTGTGGCTGTCAGCTGTGCCTGTCTGATAGACATCTATGCCAGTCCTTTCCCCCATGCCAATCTGTGCAACTGGCCCTAATGATCAAGTAGAGGGATCACTGGCATCTGCTCAGATGGAGGTCACCACCCCTTATCACTCCACTTGCCCCCAAGGGCTTATCCTCCCCCAATTTTGCTTCTGCCCAATTTCCCCTCTTCCCTTTCATATCTGCCAGTTGTGACAAAGCAACATCCATGACATCATGCGGAAGAAATCCTAGATATGAAATAAAAAACAAAATCAAAGTCAATATATTGGAAATGCAATTATGATGCAACAGCCCATGACATACTGCAAAAGACAATCCTAGATACAAAATAAAAGGCAACAGCAAAGTGAAGATAGTGGCAACACAACTATGATGCGACTACAAAGAAATACTTGTAGACAGTAGGGAAGGTGAAAAACCCATGCTCTAATAACATGGGAAAATTCCTTCCTGGCCTCCAAAGGCAACCAGCAGAAGCCTAGACACACCCAAAATATAACCATGTGATAAATGGCAAGTAGACAGGGAAATTGCTTGGGGTCCCAAGAAGCCCTGGCATGAGCCCAGGAGATGCCTGGTACAACAGCACCCTCCTGGGCAGTGTTAAGGTAAGTCTTCTAGTCTCTGGAGAAGCTGAAAACAAGCCTACTCTATCTTCTATATAACATCACGAGATATTTAAAGATGGCTATTATGCCACCTCTCTTCTCAAAGCTAGGCATATGCATCTCTCAGTTGTTTCTCATACAGCTTGGTTTCTATCTTGTGGCCCTTGTCTGGACATATTCCAGCTTGTCAATATTTTTGTTGCATTATACTGCTCAGAGCTGGAGACAATATCCCAGGTAATGTCTGACCAAAGCAGAATAGAGTGGCACTACATCTGGACCCTATACTTCTGTTAATGCAGCTTGTTTGATGTTTTGTCTAAAAGTGCCATTGTGGTAAACTACCGTTATGGCTCCCTTCTACAAAATCAGCTTTTTCATGGATTCCTGTAAGGACTTGATATTCAGCTCTATAGTCTCTGAACTTGTCAGCATTCATAAGTCATTACAAAAGCTCAGGAATCCTGAATGAAATTAGATATTTATTTAGAATAACATAAACAATTCCCCAACCTTTTCTCAGAAATGCTAATCACTAGACTTTTTCCTAGTATAGATTCTGAGGGAGTTACAAAAACATTCCTGGTCTATTTGAAAACTCTTTCAATTATTTTTTTATTGTCTTGCATGTTTATATTAACAAACTGTGTAAAGATCTTCATCAAAGCTTGCTTCTTTTCATTGTAAATCTGGGCCACACCTTCCCTATTTTTCATCTCCTGAAGAGCTTAAGCCTAGAAGACAATAGGCTTTAAAACCAGCATAGAGACTGTTATGGGTCTTTCCCCCCCCCCCCCCCCCCCCCCCCCCCCCCCCCCGCCTTTACAGAGATCAGTAAAGTCTGCCAAACATATTACCCAGATCTTCCTGGATCTTGTTTGGAACAGGCACTGTCTTCCTTAAAATTTAGCAAATGTGATTATCGGCATTGCTAAAACTGTGTAACCTTGATATTCCAATTGCTGCAATAAAAGTTTCAAGACCAAGGTTTTAAGTAAATCTTGTATACCTCTGAAATACACTTCTAATTCCTCAGCTTCCTTTGTGGATTGGGGGTGGGGGTTTCTTGTTTTTTCTAAACTACTCCTATTTTTATAGTCTCATGAGAGCTGAGCAAATTAACACTATAGGGAGGGATGAATGCAGAGATATTAAAGGCCATGTGTGGGCAGGACAATTTGAAGAAGGTTTAAACATGTTTAAGTGTAAGTTTACTGTCTTTCTTAACAGAGGCTTAGTGCATCACTCAGTGTACAAAACACATTTTTTTCCACTGAGTCATTGTAGAACTGTAGAAAATTTCCACTCTTAATATAGGCAAGGAAAGGGTTATTCCTCTGTCCCTAAGGAATAGAAAGACCACAGCTGCAACTCCTTTGGAGAAGGTTTGCCAGAGAACTGGCTAAGAGGCAAGTAAATCTGTCCTCAACTGTAATGAATCATCTCCCTCTCTGTCATTTCAGTCATTGCATGATAGAGAGAGGAAGAGAGATTCCCTGTTACATTTTCCTTGTACTATTTATGTCTTTCACCATCAATATGCATGCTGTTTATAGAGTGATATAAGTAAAAATAGAGTGCTATCCTCTCACATCATAATCCCAACAATTGTCCAGATTAAAGTTGTACAAAGGAAAAGAAGAGAGAAAGAATATGAGCAACTTCTGTTGCACAAGTATTTAGGCTTAGCTTTAGTTCCCTTAGGCATAAGGAAAAGGTGGATTCTGAAGGAAGAGAAAAGAGGAATAATATTCAGAGAGGCAGATTCAATGTGATAGAAAGAGAGCAAGAAAGTATTGGCAGAGTTTGGATGGGTGGGGAATATACTCATTTATTAGGCCAAGGAACCAAAGAGGCATCCATAAAATTTCTTATACATCATTAGACACACAAAGGAGAATAAGATGGCAACTATTGCCCAAATAACCATGCTCACTAGCTTTGGTTGCCAGTGTTGTACATGTGTACATATGGACATGCATCGGGTGCTGGGTATGCTCCACGTGAGTGGAAAATTAGGCTAATCAAGATGGAAGATCCCCACCCCTGTTGCATAACATTGTGTGGATTAGGCTTCTTTGTATTTAATGCTGAACTTGCAGCCACCAAGGCCAGTAGGAACATTAGGATTTGGGGGCAAGGACAGCAGGTAGGATCCCATTCCCACTCGTGTTCAGTGAACGTGTGTGCGTGCGCACACACACATGTGCACACAACAGAGAGAACATAAGAAGGAGGAGAGAATATTTGAACATCTCTGGTTGATGTTGATAGATTAATACATTGACTAAATAAATTACATTTTGTGGGGGAAGGCAAAGATATGTATTGGGTTGGATCCAGATTCAGTCATATTGAGATTCAACTTATTAAGATAAATGGGACTGACGTTAACCACAACGCATTTGATTTTTAAATTTCTAGCTCTCAGTTGGAAAGGTGGATAACCATGTATCACAGTAAAATGAAAATTGATATTTTTAACATGCTTTCTGTTAACCTTGATGGTAGTAACCATAATACACAGCTTCAGGACAGTGTATAAGTCAGTCCATCAGACCAAGGTTTTGGATTTCATGTTTGTTACTCATTTCCTAATTTTTGTATCATCCTGATTAATGAAGAACTCTGATGAATTTAAAAACTCATGAAACATCTGTGCCATTTTTGTTGATACCTTAGTAATCCTAATAAAAATATGTCTCCCATTTTGTTTCTGCTTTGATTTTTAAAATTTGATTTCTGTCTACTCAAAGTATGACTAAGGTGGTACCCACTGCATTGGCTTTATATAATCTGTGAATCCCCATAAGGCATATTGGGCTGCAATAGCAAAAGTGGAACTATTTATGTATTTATTTAATTGATGTATAAGCCACTTACCACATCAGGAAGGGAAAATCCCAAAGAGGTTTACAATATAAAATCAAGAAGCAGGTCCCCTTACCTGGGAAAATTTGCTGATTATAGCACTGTTGACTAGTATGATGTGCTACCATTTTCTTCTTAGGCTGGTGGATTCTTCTCAGGTTCCCCTGTAGTTTTTGTGGGCTTGAGAATATCAGTATCAGTATCACAAGAGGTAGGTGCCTCCATGGTTCCAGATGTTGAAGCAGAAACTCTCCTGGGAAAGTATAACTTTGAGAAGCCTCCATTTTTCAAGGCAGTCAGGCTTTAACTCCCTTCCCACCCTCCTATCCTTTCTTGTTAATTCCAGTTTGAACCAGTTGTTAATGCATGTTCTGGTCATTGTTACCCATTTTCAGTTATGTATGATATTTTTCTACAATGTGGCTGGTGTGGCATGAGGCAGGATCCAGTAGAAGTGGGAAAACTGGGGTTTGAAACCATCAGTCATGGAGTGATCCCACTCAGGGCAAGATGGTAAAGTGTACAGGGTAATATAATGAGGGTAAAGCTTGGTGCAGAACCTTCTTTACCTTCAAATATTTGAGAACCACACACTGGTGGTACACCCAAATGGATTCCCAATGAACATCTCCACATGGTCTCCTGCTTTGGGTCAGGAAACTGCGGTTTTCAGATGCTCTGGATCAGAACACCAGAGTATACCTAATGCCAGGCCAATTTGTACAGCTGTGATTACATTGATGTTATGGCCAGATTACATTGATGTTATGGCCTTGAGTGTGTGTGTCAGCTCCCTATGACAACTATGACAACTCTTAGCTACTACATCAGCAAAGTTTAAAATACAAAATATATTTTATTATAAAAATCGTCCTCAACTTTGCTTAGTGACAAAAGGAAGAAATGTAACCGGCAAGGAGTAGAAATGGAGAATGTCTGAGACAGCATCTTTTCCCCTATGATCTTGTCTCATGAGAATTTACACACATTCCTCTAATTGTTATTGTAATGGTTTAGTTATGAGAATAAGTCAACATCCCACAGTGAATAATATATATTGTACAGAAGACATATTTTCCTTCCATTAATGTCTAAAGTGAGTATGAAACAGATTTTTCAAATATGATATGGTGCAGGAACTGAAAAAGTTCAGAAATATAGATCAGACACAGCTTCTTATAACTGGGAGAATGTATAATGACTTCATGAACCTGATGAAAACTGCAATTCCACACATACACAGAGAGAGAGAGAGTTAGCCCTCCATATCCACAGATTCTGCATTCACAGATTCAACTATCCATGGACTGAAACTATATTTTTTAAAATCCAAAAAGCAAATCTTGATTTTGCCATTTTATATAAGGGACATCATTTTACTACTCCCTGATATATAGAGCATCCATGGAATTTTGTATCCATGGAAGGTCCTGGAACCAAACCCCAGCGAAAACCAAGGACTGACTGTATTAGGTACTTGTGCTTTGGAGCAACAGGAGAAATCTTTTTAGTGCTAAAAGGAGAAAGAGAATACCATAATATTACAGAGCACTTTGTTAAACCCCAGCCAAACATGTTTGAAAGTGTTGGTTGGTCTCCACTGAATCAGATGAGAAGTGTATACATACCGGTATGTATTGGCTATTATAAATTAAACATATCAAAGTGCATTCAGTGATGAAATCCAGCCTTGCTTTCAAGTGACATTTAAATGAAGACCTTTTTTATATAAATCGGGCTATTATTTTTATCCATGCTTCATAACATCATCATAACTCTCTTCTAAATTCTGATGATGCAGTTGTTAAGTTTCCAAGTGAAGCCAAGAATTCTTGGCACTCACTCATTTTTTAAAACATCCAGCATTTCCTAAGGCCTCTCAATTTTGGCATCAAACCACTGGAGTAACCTAAAACTGAAAGTTTCCTTTAAAAATGTTCTTTTAAAATTCTTTATGCTTATTAAAGGAAGATGTGATTTCAGCACAAAGTCCTTGCTTTGTTAATTAGTTAGAAAATATGCTGGAGATGTTTATGTAATATATGGGACGATCCAATGATGGTTTAATGTTCCAAGTGGCACCGCTTTATATATTAAATGCTTTCTGTGGCGGATTAACATGAAGAGATTTCCACAGGAAAAGTATGCTTTGGGAAGTATTTTCCATAAACAGAGCTGTTGTTTGTTAGAAAGGGTGGGTGAAAGTTGCAGTGTTTAAAGAATGATATGCACAACAACCCTGGAAAGAAGTACTGCTTGACTAAGGGTGGGCCACTGTGGTGGGGCTGGGCATTTTCAACCCACCCTATTGCTACTTGGCCCCCCAGCAGAATGTGTCATCACTCTGAAAGGATGTGGCATCACTTCTGGATTCATTTTTGGACCATTGTTGTTGTTTGGCACTGGTGGTCTTTGTGGTGCTATTTGTGGGAGCAAAACTACCATGTTTTTGTAGCAGTTTTGAGTGATCTGGGGCAAACAATCTCCTGGGATTTTTTTTAAAAAAAGAAATTGTTCTTGGGTTTGGGGGATGTAGTGGTTAAGACACTGACTCTGTTGATTGTAAGACCAGCAGGTTGGCAGTTTGAGGCCTGGGTGCTGCATGATGGGGTAAGCTCCCATCACTAGTCCCAACTTTGCCAACTTAGCAGTTTGAAAGCATGCAAATGCAAGTAGATAAATAGGTATCACTTCAGTGGGGAGATGAACAGTGCTGTGTGCAATCATGCTGGCCACATGATCACAGAGTAGTCTCTGACAACGCTGGCTCTTTGGCTTAGTAACAGAGATCAGCACCGCCCCCTACAGTCAGACATGATTTGACAACCTTGTCAATGGGAAATACCTTTACCTTTACCTTTATCTTGGGGGATGTACTGGGGTGGATGGGTTTCAAGGATCACCCTGGTATAATTAAGCTTTTAAAGGACCAGTTTCTCATGCCTTGCAAAAAGTTAGTCTTCTGGAATACAACTCCTAGAATCCTCCAGCCAACATGGCTAGCCTTTCAATTTTTTTGCAGTTTGTGTAACAGGGTCATGTAGCTCAAGTCAGGATGCCTAAGGAAGGTGTAATTATTGTGTACCTAAAATTGACAGATTCTTGATCATTTGCCATCTCCTCACTTTAAAAACCTTCAAGAAAGCACATTCTGGCATTTATCTGAATAGCTGAATCATTTGCTTTCATATGAGCTGCGATCCATTTAGGTTTGAGAAGTGATGGAAAATGTGAAAGACAATAATAGACCTCTTTAGCAGAGTAATCAAAATAACAAAGCAGAAGCTGGGCAACAACCAGTCCTACATCAGCACACAGACAGAAAGGGCCTAACACAGTGGTACTCAGACTTTTTATCTTTGGGACTCCCCTTTACATCTACATGTGGATGTTGCACACTCCCTTGATGTTGCACACTCCTCTCTAAGTTTGCTCCCCCCCCCCAGCAATTCTTGCATCACCCCATAGTTTGAGAACCACTGGCCTAGCAAAAAAAAAAAAAGAAAGAAAGAAAGAAAGAAAGAAAGAAAGAAAGAAAGAAAGAAAGAGCTTTGTTTCTTTGTAAATCATACTAAAATAGTTTTACCTACAAATTACATGTGGAAAATCAAATTTATGGCCAATAGAGGAGAGAGAATGCAAAGAGAAAATGGCTACAGGTTAGATGATGCAAATGGACAAAGCAAACAAACAGGAAATCTGCAACCATGCAAACTTAACAATTACTATCTGGTATCTTGTTCAGAAGTTAGCAAGATCTTAAGCTGGATTTATGATCTTGTAATTGCTGGGGATTCACTTTTTACAGACATTAACAAACAAATATGACACTACCACCACCACTATTTCAGCCTGGTAATGGTTAGGAATGCTGAATGTTGTAGTCCAACAACATCTGGAGGTCTACATAATTCCCACCCATGTTCTAGTCTTTTCAGCTGATCAGTGATCATAGATAAATGTCATCTCCCCCCATCCCCAATTCATTTCTTGGGAAGGTGAGTGGAGTGGAGGAGATCCCCTTTGTACAACCATTGTTGCCCAGTGGAACAGCAAGGAACATGTGAAAAGACATTATTTGTAAGGAAAGTTTGAAGAAAATGAAGATGAAACTGGGAGGGCCAGATGTTCTGAAAGCAAGGGTTGTAGCTTGGAGGCAAAGTGCTGCTTCTTACATTATCTGGCCTTCAGGAATGGTCCCTGAAGAGGGGCAGTCTAGCCCTTGAGACTACAACAATTCTGCACCCTTCAGTTTAAAACACCAACAGTGTTCTCAATAGCAGAAACTGCTGTAACAGTGTGATGGTGATGATTGTGATGATTGTGATGATGATGATGATGATGATGATGATGATGATGATAATGGTGGTGATTTACCAGTTCACATAAACCCTTTCTGAGAAATTACTGTCCTAGTATAAAATGCTGGAGAGGACATTCACTTCTGTTACAATAATTGTTTTAATATTAAAAAAAACCACCCTTCTGTGGGTCTCCTGCCATGGCCCTAGACTGGAAAAGCCCAATTGCCATGGATCCAAAGTGAGCACCTCATGTAGGCATCTGAAAGGTCATGTCTGCATCTATACCAATTTGCAGATCAAAAGGGCCAAGCCTAGGAACTGCAAAGCAGGACATTCATACTTAGAATATTTATGAGTACCAGCCAAAATGTGTCCAGCTGAAGATGAGATCACATCAACATCCCATTTCCTATCCTTGGAAATTGTCTACTTCAAAGAGTAGTAATCCAGAATCCTTTGCTATACAATAGCAACTCTTCACTTCAGGCTAGGTTTAAGAGTATAAAAGATCCCCAAAATGTCAAGCACATTGGGTCTGGTTAGATTTCATGGTGGCCCTGCACCACTGTGAACTCTGACTTGGGTCCTGGCTCTTCCCGTTGTCCTTTTCCCTTTCATAATGGTTGAGTCTATCCATCTTCATTCATTGTTGGAGCAGCCTCCTTCAGATAATTATCATCATTAGAAAGCCTTCTGTTGCCTACCCAAGCTAACTACTTTATTCCTGAGTTTTTGTGTGTATGAGTCAATGTTAGAGTGTCTTTGTATGTTTGAATCCCCAAATAAATCACAAGTTCATTGGAAAGCTTTGTCTGTATCAATCTATTCCCTAGCCACCTCCTTAAACATAGGATAAAAGATCCCATTTGAGACTTGGACTTTAGTAATTCCCCAGGTTCAAGTTCTGCTTACATTTCCCAATGGCATGTGCTCCCTCAGCTGATTCTGATGAACTGAAGTTGTTCCAGTATGATTTCTAGCTCATCTTCAGGACGAAAGAAGCCTTGATTGTTGTGGTTTATGTCAGGGAATGAGCCTGAAGAAATCATCTCAGATTTCGCTTCAACAACCTTTGCCACCATTGATAACAATAGCCTTCTGGGTTGCCTAGGTAGGCTACGGTTGGTTGGAAAGGGGTTACTATGGCTCCAGTCTTTAGAGGAGGGATGAACCCAGAAAGTGTTATTAGAAACCTAGCACTCTAGTCCATGGCCATAGGTCTTTGGAAAGGGTGGGGAAACAGTTTTGGATTCTTGACCAGATCCTCAGTTCACCACCCCTACACAGGTTTGATGATGCAGGGCCTGTGGCCACACACTTGACATCATGAGTGTGACCATGTGTGGTGAACAGAGGTTCAGCTGGCCAATCAGGAGGCAGCTGAGAGCCAGCCAATGGGAGTTCAGCTGGGAGTAGTATAAAAGCCCAGGCTGACAGTTAGAGAAAAGAAGATGATTTTGGCCAGAGGGTGTGTTGAGAAAGTTAAGCCAGTGAGAGGGCTGTGTTTAAAGTGTTCCTGAGGGAACTGAATTTTAGGAAGATAGAGTTAGAAAGGGTAAACTCTGAACACACACTGAGCTCTGGAAGAGAGCATTACTGTGGTGTTCTCTCCAGTTAGATATTATCAGCCAGTGGGGCTGAGGTACTGTGATTGAATTCATAACATATATTATAAGTCTGTAACTAAGAAAGATTATAATAGCAAGTCCTGAAACCAGTTGCCTTTATTGCATGTTGATGTAAAATAAACTTTTCTTTTTTTTATTCCAACATCACTTGGCCTCTGTTTTAGTCACAAAACACGCTACCAATATTTTGTTATTCTGGAGATGGGACTACACTAAAAAGGCAGTGTGAGTCCCTGACACTTTATAATAATAATAATAATAATAATAATAATAATAATAAAATTTATTTATACCCCGCCCAATGGAGACCCAATCAGGGCGGCTTACAAGTTAAAACAAGTTATTAGTTGGTTAGTGGGGATATCAAGTTCCCAAAGTACAGCCAACTAGAATTAGAGTGTAAAAGTAGGAAGGTGGCAGTTGTGTGCACCACACCATGCCCCATGGCATCACTGCCTACCTGTTTGTACCACCCACTTCAGTCAGTGGAGGCTGATGGATCCAATATTAGTGGGTGAATCTGCCCTGTATTTTTGTATGAATTTTATAGGAACTGTCCAAAGTGCTGAACTCAAATAGCTGCTTTAACCTTCAGACTAAATCCCAGAACAAATTTGCCACCCTGTTAACACTGGAGCCACAAGTCACCCTTGGCTTTAGCTGTCACACAGACCTAGCTTCATTTTCATCTTTCCTATATTCTCATCTTGCCAGCTGCAGGACCATTCCCTACAGAAGAAGTTTGAGTTTGGGAAGTTTTGCCTCCCCCATTCTTTTGCCCATGAAGGAAAGCAAACTCCCATATACCAGATACGAGGTACTTTTATAAAATGAAAGATCATTATATTGTAATAGTTAAGCACAACTCTCAGTATGTGCACAGAGATGAGATTCCCACCAATTTTCATGTAATTTTTTATTTGTTTCCAGAGGATGATTGTGCTATATATATCAAATATTATTTTTGTGCATAATGTAATGCCCTAGATTTGACCTCAGTAAGTTCCAATCTGGTAATATCTGTATAGCTGTCCAGAACATTGAAAAACTTTCAAGGTTATACCCCTGGAAATCTCTGTGTTTTATATCATCCACAAATTTAACTATGTGAAAAAGAACCTTCTTCCTTCTGTACATTCAGCTTAATGTCTCCACCCTGTTTTAAGGTCATCTCTTAATTACACTTGTACAGTTCTTTTTATTGTTGAGTTTATGGGAATATATTTTTATTAATATGTTTTTATAGAATATGCTTTACCTCACCATTTTAATTGGCCTTTGCCATTAATTGAATTCTATGGTGACTGTTGTTTCTATTGTATGTTGTAAGCTACTTTGGACTGTTTTAGATGTATGTTTAAAAATGAAATAAATGAAAATAAATTAATAAGCTCAATATTAAATAATTATTTTAAGCCATTTAAAATATTTGCTTTGCCCAAATTTATGGCATTAGCAGTCTATTACATGGTACAGTGTTCCAAAACTTAGTGTTAATTTTAAATTAATTACATTTATAGTTCCAAGTTTCCCCTCTCAGTCAGTAGATTCCATTACACTTGCAGGGTTGTTGTTTTTTAAATCAATTTCTTATGGTATCTTCTCTCAAAAATAATTAAAATAGTAGAGCCAGTATGTTGGAGTGGTTTGGGTGTTGGACTTGAACTCTGGGAGACCAGGATTCGGATCCCCATTCAGTCATGGAAAACCACTGGGTGACCTTTGGTGGCAAGTCATCCTCTGTCAGCCTCAGAAGAGAGCAATGGCAAAGCCCCGTTGAAAAAAATCTTGCCAAGAAAACCCAGTGATAGGATTGCTTTAAGGTTGTCAGAATGATATTATATTCAACAAAAGTAAGAAACAACTTGTAGGCATGCAAGGACAAATAAAACAGTTATTCTGGTGGTATAACCTGATACATATAACCTGATACAACACTAAGTATACAGCATGTTTACACTTCTGTGTAATTTGTTTTAGTCAACACTTTTCTAAACTGCCTTTCAGGATTTAAAGCCCTCACAGAGTGATGTTCAGATAATAAATAAAACATAATTCAATACAAATATAAAATCCTCATTCTTAAAATATTTTATTCATGTGTGCATTTATTAAATCAATTCTGCCCCTTCCTACATCAGGAGGTTTCTGCATCGGAGATGATCAATTATGTTCTTTTATAAATAATCTAAAAATTTGTCAATATTATGTAATTTTTGAAAGCTCAGCTGATGCAAAATATGTTGATATGCTTCCCCTCTGTGAATTTTCTTGTCTTGCTACATTCTTCCTTTCCTAGATGCTTTCTTTGTTGCATCTCTAACAATACATACTTACCGTATGTGTGTCTGCTCAACAATACATCCTGTTCAGTTGATAGAGCTGGCTTCCAGGTAAGAGGGTGTACAATTGCAGCCTCCAGCTGTTTCCATAGCTCTTCTGGCTTTCCTGTTCTGCTGTGGCCTTGTCTCCTGTGACCCTGTCACCCTGATTCATAGGCCAGAGAGAGATTTCCTAAGCTGACATTTTTTCCCTCTGGGATTCATTCTGCCCTTTTGCTATAAGGATTTGTAAGATGAGCATGCCAGTATTACTCGCTGTGCTGAGTTAAAACTGAGGCATTCATACTATGTAAAAAAACAAACAAATCCTAATCAAAGTGAGGGGAAGGGAAGGGAAGAAAGCACTCAGATCAAAACTCCAAATGCAATCAGTCCTTTAATCAGTACTATACATTTGTAATGATAAACATGGGGTGGGTCTACACTGGCCAGAATACGCCAGGCTGCTCTGAAGTATTATGGCAGGGACCGGCAACCTACAGCCCGGCGCCGGTTAAGGCCCCGGGCCCCGGACTTACCGGCCCAGGCCGAAAGTT
>CM034710.1:91381452-91394229 GCA_020142125.1 Phrynosoma platyrhinos | reverse complement strand
ATATTCTGTCAATTATAAGTTCCCAAGCCAGGTTGCTCAAAGGGGAAATTGTGTTCTTGAGCAGCCTGGGTTGCTGAAGGGCAGAGGAAAGCTCAGTTGCTACAGCCACCCCACTCAGCACCTGGAATGGCCCTGTCCTCACCATGTTGCTACTTGTGTCACTGATGACCTGCAGATGATTGACATGAATTTTGAAGCAGCGCAAACTAGTGGGATCGACAATCGTGCCAAAAAAGAAGCGATTACAAGGGAATAATGAAAAGATCTGCTTTTGTAGTGGGAACGATGGACCTTTTGGAATTGATTCACCGACACGGAGCAAAGGCAAATCACAAACTGGTTTAAATATAATTGGGGACGAGCCCTTCATGTGTCTGGTGCCTGAATTCCCACTTTATCTGTCCTCTTCTTATTCTGGCCAAATAGTGGTGCTAACCATCTGAATCCTGCTGATTTTTGTGGGCTATTGTTCTAGTTTTATGTCACAGACCACATCAAAATTGTTTCTAAACTGAGATGCAAGCCATGCTGGCTAAAACTGTGGTGTTTTAGTCTTCAATATTTCATCATGTGATATTTACCAAGGAAAGCAAACATTCCTTAAAGCTCACCCTTTTACTATGAAAGATGAGACTGTATATCCTCACATGCTTCAGTCAAACTATACAGCAAACCCTTTCTTTCAGTAAACTTCCATTGCAGTGAAGTAGGTAACATAAGGAGTGTTGTGACCTAATTTGCAAGGGAAAGCAGAGAATGGATTATTGAAGCATTGAAGTCTCAGTACAGCCACAGACTTTATAAAGAGTAGGTGCCAAGGTCTGCTGAACTTCTGTGTACTGCCCTATATAGCAGAAGATGATGGTAATGAATCTGCTGTGGGTTTGCTCTGAACTTTACAATAGCTACCTAAGATGCTGAGCCTTTTGCAGGATATGGTTTGGTAACTTCTATAACTCTTTTAAGGTTCAAACTAAATCATCACTCCACTAACATCTGTTATACTCGCCACCACTAGGGATATAACCTGCCTCCCATTATCTGAAGTGAAGAATCAACATATACTGGAATCAAATGCTTACATATTAACTAGTTACTCCAAAACTTCAATGTATAACATAGGGCCTAAGCAGACTGGCGGCACGCCCTGGGAAGGTGTGCTGCGGGACCAAGGCATCCCCATCAGTGCACTTTGGCTGATTTTTCCACCGCAGCATGTCCAGACACTGCAGCAGGAGGTTGCCCTCAGAGCGCCAGCCATGCGGAGGGCTGGAGGCTCCAAGGGCACCCTCAGGAGGAGGAAGGGGCACCGAGTGTGCAGCTGCCCCTCCCCTTCCTTGCCTCGAGGACGGCTTTTTAAGCTGTCTGCCAAGGCCCTTAGTCCCTCCCCCTTAGTTCTTGCAAGAGGGAATTCATTGCAACAACTAGCAAGAAATTAGCTAGTTACTTTTAATTAATTTCTTCTTGCAATAATGAAGGAATATTCATTGTTATGTGCCATCAAGGCATTTCCAATTTATGGTGACCCTAGGTGAATCTATTGCAGAGTTTTCTTGCCACAATTTGTTCACAGAGGATTTACCTTTCAGTATCAGAGTGTGGCTGGCCCAAGATCACCCAGTGGATTTCTGTGTCTGAGTGGGGAGTCAAACATTGATTTCTAGAGTTATTGTCCAATGCTCAAATCACTGTCATTTGGTGAGAGACCACATCATTTCTTTTCTCTCTCTCTCTCTCTCTGTATAACTGTAACTTCCAGTTACTTTTATAGTTACATGGTGTGACATTATTAAATGGAGACAGAGGATTATCACATTGTTCAAGTTTTGGCTTATACTGTCCCTCTGTTTTGAGTTGCTGCCTTGTGGTTTGTTGTGGGTATTCAGTTGATTATGACATGTTTGAGAGGTGAGTGCATTTTGTAGCAAAAGCCAGCAGCTTGTAGTGTTTAGAAATTTTTTAAATAATTATTTTAAAATAATTTTTTTATTTTCTTTAGAGAAAATAATGAGTATGTTTATTTTTAAAAATTGTATGCCTATCTTGATTCCTAGGTAACATCCTATGTGAAGACACACCCAACTAAAGGTGGTGGCAAATATGGGTGTGCAACGCCAGTACCCTGGTGAGATCAAACTCTTTTACCCAAAAAGGCTCCACTGCTGAAATTAAAGTCCAAAAGGGGGAAATTTATTTTGAAGAACAAAAGAAAAAGGTTTCTCCTCCCCAGCTCTAACAGGCTTAAAATAAAAGGTACTTTACAGTTTAGGTTTCAGCAATCTTCAGTGTTGTCATCTCTCTGACTTGATCTTGGTTTGATATCCTACTCAATGAAGCTGCTGCAGGGTCTTTCAGCTTCTGGTGCTCTTGACTTCTTTGTTGTTGATATTTAATAGAATTAACTGCTTCTGGTAACTAAATTGGCTAAATGGTGTAAGAAATGCCCTTTCCCTCTGTTTGCACCTGTTTACCACCAAACAGGTAAAGCCAAGCCTGCCTAAGAAAAACTAAAAATTCCAAGCTGAAGCAGAGCTTGCTGGGAAGGGGCAAACCAAAAACTAGAAAAATGCAGGGGATTCCTACAGCTCCTCCCACAAACTAATACAGTGGAACATTCCTATGCTCAAACATACTAAGAACTGACTAAAAATGAAGGGAAATGCAGGGGAGAATTTAAACAGTCCAGGCTGGACATCACATCCTATTCCTTAGATAACTAAGGTCAGATAAAGCAGGTTGGAACCCTCGGGCAGTTCCAAAAATAGGGGCCCCTTTCTGCACATGTGTGATTTATTCTGGGACTGGTGGCATGGAAATTAATTAATTTAATAATTGAAATGTAGAACAAAACTGACAGCATCACATTTTGTATGAACCCTTTTTTTCACCCTTGCAGTTTCAGCAAAACTTACAGTATGATCTCATATAGTTTTAATTCCTCAAGGAATACACACAATATTTATGTTAGTAGAAACAGTGGTAGAATCAGGTAGTGATTGGGGAAGAAGACAAAGGAATTTACAGATTTCCCCCATTGATATCACTGATATCATTGATAATCTGTTTCTGCATGCAGCCCTCCAGATATTTCTAGACTGCACCTTCCAGCATTCCTCGCCATTGGCTAGTGCAGCTGAGAATTGCAGTTGGTCAAGCCTGGGATCAGGTGGGAACAACATGATTTTCAAGGACAGAACACAATAAATCTGTTTAAGAGATAGCAAATGGAACTTTACTATGTCTTATGAGTTGCACCACTCAGTTATGGAGCCAAGTCTTGGAACATACATTTTAGCATTGGATACTAATATTGTAACTTGTGTAATCTACTAGATACTAAAAATTTTAAAAATAGAAGAATCTTAAGACTGAACAAAAATCAGGTTCTGGCCTTGCCTGTGTACAAAATGTAGGAATCCAGTAGTCCTACATATGTCCACTGAAAATTCTCAGAATACAAACTCATTGCCAGCAATGGATTCCGCTAATGATAGGCCCAGGGTGGGACATTTTAGGAGGTGATGTCAGAGCAGACTCAGTGTATTCAAGTCCATGCATTTTTCCATGAAACCCCAGAGTGGGCTTCTGACCTCTACCAACCAGGAACTGGAACACATGTTTTCCCACTGGGACCAATGAGAAGGTAAATTTTAATACAAAGAACTGCTGGAGATAGTAACAGTACCCCCTTGTCACTCCCAACTCTGATTAATGTAAACTGGTATCACTTTGGCTGTGATGGACAATTTACCACTTCATTTCTTCTCTGTCTTCACTAAGAGGTTGTACAGACTGGCCACAAGGGCCAGCCTGGGGGTGGAATTGGGGCATGGTGACCACACACCTGCCACCCCGACTCCACCCTCATGTCGTCCTCACACTGCCTACCCAAACAGATGGTGGTGGCGTCAGGGCACTCCCTTGGCACAGCATTCATACATGCTGCACCAAAGGAGCACTGTAAAACTGCCACCGCAGTGACAAAGGCAGCTTTCTGCAGCTCTAAAAAGGAACAACATTTGCTGTCTCTTTTTAGAGTGGCAAAGTGCTGGATTGGGGCTGCAGCATGCAGTTGCTGCAGCCCCAATCCAGCGCTCCCAGGGGCAGATAGAGCCGCCCCTTAGAGGCCATCTGTTGAGCCCCAAACTCTCCACTGAAAGCATGCAAGACTACAAACTTAACACTGCCACAAGACATATCCACTCAGAGGCAATATCCATTCAGCTGAATGGGACACATTCCCAGACAAATGTGTGTAGGATTGTAATTTTAGTTTATAAAGTCTAATATGACATTTCTAATTCAATGCCAACCCCAAAGTCTTTATAAGCAATGCATATCTCTGTATTATTACAGTTTTGTATCACTTGTCAGGAGTGAACTTTCTGTAAAAAGAATTGTAAAAAGCTCCACCAGCATACTCACACTGGAAGTCCTGGAAAACAATGGCTTCAGTGATGGCACATGGGAGCTCTCTTAGCAAACACATTGGCCCATGAGTGGATGTTTGGGTTAGAGTGGATGGTTGGGTTGAGAGGCAGAGGTGTTTCCAGATGCCATCTGGCTATAGCTGTGCAGCTGGAAAAGAAAGAACATTGTCCAAGGAAGTACTTCAATACCTTCTTACACAATGCTCTCAAAGGTATTTATGCTGGTACAACCTCTGGTTGCATAGTTCACCAAGAACATTCAAGACAAGAAGCTTCACTGGTCTGTTCTGGAGTTATCTTGCATTTATAAAGCACTTGAGCTTCTCCCAACTGCTATGTTTATGTCTCTTGTGTGTGTGCCTGTGTGTGCATGTAGTGTCCTTTTTTACTACACAAGCAATAATATTCACTTGAACAATAGAATAAGAGGAAATGATGCCAAAGTGTATATATCTGTTTAATTTTGTTTAGTCATTACAGGTAACTTTTCTACATTTCTTCCTGCCTTGCTTAAAATTTCTTCTTTGATACCTGCAAAATGAACCTGCTTCCATAAAGCCACTTTACAGTGGAACTGAGAAGCCTTGTAGCACTAAGCACAGGAAATCCTAAAGTAAGTGTCCCATGACTTTTCTGAACACAATATCAAAGTGAAGTGGCCTTTTCTTAAGAAAGAAGAAACAGGAACTGCATAATTTTCATGAGAGGGGGTGGGGGGAACAGATAGAAACCAGAGTAACTATTGAAACTGAAGCCAGTACAAGTAAGGGACAAGTAGGAGAGAAACAAGAGATTTTCCAAAAAAACAAAAAAAAGAAGAAAGAAAGAAAGAAAGAAAGAAAGAAAGAAAATATCACAATTTGACTACAATCTTTCAGAAAGTAAACAAGGTAACAGTTCCATGGAAAAAAACCAGCAAGAAATATTAGTTTTGAAATTTGTAAGACATCAAAGGGCTAGCAAGACACAGATGGAATTCATGTATGTGATTTTTTCCCCTGTAAATATCAGTGGCACAAAAGTCAGCAGCCTCTCTCTCTGTATCTCCCCACCTCCACTCCCCACCCACCCCCCACATGTGCAATAAGAAAGTTGTCTTCTTCTCTTTGTGTCATGGACCCAACAAAGGTAACAGGCTCTTCTAAGCTGCTATTTCCATTTCAAGGGAAATCTTTACTACCCATCCAAGGAGGTCCCTCAAAGAGGCATTTCTGCTATTACAGCTTCCTATGAGGATGTAGGAAGACTCTAATCAAGATCCTGTTCAAGTGTAAATCTATGCCAGCATATTTCTGCTGGGCTTCTGTTATGCCAGCTGACCAAAGCAACAGTATGGTGCCATAGCACATCCACACAAACAATCAGTGGCTGGGAAGGAGACACCCAGGCTCCATCCACTGATCACTGGAAGGAGTTTATCACACGGGGGACAATTGGAAGCATAAACTGCAATTGCGCTAATGGTATTCACACAGTGTTGTGTTCAAAGTGATATTATCCTGTGAATAACCCATATTATTGCTCAATTGCACTAATAGTTTTCACACAATGTCGAGGTGAAACATGATTAAAGTGCCATTATCCCTTGAATAACCAGGCAAGAAACAGCAGTAAGTCATTTGCAGGAACTGTTCGTAACTTTTTGCTGTTTACTGCCTGGTTATTCCCTGGTTATTCACAGGATAATGGCTTTTGTGTTAATTTCATTTTAATTGCATCTTAATGTCAGTTGCATAATTTTCTCAGGTTAATCACTGTTTAAAGTCCCAATCCCCCCCCATGTGATAAACTCTGAAGTCCAAGAGGATAGGGGTTGTTCCCACCTGTGCAACCTCAGCCAGATGCAACTGGGAGCCCCTTGGATGCTCTGACACTATCAAACTGAGATTGCAGGCACAGGAGGGCATATCCTCCAACATTTCACACATGAAAACTGGGACGTGTGTCGCCAAACAACATCAAAACATGGCCAAGATGGGAAAAGTTGATGAGGAAGAACATACAATGTAGAAGAGGCTGCCAGCAGATTACTTTTGCCTCAGCCTACTGGGAAGGACCAGATTCCATGCCGCCTTCTCCGCTGAGTTAATATAATGCCAACTACTTTTGCACTTTGAACTCAGTTTGCAGCAATTGATGTAAGCTAAGGACAAAGGGAGACAGTGGGGAAAAGAGAGAGAAACTGGGATATTTTAAAAGCAGCTGAAAAAAGCGGAATGATAGGATTAATCAGGACTGTCCCTGAAAACTGGTATGGTTGGAGGATATCAAAAGGCCATTGTGCCAGGAGACAGTGGACACTTCCTTCTACAATGACTGAAAAACATATAGGCACTGGACATCATGCCAATGTATGTCACCAACGGCATGTTGGACTCTCCCCCATATAAAAAGCTACACATGTATCACAGTATTCCTTGGTGCCCATAGTCTCCTTGTTCTCTTATATCAGTGTTACCAAAATAAGATTCAGAGCTATGAAAAAAAAAGTATGGAAACTGTAATGCTAGTGTTGTGATTCTAGTTTTAATTTGTTTGTTTGGCATACAAGTGGTCTGATATGAACAGTTATGAGAATACAGAATGTTATTTATAAGAATGCTACAGTCATGGGAACACAGATGATTCCAGATCTCAAACAAACAACAAACACAGACATATGGTCTCCAGGTTCATTAAAAAAGCAGCAGATTTAGTTATGCTTTGGACACAAAATCTTCAAATGTTTTAATTTTGCAGTAGCCCAGTTATAATGATTTTGATAACATTTGTAATATGCCCCTAAAACATCATACCTAGAGCTCCATGGGCCTCATCCATCAGCTTATGAGCCCAAGATCTGCTTAGCTTCAGCAAGCTTGTAGCATGATGGGTCTCATAGGACATTGGTCATCATACAAATGGCTTTCCAGCTCATATCTCATTCCATTTCCCTCCTCTAATTCATTCCATTCTAAAATAAAAATGATCAAAGCAATAGTATTACTAGCTAGGGAAGTGATGACAAACCTTTTAGGAGCTGAGTGCCCAAACTAAAAGGCCTTCCAGCACCAGGTGTCAGGGGTGGTGCCTTGCCAGTGACAGCTGAAGGCCGGGGGTGGGGGTGGGGGAAAAGAGGAACAGGCATGCACCTGTTCCTACTCCTCTCCCTGCACTGTCCTTGGCTTTCAGCTGTCTCTGGAGAGGCAGCTACAGGCTGGGGAGGGTCTGGAAGAAGGAGAAAGAGGTACATGCCTTTCCCCCTCCTTCTCCTGTGCTATCCCCAGCCTTCAGCTGCCTCCTGGGATGGCCATGAAGGAGGAAGAAAAGGCATGCACCGCTCCCTCCTTCTCCTCCCCACACCCCGCGTGCCAGGGAAAATGGCTTCAAGTGTCATCTCTGGCACGTGTGCCATAGGTTTGCCATCACGAAGCTAGGGTGTCACTCAATGCAGAGGACTGCTGATGGACTCCCCTCCCTCCCCAGCTGCTGTGTTGCTCTGACCAGGCAAGTGAGGTAGCAGAAGAGGACAAGTTCACCCCTCCTACTGCTCTGCCACCCAGTTTCCTCCCCAGGGAGAAAGCCTGACAATGGAGCAGCTGGGAAGGGTGCATGTTCACCTCTCCTGCACCAAAGAGAAGGGGTCTCAACCAGGTGTCACCCATTCTCTGGGGTGTCACCTGGTGCAATCCACATCCCCAGCCCTTCAATGATGCTACTGGGTCAAAGTCTAATTCAAATTTAAATTACAGTCAGTCATGCAGCTTCTATGATCTTCAGTGATCTCAGACCAGCCTTCTAACTTTGCATGCACAGAAACTGTTTAAAATCCTGTTGTGTTGGCTCTATAGAATTCCACTAAAAAGATTTGCTTCTCTACTTCCATCATCAAGATGACATGGGTCCATGATATATTAAGATGTTATGGTAAGGGCACTTATAAAGGAGTAAGCTAAATGAAAATCAGTAACACATGCTTCTTAGGACCTTATCACACCAGCCTTGTTGTCCTACCACAATTGCACAAGTTTAAGGACAGAAGCATACCAGTTTGGCATAATTTCTTATCTCACCTTTTCCCACGATAGCACTTTGACACTGTGGACATGTCTATGTGGGCCAAATGAAGTGGTTTCATCTCATCCTCAATTCAAGTACGGACTGTCTTTGTGAGTTAAGACTAGATACATACTGAGCTCTCCCTTTCCCTCCATTAAACTGGGTTAAAATAATTTACCCTTTGTTCTGGATTTTGCAGGAAGATCCAGAACACTCTGTAGCAATGCCAGGTGGCTGTCTACACATGCGCTCCACTGTGTTACCTGGTGCTGCCACCTTTGGTATGAGTCTCTCCATCTGAGGTCACAGTGGGGCACCCAGCTACATGACTGATGCTAGGCTCCTTGTTTCTGACCTCACAGGGAGTAACTCATGCCAGTGGTGGTGGTTCCAAGCAACACAGTTGGACACATATGAAGATAGCCACCCATCATCACTACAGAGTGCAGATATAATGGGGGAAATTCAGGGCAGCTCTGGAGCCAAAATACTTCATTAGCAGCCAGTGTAGAGTCCTGTGTTACATTCTCAGGCACTGTACAGTTGGACCTCCTTATTCACGGATTTTATTATCCATGAATTCAAGCATCAACAGCCTGAAAATATTCAAAGAAAGTATAAATTTCAAATAGCAAACCTTGATTTTCCATTTCAAATGGAAATGGAAATTTTGTTATGCCATTGTATTTAATGGGACTTGAGCATCCATGGATTTCATTATTCACGGGGGATCCTGGAACTGAATCCCAGCAGATAACAAGGGCCCACTGCAGGATCTTTTTCCAACTTTGGCACACACCAATTTCTTCACTTTCTGTAAGTCCCATCCAGGCATGTGTGTGTATGCGTCTTCAAGTCATCTGTTGACTTATAATGATCCCATGAATTTCATAGGGTTTTCTTAGACAAGGAAGGTAGAAAGACACCTAGTCAACAAAACCTGCTGTTGCCTTTTGTATCCTTTTTCTTACTGTTTATTCTGTCAGGAATTAAAATGCAGATAAATTCAGCTTTAATTTAATGCCATTCTTTTTTGGAGAGAGGGTAGATAAGTAGGTTGAAAAAGTCTACATTTTCTATTTTATTCTGGCTTACTTTTGTAATTTTATGCCATCCCATTTTAAAAAGCCCACATCATTTATGTTTTTCCTCCCTTGTGCCATGATGTTATAATCATTTTTAAGAAATTTTCTGGTATTATTATTAAATTCTATTTTTAAGCCCTTGAATGTGTTGCATTCTAACCACTATGTATAGCAGGATTGCATTTCCAAGCAGTTTTAACTTCCCCCTACCCATTCTTTATTTTTGGCCTCATAATCTTTGCTGGCAAATATAAAGTTCAGACATCACTTAAGAAGGATTACACAAGTCTATTGTACTGCAAACATATGCTCAGCAAGATTCCACATGCTGCTTTGCTTAATGTGTATCTTTGCAATAAAACAGAGACACGTGTAACTGTTCAAAATCAGTGCATACATGTGTTTTAAAATGGAGGCATAGCATATTCTTTCACTGCTTTTCAGATCTATAAAAAAGAATAGGATTCACTCCAAAGCTGTCACCTTTAGAGACTGTGGCATGCCTAACATGAATGGGGAGACATATAAACTGCTGAACAAAACAGAATAAACAATGCTCAGCACAGAGAGGTTAAACCTGTTCACTTTTGTAGCTCACATGTTTCAGTTTTTCAGTAACAGGGTTTGTTTTTGATATTTCAAATTATCTGTGTTTTATAACCTATTTCAGTGTAGTTCAAATCTTATGCTTTTTTTTAGAATGGTGGTTTGGTTGTGTTTGTATTTGATTCTATGGATAATAATAATAATAATAATAATAATAATAATAATAATAATAATAATAGAATTGTTTGTTTGACTGATTGATTGATTGATTAAATTCACTGGATAACCTTGAATCAATCACTGTACCTCAGTTGCTCTACTTTACAGGGTTATTGTGAATATAAAGTTGGAAGGAAGAGAGCCAAATAGGCAGTCTTGAGCTCCTTGAGGGAAAAGAAGTTATAAAGGCAACTAACAATTAATTGTGGAATAAATAACCTTCATAAGATGGACCTTACCTGGGAAAATTTGTCCATCTCTTGCTTCAACTGAGGAACTTTTACTGGAATCACCAGAAGAAATTGCAGATACATCTCAAGATGCTCAAAGAGTATTAATTTATTACTTTAAAAAATTGGCCTATGTGAATCCTTAAGACCTTCTTCAGAATCAAAGTTCAAAATTATTTGGGAACAGGAATTCACAGACCATTTACTGGACTAGTAAGGTTTTTACTTGTCCTGTAAATGGTCTGAAAGTACTATATGTGGCCAAACATGCTACTCCTCCTCCTCCTCCTCATTATCATTTTATTTCTATCATCTTCTGAGCATCTTCAGATGTATCTCCATCTTCTTCCATCATTAGCTTTGACATTATGACGTTACTTGGGTTAAAATAAATACACACATACAGAAACAGAAACAGTTGTAAGATACACAATGGCTAAGTATCCCACTTTACTGATGTCCGTTCTCAAATCTGAACGGCTGTCACAGGATGGACCTGTGTGTAAAGTAAGTATACTCTAGGTCAAGGTTTGGGTTTGTTTTTGTTGGTATAGTTTTAAAAAAGGATCCAACAAGGAGAGAAAGCAGGGCCTTGAAGTAGCTTGTCAGCAAAAACCTGGACAACAACAGAACAAGCAATAAATCATATAGTCACATTCTTCCTTGCTATGGAGACTATTGCATAATTAAAAAACACAACTTACCTCATCCATTTTGGAGTCTATTCTGGGATGCAGCCAGGTATTATCACACGCAATTGTCACTGATGCCGCCTCCCAGCTGCATCTCGCCTAAAACCCCGCTAGAATCTGCACTCAGCTGGCTGATTTGCACAGTCAGAAAGTCCCAACTGTGCAAACTGGCCAGCTGAGCATGGATTTTAGCTGGGTTTTAGCTGGGATGCAGCCAGAAGGCGGCATTGGCAACAAACTGCACGTGATAATACCCAGCTCCATCCTGGAATAGACTTCAAAATGGATGAGGTAAAACGTATTTTTTAACAGTGAGATAATCATGCTGACATGGTGTATATATCTATTTAAATTACAGCCATTGCTTCTAAATTCATGTCTGTGTATATGAATTAGCATATGTAAATCTTGTGCAAGTCTTTTATTGCTGTTTTTGCTTACATTTCACCCTTGTAAGACTGCATTTTTTTTAAAAAAATTATAAAAATAAAAAATATAGATAACCTATTTTTTGCCACTGGGGGCAGGGGAATTGAATACTGCAAGGAATTGCTATGAGCATTCAGCAGCAAAACAGCAAACCATGTGGTACACACTGTCATGAAATATTTATAATAGTGCCATTGTTTCTGAAACATTTCTGGTGAGGGAGAGAGATGAATGATTTCTTTTTTTAAAAAAAATGCACAGAGAGACAAACAGACACATACAAACTCCCCCAGCATTTAACTTTTGAGTCAGCACTCAGCAATCATGAAACAAATAATTCAAGGCTGACATCAGAGGCAGCTTCAGAGCTTAATGCCAGCAGATGACAGTGAAAGGAAAAGCATACATCAGATATGGTTCTCATCAAACTAGTTTTAGGTTCTATCTTGGGTTTTCTTAATATAGGCCTGCTGAATGCATCATCTTACTCTTTGTCTTATCTTTTGGTCTCATCTTTTGGAAATACTTTTTTCTTGATATCTTGCTTCTGAGACCCCCCTCCCCTAATAATCTTTCAATGAAGGACTCAGCTGCTGTTATCCAGATACAAACAGAGATATTACAAACACCAAGACTTCTCTGTCTGGAACATTAAAATATCCCAAAATGATTCACATGACTCATACCTAAAAGTTGTTATTCAAAAGTGTACAGAGTATAGGTGAGACTTGTGTGATTTAATTTAACCGACAAGATTTGAACCCCAGTTCATTAACCTTTGAGAGCAATGAGCCACAATGAGCAATAAGCCACAGGGGATATGCCTCCTTCACCTACACATACCCACTGTAACATCACAGTAGGACAGCCATTTATCAGCACATGAGTCACAGTTTATAGCTTGTGGAGTACTAATTGATTCTCTGCATCATTTAGAGGCACTTAGGGGAGGAATGAAGAGAGAGAGCCATACAAAGAGAGAGAGAAGTTGTAATTATGGTTACCATATGGAATAAGAAATAGGACTCCTATACCTTTCTATACCTTTGATTGTGTAGAAGAAGAAATTTCAGCAGACGTTGCTTGCTTAACTATATATATATATATA
>CM034710.1:91345472-91357937 GCA_020142125.1 Phrynosoma platyrhinos | reverse complement strand
TGTCTCAGCAGATGATGTCATTGACTTGCATCTGGCTATGGGAGCATTGTCTCCTCTGCTCTCCACCAGCAGTGGAATGGCCATGGCAATGGGCTATCCAGAGGACCTCAGTGCATCTTGATGGAAAATGTCTGGCTATGGGGACCACATTCTTCTCTGATTGCCCTTGCTCTCTACCAGAACTGGAATAGCTTTGGGAGAAGGGCTATCAAAGCACAATAGTCAATCCTGGGGGTGATGACAGGAAAGCCACAATGGAGTTCCACACAGAATCATAGAATTTTAGAGCTTGGAGGGACCACACAAGCCATCCAGAATTCTTATGTATGCTCAACCACGTGGGATCTAGGCCAAAATTTCAGGTCTCTTTCAGATTAGTATAAATAAATATGAATTACAATATAAATCCTTGGGTTTTGCCAGTTGTTTTGATCTCCACAGCCATTTGTGTCAGTGAGTCCTTTCTAGTTCTTGGAGGGAGAGAGTACTATCTTTTGCAGTCTGTAGTAATTTCCTGCCTCTGTACTCAAAGGTGTGGGAGTATTTTATACTAGGGACATGATTTCCTGAGCTTGCCCCTATGTATTAGGTCCCCAGCCCCCTAATTATAGCATTATAGCACTGATGTACTGATGCATTATGGTTTCTATAAAATAATAAAAGGAGAAAACCAAGAAGAGGATGAAAATTCAACCTGTATGCAAATACCACAACTGATGTCACAACTGATGTCACTATACATATAACTGGGGCAATGTCAGACAAAACACTGTATGAATCATAACTCTTAATATATATATGCCCCTTTGAACTTTTTTGTTTTCCTGTCTCTCGGTTGTTGTTTTTTTTTTAATGGGGGGTAAAAATAAAATGTTGCTACTGATGCCAGGAATTGCCAGGAAATAGTTTGGGATGAGAAAGATATTGCATTAAAAAAAAATCCCCAAAATGAATAAGTTTATCACACAGTGTTCTTGTAACCTATTGGGTACATAATGTGTATGGAACAGAACAAATTTTATCACATGGTATGATCCTCATCGAGTTTCCATTCCCTGCTCTGACAGTCCCTAGCCTGTTCCAACAGGAGAACTGTAAAAATGTGTCCTCAGCCAGCAAGAACGCTTTCAGACCATTGCATATAATGGTGGTGCGATAATTCTACCCAGTCTTAATCCATCCTCATGTTCTGAGTGGCTAAGACAACCTCCTCCCTCCCATCCTAGAATGTCCACAAACTCAACTCTTCTGGTGTTGATGAAAGGAGGGTGCCAAGGATAATTTTAATAATATTTTATTTTTATAGATGGAATTGTGTCGTGTTTATGAGGGGGAAAAAAACAATGAATGCTCACAACCTAAACCTCTCGGTAGCATTCTTTCCAACGTAGACATAGGGGATTTCACTATACATTATATGCTGGTAGTCACCCCGATTGCTATGCAGATGGGCGGGGTACAAATTATTATTATTATTATTATTATTATTATTATTATTATTATTATTATTATTATTATTATTATTATTATTTTACATACAACCTTTCCACAGCAGTATGCATGCGCCAAAGAAGGGGAGCTGGGGACCAACCTGAGCACCAGTACCAGTACAACAATAAATGCAATGTGATAGTATGTGTTCTCATAATGTTATCATCATGTTATCACTAGTCTAACTCAGTAACACCCGTTCCCATATCATTACATTTCCATATCTCGGTGGGAACGTTACAGGTACTGATGCAATAAACTTATAAAGCACCAAATACTACAACCTTCAGCATCTCATGTCGTGACTCATTTGCCCCATCTGTAGGAGCCCTCAGGTGAGGTTTATGCTTGTTTTTTCAAAGAGTTTTAATTATTTTATTGATTTATTGATTCCTATTTACTAAATACAGTTATATTCCACTTTTTGGTTACTGAACTTGAAGAAGCAAGCAGAGCTGACTCTCTCACTAATTTATCTTCATATCAGACCTGTTTAGGTAGATCAGTTTCATAGTTTCATTGGGGGAGAGAACAGGGATCCAGCTCTCTAAGTGCTATGACACAAGAACTTTCCTCAAAAACATGAGGAAGGCTCACTCTTTGGCATGCATGCAGTTCTCTACCATCCATGTAAATCAGGGGTGAGAATCATGCAGCCCTCTCAATATTATTGGACTACAACTCCCAGTATTCCTTGAAAATGCTTGCTAGGTCTTCTGGGATGTGAAATCCAGCATTTGGTGGGCAAATAATTCCAATCCCTGCTTTAAATATTTAATGCTGTTGCTGAGAGATCCTCATCACCTTATGCTATAACAGGGGTAGGCAACCTGTCCCCTTTAAGGGCCGAGGGACTTCAGCTCCCAGAATCCTCAGACATGTTGGCCATAGTCCCATGTTGGCCAATAGCTCCTGGGATTCTAGGAGATGAAGTCCCTCAGCCCTTAAAGGGGAAAGGTTGCCTACCCCTGTGCTATAACATATTCTTCTAGCATTTCATGAGGCCATGCAACATCAGAGAGTGTTGTCAAGATGGCGTTAATAAGGGAGAACATACAAGCAAGGAGAGAATGCAGTAGTTTGCTTTTGCCTAGGCCTATAGAGGAGGGCAAATTTTTCCCCTCCTGTCCTATCCCCCCCCATACACACTGATTTGACCAAATGCAAATGACTTTTGCACTTTGAACTCAGGTGGTGTCTGCATGGGCCAAAATGCTCTGGGAACAGCCTGGAATATTCTGGCCTTGGAGCTTCTCTGATAAACCCTCATTACCTTGGGCACTCTGTTGCAACCCCAGATGACTGTTTACACATGCATACCACTGTATCACCTTGCACCACTGCAGCTGGTACAAGTTGTTCTCATTAAGGACATAATAAGTGTCCTTAGTGGCTGGGTACCTCACATGGCTGGGTACCTCATTTTGACCTCAGAGTAACCAATTTGTGCCAGTGGTTGTGGTGCAGGACAGCATAATGGAATGCACTGTAAACAGTTCCTTGGTATCACAATGGGAGGCTCTGGATCTTCCAGAATATCCAGAACAAAAGGTGATTAATTTAAACCCATTTTAAGGGTGTTATACCTTGGGTTTGGTGTTGAACTATCTGGATGTTGTTTGGCCAGTTCATCCTAGAACCAGTGTTTGGGCCCTGCATTGTCCAGACTGGTCACCATGGGAATAGAGGAAGGACATTTTATTTGGCCTGTGCAGACAGGGCATCAATTTGCAGCAATTGAAGTAAGCTGAGGGCAAAGTGGGGAGTGGGGGAGTGGGAGAAAGAGATAAAAAGTAGGACATTTTCAGTTTCTGAAAAAGTGGGATGATAGAATGTCAGTGTGAGAAGAAGGTGACAGGTATATCCCAGCCCCATCCATGGTCTCAGAACCTTCCCAGACTATCTCAAGTCCCACCTTCAAGCATGTAGATTCTAGCCAACATATGTTCATACATACATACATACATACATGTACTCATTCATACCCTTAACTATCATCCCAGCAGGGTCCTGAGATTAGATTCAGTGGATACAATTTTTTAAAACAATAAATACAAGAGTAAATGCAAACTAAAAATTCCCCTTTAAAAGTAATTCTGAAATCACATACAATTAAATAGAGTTAAAAACCACCTGAGCAGCCACCCCTAATTTTAAAGAATTTTAAAGGCAAATCAAAATGACACAAAATTCAGAAGCATTGGAATCAGACTGACCTCCTTTGGGAGCAATTCCACACTCAGGGTGCTACTACAGAGAAAGCCCTCTTAAGCATACCCACCAGCTTAGCCTCACTGGGTGGTGGGACATGCAACTGGGTCTCTTTTGATGATCTTATTTTGGGGACAGGTTCATATGGGAGTAGGCACTCTGTCTGATATCCCGCCCCAAGCCATTAGGGCTTTCTAAGTCAAAACCATTATTTCCATGTCTGAAAATTCCTGAATAAATTTGAGAGAGGTGTATGTAAGAGATACTGCTGTATCTAAGGGGCCGTACAGACGGACCCTAAGGGGTTGCCCCATGCTGCCCCTGGGAGCACTGGATCGGGACCGTGGCAACCATATACTATGGCCCCAATCTTGCTTTTTGCCACTTCAAAAACTGCTGGCAAATGTAGTTACTTTTTGGAGTGGCAAAAAGCTGCCCTTACTGTTGCCGCCAATGCTCTTCTGTGCCCCTTTGGTGCAGCGTGTCTACACACTGTGCCAAGGGAGCAGTCTGATGGTGTGCCAAGGGAGCACTCTGACAGTGTGACGGCAGAGTCAGGACAGCCAGCATGCGGTCACCCCACCCCAACTCCACCCCCCTGGCCAGCCCTTCTGGCTGTTCTGTAAAGGCCTTATGATAGCCCTGACCAGACAGTTTTATAGGGCACAGCTGGAAAGTGGAGATGTGACTGTTCATTTGCAAAAAATGTAAGCTTTATTTACAGACCTGGCAGAGTGAGGAGAGGAATTTACTCCTACCTCTCAATGTTTTATTATTTTAAGTTCTCTTAGGGGCTATACAATAGCCCCTAAGGGGTGGTGGCCCGCCACCCCTTCCTTGCTGGATCGAGGCTGTGGCAACTGCACACCGCACCTCGATCTGGCACTTTGCTGTTTCAAAAAGAGTTGGCAAATGCTTCTCCTTTTTGGAGCAGCAAAAAGCCATGCTTGCCACCATGATGGTGGCTTTTCCACTCTCCATTGTCACAGCGTGTCTGAATGCTGCGCCAATGGAACACCCTTATACCACCCACCATGTGGTGGGGTGCACAGTATGATGGCAGCATTGGGGCAGAGTTGAGGTGGCTGGCTTGCAATAGCAATACCCCAACTCCACCCGCAGGCCAACCCTTTTGGCCAGTCTGTATTCCCCCTTAGAGAAGAATAGGACATTTTCTCACAGTCTAGAAGTGCTTCCACAAGAAAATATAACAGTCCCTTATCTGATGGGAAGAGTATGCCAGACACCGGAGGAGACTGGAATAGGCTGCAGAAGGGAAAGGGGTGTCATATTGAGGATGAAGTCATATTTATTTTGAGGATGCAGTATTAGAGGGAGTATTGAGGATTGAGGATGGAGTAATCTTTGAAAGAGTGTCATATTGAGGGTGGAGTAAGCTTGTTTCCTGCTGCTCCAGAGAATAGGTCCCAGAACAATGGATGCAAGTTACAGGAAAAGAGATTTCAGCTGAACATCAGAAGGAATTTCCTGACAGTGAGAGCTTTCGACAGTGGACACACTCCATCGGAGTATGGTGGAGTCTTCCTCTTTGAGGGTCTTTAAATAGAGGCTGTATAGCCATCTGTCAGGGATGCTTTGATTTTGAGTTCCTGCATGGCAGGGGGTTGAACTGGATGGCCCTTATGTTCTCTTCCAACTCTATGATTCTATTATTCTAAGCTGTTAATTGGAAGCATTCAAACAGCAATGGAGGAGAAGGTTCATTTATTTACAAGAACATGCCAAAATATGCAAAATATTTCTTCATCATGTTAGAAGGACCTTGAGATTTTTTTAAAAAATTAAAACTGTAGAAAAAAGGAAAAACTGATAGATTTGTGCATTCAAGTCCAAGTATTTGAGTACTTAATTCTTAGATTTACAGTTCTGAATCCCTATATAGGCAAACAAATGTAGTGATTATTTTTATTTTATTTTAAAAACATATTTTTTAAATTTAAAAAAATTAAAAAAAAATTACTTGGACAAGAACCACAAAAAGAGCACATACAAAACAAAAACAAAAAACAAGTGCAAAAACAACTGGGGTATTCTCAACAAACAGGGGACATAAATTCATTCATACTTTATGATGCTTTGTTAAATCTTTTCAAATCTTGTAGCTTGAGATTTAAAAATTTCTTGGTGAATTTAGGAGCTTTTGATATGTAAAGTGTCCTTACAAAGTTCAACATGGTGCGAAGGTGGTTGCAACTGTTGTGGTCCTTTGTTTATATATTTAATAAAAGGTAGACATTTATCTATTATAATGTCATGACTGGTTTGTCCTTTAGAGGCTCTGATGTTATCTGACAGCTTCTCTAGAAGCAAGATATCACAGATGCTTTTCCAGACCATGGTAGTGATTCTGAATTAGGATCAGCACCATTGTTATTCTGAAAGGCTTCTTACCTTCAGCTCTATGTTAGAAATAGCTATGACTAGTGATTTTTCAGTGGAGAAAGGCCAATGGCCAAACCATGGGGATTTTATGTGTTTCATTTTCTTCAAAAGTGAAACAGAAATAATGACTGTGTAAGAAAGCAAAACTGAGAGATTAGTCCATCCTTATTAGAAAGTTGCTTGCTTTTCTTTGAATCTGAGGCCAGAGGGTGAAAACTAACTTCATCAAACTGCATGTTTGAACAAGGTCTGCATGTATAGAGCTGACAGGAAAATTTGTTGTCCTTTATATTGATTTCACTTCTTCAGATCAAGGACAGAAAAGTAATTTTTTTGGACTACAACTCCCCAAATCCTTCAGCCAATGTGGCTGGAGGATTCTGGCTGTTGTAATCCAAAAGTAACCTTCCCAAGCTATGTCAGTCAGCTATGATGAGAAAGTCCACTAGTTTACCCAAGCCAAGGAAGGCAGGGTTGTGTATTAGAATTGAACAGATACATATGAAATTGTATGCAGATGTCTTTGGGTATAATTTTTTTTTACATGAGATAAAAAGCATGCATACTATGGTTTCTCAGCATGACTGTTTTAATTACTTTTTAAAACAAACTTCAAATGCAGTGCAAATGGGTTCAGCTAAGATTGAATTTGTGTTTGATGCCAGGTATGCAACAGTGAGATTCTGAGGCTGTGTGTGGTCTGAAGTAATTGCCTTTTGTTCCTCTAAATGTTCTAGAAAAAGCAAATAAAGACCTTGGCTTACTGACTGAGTCACTACAACCTAAATATGTTACTCAATTAACCTAAAAGCAAAATATAGGACAGAGGAAGAGGAATGACCTACTATACTCAATCCTCCTCCCCTCCACACAAGAAAGCTCAGGAACTCCTGATAAGTGTGAGGGGTGGTGAGTTCACGTCAGAATACCAAAACTTATACCAAAAATCTTGTTAAAGTTAGGAATGATTGAAATGTCTTTTCCCAGTGCAGATCCAGCATGATGTACTGGTTTGAGCATTGGATTTTGACTCTGGTGACCAGGGTTCAATTCCCCACTGGGCCATGGGGATTCATTGGGTGATCCTGGGCAAGTCACATGCTCTCAGCTCCAGAAAACTCCATGATAGAATCAAAGAGTTGGAAGAGACCACAAGGGCCATCCAGTCCAACCTCCTACCATACAGGAAATCACAATCAAAGCATTCCCAACAGATGGCCATCCATCCTCTGTTCAAAGACCTCCAAGGGAGGAGACTGCATCATACTCCAAGGGAGAGTCAAACAGCTCTTACTGTCAAGAAGTTCCTCCTAATGTTGAGGTGGAATTCCTTTTCCTGTAGTTTGCATTCACTGTTCTGTGTTCTAGTCTCTGGAGCAGCAGAAAACAAGCTTGTTCCATCTTCTCCAGGCTAAACATACCCAGCTCCCTAAATCTTTCCTCATAAAGCATGGCTTCCAGGTTCACCTTAGGGTTGTTGTAAGTCAAAACCAACTTGAAGGCACACTACTACTACTACTACTACTTTGCTCAGTGCTTAGAAGATGATAATATAGACATCTGGGGAAACATGCTGGAGAGTTGCACACATGGAGTGTTACCTTAGGAATATGTTGAAGAAAGCCTCCAAGCTAGATCACCACACAAGAGTGGGCTTGTTCAGGGGTAGGCAACCTTTCCCCTTTAAGAGCTGAGGGACTTCATCTCCCAGAAGCCTCAGCATGTTGCCCAATAGTCCCATGTTGGCCAGTAGCTCCTGGGATTCTGGGAGCTGAAGTCCCTCGGCCCTTAAAGGGGAAAGGTTGCCTACCCCTGTTCTTGTTAATGTCTTGCCTAAGTCCATGCACAACTTTAAAAGTCAATACAAACATTTTGAATTGTGCTTGGAAATGAACTAGGAGCAGTACAGTTCTTTCAGTACCAGAGTAATATATTCTTTTTATCTTGTGTCGTAGAATCCTAGAAGTGATAGTTTTTACTAGCCATAACTTCTAAACAGTCTTCATCATGAACTTCATGTACAAGACATTGTATTGGTCTACCTGTGAGGTCACTGGGGAAAGGAATACTAAAGATCAGGCCTTTCCTTTATTTTAGGTGAGTGAAAATAAAACTAATCAGCACTAAATATATATCCCTATCTTAGTTTGAAATATCAGAATGGACACATGATTTTCCTTCAGTTCAGCAGTGGTTTCTTTTTTCTTTACATAGCATTAAAATATGCACATATAAAAGCATAAAACACATCACTGGCTAATTTGAAACATTTAAGAAATAGAACAGCCTTTGTGCAATAAACGGAGGCTGATGACTTCTTCATTTCAAGTCTTCTGGTAAGACTCATGGCTTCCTTAAAATATCTTTTTTATCTTTCACACACTTGCACTTCTGTTTTGCTTTATGGCATTGATTCAGTCAATTCTAAAGTTCAGCTCAGTCCCAGACTCTTTAGGGGCATGACCTCTCAGTTTCTTCATTGTGCTGAGGTTGTCATATTAACAAGCAAGTGTTAGATGTCAGCATTTCATACTAAAAGTTGGCAAACTATTTTGAAACAGCAAGACCCATATCAAACAGATATCTTTTGGGAGACATAGCATTCTTCTTGGGGGGGGGGGGATTAACAGGATAACCTCAAGTAACTTAACTTTGGCAAATGTACCAGTCCCAGTCAGAAGATCCTGAAATGACTCACCAAAGGTCATTGAGGTTTAGATAGAACAGCGATGAGAATGTGTACGTTTGTATGACATTCCCTTAGAAAATTCTTTTATGTTTTCTCTCTACATGCCTGCTCAATTTTGTTATTGTTTTTGGCACTTTCCCTTGGCATGAGATGATGGCTTATATCAGGGAGATCAATGGAGTCTTTCTTTTTTCTTTTTTTACCAGAGTCGGTGACTCTGAATCACTCATCCTTTTCATTTGTTTGTTTCCCATTTTTCCCTATAGTTGGCTCACCCTAAAGATGGTCTCTGTTCTGTGTTTGCTGTAATTAGACATCTTCCATACAAATATATGTGTCTTCTTTCACTGTGTGTGGGGGGTGAGGGGTGTGGGACATACCTGTAGTCATACCTCTTGAAATCTGGATAGCTGACATCTTGAAATTCTATATAAATCTGCAAAGATCTACTTTGGAATGCAAGCAAAATGATGAAGATAAAATAATAATGAATGTGATCCAGGCTAAGTTAGGTACACTACTTTTCATTAGACAGTTTTCATTAGAATCAACATGACTTAAGTAATGTTGAACTATTCACACTGACATCAATGGAACCTAAAAGTGCAAGTATCTGAAAATGGAAGGAAGAGTCTGTGGCAGAGCAAACCACACACACACCTTTTGCAGTTAATTATTATCAATTAACAGTTTCACCCCCACCCTATTAAGGCTGCTGATATAGATCCTAAGAAGGCATAATTCTGCTGCCACTATGAGCAGTTCCTGAAAGGAAGGGGTTGCCTCTACCTTTACCTGAATGAGATGCAAGATGGGAATCGTCTGTTGGCATTGTGTATTTGCATGATAATGGAGGGGCCATTTATTTTTCCATTGGGGACTGGATATAGCATGCTGGTGTCAACAGGCTGCGCCAGGCTCAGATGGCTCATCACTAAATGTGTTGGCAGCTTTAATGCAGACAACAGATTTCAGGTTGCCAATGGGCTGCCCTAGTGTTGATATGTGCAGAACTGTGATTCTTCATGAGGTAGGGCAGAAAAGCAGAAATTTGTTCTAGGAACACCATCCAAGGACAGAAAGATAACTTAGGATTCTACCTTTGTTGTTGTTGTTGTTGTGTACCTTCAAGTAATTTCAGACTTATGATGACCCTAAGACGAACCTGTCATGGGGTTTTCTTGGCAAGTTTCTTCAAAGGGGGCTTGCCATCCTCTGAGGCAGAGAGACAAGGTCACCCAGTGGGTTTCCATGGGCAAGATGTTCTCCAGGGTTATAGCCCAGTGCTCAAACCACTACACCATACTGGCTCACTACCTTTTGGCTAGCTACATGTTTTGAAAGAAGCGAGATGGAACTAAGGAGAAAGAAAATGAATTACCTCTGAGATTTTCAGTTTACATCAAGAGGAGACAAGTCAGAAAAGACAAAGAAAACCCAGATGGTTTTGTCTGTCTGACCCCCTAATACTGCCCCCGTGGATAAATACTCCTTAGTACAAGCCTTGTTCTACCTTTCTCTGCACAAAACATCTAGCAACCAAGTTTCCCACTCTCAGTGGCAGTATATTGCTTACATAGAATCATATTCATGTTTACTCAGAAGTGCACCCTGACAAATTCCATGCTTATTTTATTCATCTATTTAAATTGTTATATCCCTATATCCAAGCAGTGGCATCACTAGGGGTGTGTGGAGGATGCAGACCACACCAGGTGACACCCTAAGGGGGGGTGACACCACTGCTCCTCAAATACCTATCTTTGGGCAGAAACAGGCTGTGGCATTCATCTGCTTCCCTTTAAAATGCTTTGAGAGATGGTGGGAGTGGGGTAAAGCTCAGTGGGAGGATAAAGGAGAGGCCCTAGATTTTTTTAAAATTTAAAATTTTAATTTTTTTTAAAAAAATTAAGCTTTTGAATTTTTTCAAACAAAGTTTTTTTACATTTTTCTTTAAAAACATATTTTAACCAAATCTTTAGTATGTATATGTAAATACATTTAGGTTGTTCATATGATATTGTAATTTGAAGGTATAATTTTTATTTTGCTCATTGTTTATGTCACAACGATTATCATTATATTCAGTGGTACCGGTATATGGGAATTACGATTTATAAGTAACAATAGTGCAAAAAAGTATTACTAAAGATTCTGTATGGTGTGAAATGGGAGAAGGTCATTGGGGGAAGTGACACCATGAGTCACTGCACCGGGTGACACAAGCCCTAGTGACGCGACTCTACCCAAGGATCTCAGGGTAGCATGTGATAAAATATATCTAAACAACTTAAGATAATAAAAATGTAAAGCAGTAGAAACACATGCAATCCAACAAAGCGAGACTTAAAACCATGTATGTGTACAAAGCAGATAAAATTGTTAGATCCCAAAGTGTTTTAAGCTGCCACAAAACTGAAGCCAACATTGAAGTCTGAAGTCAGGATTCTAAGAGGAGGGTATTTCCTAACGGTGGGGCCACAGGAGAAAACCCTTTCCCAAGTCCATACACATGCAACATAAAAACACTGGGGGGCACAAGCTTAATTGGAAAGATTTTCCATATAATTTAATAGGACTTTTGAGCAGATATACAAGAATTGCATGGTTAATTCCAAATAAACATCTCTCCCATTTCTGTGCAGCTTCTGTTTAATTACATGATGTACTCTAGCTTGAAGGTTAGGGAAGACATATTGTTGTTTTTTGCAAAGCAGGCTGCTGAAGTCAATCACCAGCTCCCAAAGGCATTCTTCTTTCTTGTGAAAAGGAAAACCTGGTTTGCCAACATTGTTTCTAATGAACTGTTTCTCTCTTGTGGAAAAAAAAATCTTTAATTGAATTCCTCAGGAATATATCAGTATAACACAGATGATGATGAGCAAAAAACAAATGAATTCTGTTTATTTAAATCTACTGAATTTAACCAAAATTTGAGCAAACCATCTTATATGTGTTAACTGTAAACATATGCAGTATTCTTACTAGCCCTTTTACTATTATTTTTTTTAACATCTGTAAAACTACTGCAGGCCAGAATATAGAATAGGATCTTAAGATTCAAATCTCTATGATCAAATGCTAAGCAAATAACTCTCAGACTCAATTATGTGCTTCAAGTTGCCTGTCCACTTATGGTGACCCCTGAATTTCATAAGGTTTTCATAGATAAGAAATAGTGAAGTGGTTTTGCCAACTTCTCTGAAATATAGCCTGGAGTTATACCATGGGGGCGGGGGGGGGGGGGAGAACAATAGCATCCTTGTTCTTTTGAGATATACAGGAAAGGAATTGTAAAGTACTTTTACATTAACTGTACAAGCCTTTGTATGCATACTTGAGAGTTATCTCTATCAAAAGCAAAGTGTGTAAGTAAACATGTATATGATTATGCTGTGAGGCTAAAATCTTATACCCACTTACCTGGCCATATGTATCACTTAAAACATTGGCCATTTCACAGATGAAAATCAGGCCATGTGTGGTCAAATTATACCAAAATGTGGTCATGATAGCAAAAGTTATTAAATGAGAAAGATCACATAAAACATTGGCACATACAGATGAAAATCGGGCCATGTGCGGTCAAATTATACCAAATTGTGATCATGATAGCAAAAGTTATTACCGTATTTTCCTTCATATAAGACGATTTTCTAAGCAGGAAAAGC
>CM034710.1:91290563-91345372 GCA_020142125.1 Phrynosoma platyrhinos | reverse complement strand
TGTCTTATACGCCCAGTCGTCTTATATGCCGGAAAATACGGTAAATGAGAAAGATCACACAAACCAGGAGAGGCCTTTGCCTTTGCCTGAAATTATTGGGAAGGATAAGACTCTATCCCTCCTCAAAGGATGTCACTAGAGAGTACAGGGGGTGCAGCTCACACCAGGTGACACCCTAAGGGGGGGTGATACCACTGCTTCCCAAACATCTGCCTTTTGGCAGAAATGGGCTTTGGTGATTGTCTGTGTTCTTTTAAAACACTGAAGAGATGGTGTGAGTGGGGCAAGACTCAGTGGGAAGGGAAAGGAGAGTCCTTAGGTCAGTGTTGGTGAACCTTTTAGGGGCCGAGTGCCCAAACCAAAAGGTGTCCTGGCATTTTTTAAGGCTATGAGGGAGAACCCATTGCTGTGGGGTGGGACTTCTGGGGGAACTTCCAGGGCAGGACTTCCACCCTCTGGGGGCAGGACTTCCAGGGTGGGACTTCTTCCTCCCACCCTCCATGTGCCAGGAAAAATGGCTTTGTGGCATTCGCCACCATGGCCCTAGGTTTTTACATTTTTAAATTTTTAATTTAATTTGTTTTAATATATATATAAGCTTATTCTTTTTAATCTTTTTAAAAATTACATCTTACCAAATGTTCACTTTGACCATATGAAACAATGTACACATAAATGCATTTAGACTGTGTATATGATACTGTAATTTAATGGTATTACATTGCCTTTATTGCCTTTACATTCAGTGATATTTGAGAGTTACAATTTATAAGTAACATTAGTACAACAATGTACTAAGGATTCTGTATGGTGTGGTACGGGAGGAGGTCAATTGTGAGTGATACCATGAGTTACTGCTCCAGGTGATGCCAACACTAGTGACACCACTGTCACCTTCCTTTTCCTTTGCTGAGTTAATTGAATGCAAACTACTTTTGGACATTGAACTTAATTTCCAGCCACTGAAGTAAGGTAAGAACAAAGGGGGAAGTGGGAGAAGGAAAGATAAACTGGTACATTTAAAAAGCTTCTTAAAAAGTAGGACGACAAACATCATGGGACTATCCCAGACAAATTAGGAAAGTTGGAGGTTATGTGAGTGCATCTACACTGTAGTAATGCAGTTTGACATCATTTTAACTGCCATGACTCCATCTTACAGAATCCTGCAATTTGTAGTTTTGTGAGGTGCCAGCATGCTTTGTAAAGGCTAAACAGTTTGCTGGAGCTATAGCACTTAAAGTGATGTCAAACTCCATTACTTCTACAGTGTAGATGAACCCTCTATAACTAAATACTGAATAAATTATTAACAATACCACCAATGAGTGGCTTATTCTGCTCCTTCCCATTGTAACTTTAAACACTGAACCAAGTAATTTTGTTAAATTATGGCCCATAGACTAAAAGGCATTTGAACTTTGAAAATGAAGCCAACATTCCTTCTTCTGTTGAATTAAATGAAGTTGCTTGTAATTTTTACTCCAAACCACAGCATACTCTGCAGTCTTTCTTGTTTCATAGAGTTTGATATGTTTACTCTCTGAGCTTTCTTGTGAAGGGTAGAAATACCACCACTATGGTTTCTTCATCCACTCTTTTTTTCTCCCTTCATTAACTCTCCTTTGCAATATGACATAAAAGCAAGTACAGATTTCAGTCAGCATCTCCCTTTGTCTACCTTCAGCTATATTAGAAGTGATAGCCAAAAAAAAAAAAAAAATGCTGTCTTACCAAAGAGAATTTCAACCAGGATGAAAATTATTTGTGTGGGTGGTGGTGGGGATTCGGAGTTCCCTGTTTGATTGATTGATTTATCAAATAAGCTCTCAATACCATTGAGACATATCAAACAAGTTATTTTGATTTTAATGTGCTGTTAATTGAACTAGTGAGAGTGCTTCAACCTATAATTCATTAAACTGACCCTGTAACCATTTCATGAAATTGTTTCCATCATTCCTAACTCTATTTTCTGGATACTTACACAAATTTATTAGAAAGAAGCACTAAACTGTCTAGAATCACACACACTCCCAAAATGGTCAGGCACCATGGAAGATTTAGTTGAAGTGTGAAGTGTGGGCTTTGGGAATTATAGCCCAAAAAGTAACATTTCCAAGCCCTTCTTGTAGAAGAAAGTCCCACTGAAATCAGCAAGGCCCTTTCCTATGCTTGCATTGTCAATCTCCAGTTCTCCTTCATAGCCTAAAAAAATGCAACATGGGATTTCTTTTAAACCATTTAAACCTTGAATACCATTTTGGAAGAAAGTCAGGATATAAATCCTCTAAATAAATTTTAAAAATTCAAGTCTTTCCCCAAATGAGCCATAATTGGTTTGTGTGTTGTTGTTGTTGTTTTGCAAGATGTTCTTTTGCCACACTGAAACAATTATGAGTGTGATTAAAACAATCCCAAGTACGATTGAAACAGTTTCTAAATTAGAGATGGGCAGCTGGCAAGGGTTAAAGGGACACATTGGCTCTCTAGGAGACTGATTTTTAAAATCATTTGTAAAAATTTATTCGGGGAAAACTCTGTTATGCTCTCCCATGGGCAATCTGACCATGCCTCCCTCAGTTTTAGACCCAAGAGAAGGCTTTCTTTAACAGGAGGAAAACTGTAACACACAGTTTCTCTTGTGTCTGAAATAGCTCTGGGGAATCCCAGACTTCATGCATAGCAACAGAGGAAAACAACTAGTAGTTTAGGTAGAGTTTAAAATTATCACCCAAAGTGTTCCAGTAGCTCACCAAACTACAAACCACATGATTCCCTAGCATGGGCAGTTAAAGTGTAATCATAACACTATGATTCTGTAGTATGGATGGACAACAGGTTCTTTGGCAGCTCCACACCTGGCTCAAACTTATAGATAAATCCTATCACTTTAAGGGGTAAAATCTACGTGTGCAAGGGGAGGATGAAATATTGGGTGTAAATAATCTTTTGTGGTCTTGACTAAGGGCCAGTACTGACCAGCACAATACTCCAATTTCTTGGGAACTTGGGGGCATGGTGTACACATGATGCATGTCCCCAAGCCGCTGAGAGGCCACCATGAAGCCACCTGAGCTTAGACACTGCATGCTGCAGGAGCACCAAAAAACCACCTCCACAGTGGCAAATGTGCCTTTTTCCCAGCACAAAAAGGAGTGGCTTTCTGCCACTTCTTTTTGCACCAGGAAAACACTGGATTGGGGCTTGGCATGGTATTGCTGTGGTGCCGCAGCACTGCAATCCAAAGTTTTCAGCTTGAAGTACTGTCTGTTTTGGCCCGAAGTACTGACCATCAAAATCATCGCACTTTCTTTACCAACATCTGGCCTCAATTTATACATATGTAATGGAAGTCAATGGAATACATGTGTGTAAATGATAGTGGAACCTGGCCCCAAGTGTTTTCCTACAGTGTTGATCTCTTTCCAGATATTTTCATTTGCTTCCATGAATTATATAAATGCATAGAATAAGTTCCTGTCTTTCAGTGGACTTCTGCATTTCAAAATGTGTTGCAGATCAATCAGTTCTATTTAAGAATTTAAACAGATCTCTGCAAAATCTGTTTTCCCCCCTTTCTTCATAGATGAAATACTATTCATATCCTTTTAGCAGCCTTGAGGTTTTTGTTTTTAAATGTCAAATTTCCCCCTTCATGCATCTTCCAGAAGCCAGCTTCTTATTAAATATTATTTTCATCTACCCATGTTGAATTTCTCTCTCTCTCTCTCTCTCTCTCTCACACACACACACACACAGAGAGAGAGAGAGAGAGAGAGAGAGAGAGAGAGAGCAGCATTTTTATTCATCTGACATTCAAAGGATGGGTTTTCTGTCCCTAACCTTAGCAAACATTTAAAAGCCAACATTCTAAGCTCTTAATTGACTAGGCTTGAGTTTAATGGTAAAGGGCATTTAGTGCTTTGACCTCTTGTTACAGTCTGGTTGAGCAAAAATAAAAAGAGTTTCAGTGTAGACTTTCATATATAACCAGCTGCCATTCTTTCTTTTAATTCATTGTGACTCATCCAGTCAATGTAACTATTTTCTGGGGGGGGGGGGAACCATGGTTATGCTTACTTGGCTCATTCCTAATTGGAACCATTAGCTGAGTTCTTCTCTTAACATGATTGGAGATGTTGAGTAAAAATGTAATTTATATTTTTAAAGGGTAAATTACTCATTTGAATGGTAGGGTCACCATATTCTCATCAGGATGGGGGGGAAGTATTTTCTTGATCATTGATGGTGATTCCTGTGAAATATGTCAAGTAGCAAGCAGATACATATTAATGATTTTTCAAACCATTACAACTTCACCTTAAAATGAGACTGTTATCCACATGATGATACCTGCATTTTAATATTTAAACTGAAATGAAGAAATAATGATGCTACTTCAAAGATTTAAGTAGAATTAAGGTACAGCCAGTGTGGTAAAGTGGCTTGAGCACTGAACTATGACTCTGGTGATCAGGGTTTGAATTTGAGCTCTGCCAAGTAAACCCACTGGGTGACCCTAGGCAAGACACACACTCTCAGCCTCAGAGGATGGCAATGACAATCGCACTCTGAAAAAACTTGTCAAGTAAACCCTGTGATAGGATCACCATAAGTCAGGAATTACTTGGAGGCACACAACAATACTACAATAACAAGGTGATAGAGTTCAAAGATATAGCTATGTTAGTCTGTATAATTAATATTAATCATAGATAGATTTGCAACACCTTTAAGACTAACTGAAAAAAAATTAAAAAGTTGTCAGCATGAGCTTTTGTAAACTTCAGTCTACTTCTTCAGATACTTCACCACCACAAACATCGGAAGAAGTAGATTGAACTCTATGAAAGCACATGCTGACAACTTCTTAATTTTTTTTCAGTTAGTCTTAAAGGTACTACAGAATCTATCTACAATTAATACAATAACAAGGTGTTCATACAATTAAAAGTAAAGTTGGTTGATAAATCTTAGAAGCTTTAATTGCCAGAATTGGTTGTTCTTGCTTTTCTAATCCTTTCCTTCAATTATTTTATTCTTCTCCTGGATTCCAGTGAGAGGGAAAATAATGATACTAGTACCAGGACTAGTGTCATCTCTTTCCTTCCCACAATTGTCTGAGTGTGGAAGCTGTGTGTCCTTCAGATCTTATTCCAATTTGTTCATGTTATTCATGATTTAGCTATCAGTGCTCTCAATGGAGAAGGCTACACAGAGCAACATGTCATAGTTGTAGGCACAGCTGGGTTTACTATTAGGTGGTTGGCTCAGGTGGCAGATGATGGGTGGCTGTGACAAAATGACAGAGGAGAGAGAACTACCCACCATCTGTGTAGCTTAAATATAATGATGGACATAAGCTTATCACCAATCTGCTGCCAGCCAGTCAACTATTCTAGTTATGGGGGACGTGCAGGTTCCATTTTGTTCTTCACTTCAGGCAACAGAATGTCTTGGGCTACCCCTGGCTATAGTAGCATTATGCCGCAATAAAGGACCTTCATAGTCTGTTAAGGGAGCGCACCTTGTCAGTCTGAATTTCCAGCTTGGATGGGGGTCCAAAGCCATGGAAGCTGTGCCTGTCTGGCAAAGGGGACCATTGCTGAGGTAAAAAAAAATCCTCTTCCCCAGTGCTGGGGTAAATAGTTAGCTGCCATTTTCAATGCAATCTCTCAGCAAAATATCTCAGTAGGCTGCCTATTATGCTTCTGTTGCAGGGATGGAAAACCTGTGGCCATTCAGATGTTATAGGACTGAAAATCCTAGCAGCCCTAAACAGTATGACTAAGGTTGAAGAATGCTGAGAGTTGTAGTCCAATAAACTTGGGTGGACATTCTTCTACCCTCTTCCCAATCCATCTTCTATGGCATCTTATAGCAAGTGAATACTTTGAACTGAGCTGTCTCTTTAGCTTCCTGTCTCAGCCTAAAAAATAACTACACAACAGGACATAACCTCAAAATGAGCTCAGTAGACAAGTGTCTACACAGTTTGCTGTGAGCAGCATCTAGTAGTGTGACAGAACATACTTTGTGAGCAAAACAAAAGAGAAAAGAAAAAGCTAACACTTTTTCTCCAAGTCTGATCTTGCCCTAGAGCTAAAATAAAAACTTCCTTAGGCAAACTACTTGTCTAGCTTTCTGGGGGAAAGAGATCTCAATAGTGAAAATAATAGTTTTTAACTTTCTTTTTTAATTTCTTATGGTTGCCCACACCCAATCCTCATTCTCATTGCCAGTTTCCTTTTTGCTCTATTTTCAGATGAGGAGAGGACTCTCCCACTGAAAATGAATGTAGTAGATTCATTGCCCCACTTGAGTGGAAGCCATTAACCACCACTAGTTGCTACTGTAAAGGCCTTCCTCCTGGTGACTGCCCAATGACATATCCAGCAGTTCGACTTTAAATAGGTCTTCTGTTGTAGAAAAGAGCACATACAATTTGGGGTTTTAAAGATATGAGACTTAAATCCTATGTGAATTACTAGAATAGACACACTAAACCAATGGAATTTGCATTCATCCATATGGGAGAAAATAAGTTATGGCACTTGAGCTAAAAATTTATGGTAAACTATTTTACTATTTAGGGATGGGTGAGAATTTTATTTTGATTAGAATTTATTATTTTTATTAGAACTTTTCAGAACTGGAAAGTTTCTTAATAAATTTGTTGGTAAGAACCTGAGATGTTTTGCTATTACGTAGTCCCTCCACATTCACTGGAGTTTTTTTAAAAACAAACAAACAACAGTACTTTTTTACCTAAGAGACCACCTCTCTAGGAATCTCTAGGTTCTGCATTGCAACTCTATGGTCTACATCTGCCAAATCATAGAATCATGCTGGAAGACCAACAAATGCCTAGAGAAGTGTTTTCTCTAGTAATATTAGATCCTCCAGTGAAACTCTATGGTCAATTTTCAGCAGAATTTCTCTGGAGGACTGAGGGATTACTAGAGAGAATATATTATTCAAAGCCACAAATAATCAGAATCGCAAAAGTCAATAGCGTGCACTGCTCCATTTTTTATTAAAAAGTCAACCAGAAATTGCAACCATATATGTGATTTCTGGGCTTAGGTGTGTTCATGAAGTTGAGAGTGTTTAAAGCTAATCCATGATATTTGTCATTTGGGGGTTGTTGTTGTTACTATTATTATTATTATTATTACACTCACCAAATTATTTGGCAGTGTGGGGGTTTTGGTCTGGCCCAGACACACCTGAGAGCCACCCTCCCCCCCAAAAAAGGTTTTGGAGGGTCACCTGTGGACCACTAGCCACACATTCCCCATCCCAGGACAGATCTAAGGTCTTCAGAAAGGCCCTTCTCCATGGCCCACATGGTTGGCTGTGGCACATTATAGGATCTTCTCAGTAGCTGCACACAAACTGTGGAATATCTTCCTCCATCAACATATCTTGGGAATCAACTTTTAGAAATAATTAATTGCTCTTAGACTTTCTTCTACTCAGAAGCTATTTGTTACCATTATAGTTACAGTTTTACAATTTATTTTCTTTCTCATTTCTTAAACTGAAGTAATCACTTCCTTGTTGTTTTTTAAAAATCATATAAATACTACAACCAATTGCCATGTGGTATATAACACACTCTCCTCCTGTTCACCTTGGCATGGCCTCAGAACTGTAACTATGAGATCTAGGGGAATATAAATTTTAACTTTAAAAAAATGGCTGAGTTACAAGCAGCCCAAGGGACTTATCCAATTATATACTGAGGTGCTGAAACAAAAGATTGCAGAGGCAGAACTCTTCTATGAATATATTTTATTGAGGGGAAATACATACAAAATGCACACGCTCTCTCTCTCACACACAAGAGCTAAGAAATAAAGGTGTTAGATTGGAATAGAAGAAACTTCACTAACGGTGATAATTACCAACAGTGAGGTTGCTCCAGTAGATGTGGTTTGGTGGGTGGGAAGTGGGACTCAGACGCTCTGGAACATTCAGAAGAGCAGTGACGAGTCAGGTCTAGCGGAATATGGAATGACGTGGAGTCAGCCTGCAAACCAACTAGTCCCATAAGCAAAGGAAATTTGGGGTTTATATAGAAGAAATCTATCCTGAGGCAAAGTCCAGGTGTCCTACATCAAAAGGTCCAAATTTGCATGAAGTGATCACCTGGGCTGGAGGCTTGCAAGGTGAGAAATGAAGTGTATATATTTAGGTGACAAACATCCTGTGTTAAATTGCCTAGCCTTCCTGAGATGTGGGAATCAGTCCTTTTTGCAACTTCTAAACTGCCGATGAAGCTGTACAGATGGCCCCTAAAGGGTGGCAGGATGCCAGCTCTTTCCTTGCCAGATCAAGGCTGCGGCCCCAATCTGGGTTTTCCATGGCACAAAAAGAAGGCACAAAAAGTGCTCCTTTTTACGCTGCAGAAAGGGCATCCTATCTGCAGCAGCAGCAGCTTTCCCCTGTTTCCTCAGCACATTGCGTGTAAACGCTGCACTGAAGACATACCCTTTTGCTAACCACTGTGCAGTTGCTTGGGTGGCGTGACACCACCCTGGGGGCAGAGTTGGGGCAACCAGCGTGCAGTTGCCACACCCACACTCTTCCCCCAGGCCAGCCCTTTTGGCCGGTCAATAGTGGTCCTATATGATCTTATGCTTAAGAACTAATGGTGGGTACATTTAGAGTCAGCAAAGGGTGATCCTCACTATATCAAAAATGGACAACATCCAGCCAATTGTAACACAAACCCCAACAGAGCACAAGGGGAAAGCACTAGCCAGAAGATATTCCTTTTCCACCATTTGTGAGGCCACATCCCTTAGTGACATGACCCCGTTGTTAAGATGGAATTTAACTTCGGTCTATTTTGCATTGCAAAATTAATGCATTTTGACATTGCTTTAACTGTCATGGCTCCATCCTATGGAATCCTGGGCCCTGTAGTTTCTTGTGGCATCAGAGCTTTCTGACAGAGAAGGCTAACTATCTCAAAAATAACAAAATCCCAGAATTCCATAGCATTGAGCCATTTAAAGTGGTGTCAAACTGCATTAATTCTGAAACTTTGGTTATGCCCCATTTCCTGAAAAGGAAACTATTTTCAAATAACTACTTATTTGTAACAATGCCAATCGCACATTGACTGCTTTTGGCTGGCAAATAAAAACTTCCTTTCTGTAATTTTATAATAATTCTTTCTTTATGTATTTTATGTTTTTATCCAAATTCCCTGTTTTTCTTGTTGTTTTTGTCAACCCATTTTGTCAGCCTCTTGGTTTGGAGCAAAGTGTGGCTTCCTGGCCTCTTCTAGATTGAGATGAATTTTCATTTTCACACAAACACACATACACCTAAGACACCACCCATTCAACATAATCCCTTGTTGCTTTGTGTTGCATTCTTAGGAGGCCTGAAAGACTGCAATAGAAAGGAGAAAGAGGACAAGTCCACTTCCACTTCTGAACAAATCCACTTGCATGTATGTAAATCTGGATCCAAACCATTTTGACAATGTCATTTTATGATAAAGCAACCCTGAGGGACATCTATGCATTATATGGCAGGACAGAATAAACAGGGTAGAATATTTACAAAAGTAAATAAAATAAACCAAAAATAGAAGGAGAAGCGAAGATATTTGCAGACAGAAAGCTCCTTTGAGTAGCAAGAGCTATTATTTACATTGTGATGTGTATATGCTATAACATTTCCAGCCCTTTATGAGTCATCTTGCTGATCATGTCCATTCCAGAATGGTCTGGCATATCCTATTAACTCTTTAGAAAAGATAATGTTTCTTAAGAGATCCTCTTGAAAGTTGAGTCTTGTGAAAGCTTATTCTGTTTGACACTGGTAAAAGGCAAAAGCCCTCATTAAAATAAAATGACAGCTGTTTATATAAGCAGACCCTGGTTACTTTAATTATTGCTTTTGGCAGGATAGTAAAAGTTTAATCTTCCCTAAATCCTACATTAATATCTGCTGGCTAGAGGGTTTCACTGCTCTGGGAAAATAAAAGACTTTCTCAAGTATCTATCAGGGAATCAGCTCTATTCTGGTGTCAAGACAAAAATGAATTGATGTGAAATGACTGATGACAATACAAAATGAATATGGATGCTTGTATTGCTCCTGTTTACTCTTCTTGTTCTGCGTCTGTCTAAGAATGAGATACGTAGAGAGATCTTGTAGCACCGTTGAGACTAACTGAAGGAAAGCAGTTGGCAGCATGAGTTTTCATAGACTGAAGTCTACGAAAGCTCATGCTGCCAATTTCTTTCTTTCAGTCAGTCTCAAAGGTACTACAGGATCGCTCTACATACTGATTCTACAGACTAACACGACTATATATTTGAATTCTAAGAATGAAATATAACAGCTAGTAGGCAAAGCAATATATCTGGGGATTCATCTCTTCCTGAGAAAGCAGGGATCAACAGAATTGAACTTCCCAGTCCTAATATAGATGGCCATGATCTATAAAGTAAGACTAGTGCTAGAAAAGCTTCTTTTTTGACTACAGTACCCTGAATCCCTCAACATCATCTGGCCAGGTAACATTTCCGACTTCCAGTGTAAGATACATGGCTGCTGTATCTTGAAAATCAGCCTCCACAGCACATTTCACACTGCAACCAATGTTCATACTAACTGTAGAGTAAAAATGTGCAAATCTTGGATGTTATAGCTTCAATGTCATCTAGCAATTCTTGAATAAATACTCATAAGAACCATAGTGAAGATCATGCTGTGGGAATGCTATTTCTGATTAATGAGATTTACTCTACAATTTTTATTTTTATTTTGTTGTAATGGCTAAAAGTGCTACAGTAATGCAAAACATATGCAAGATGTTAATGAAATATGTCACTTTTTTTGAAAAGTAGCCCCTGCCTCCTCACTCATAGAAAGTACATCCAACTTATTCAGCATGGCAGTTAGCATTAATGCATATCTCAAAGAGTGACAGTAACAGAATCTCTCACAGCTGAGTGGTATTACCAATTGATAGTCACCCTTGCATGATGAATGTGCACGGAGGCTTATGTGTTGATGTGAAACATTGGCAAATCATGGGGGAAATGGAGACACTGAATGTCAAGATATGAGGCATCATAGCAGCCAGCAACAGCTGTTGAGAAGAAAATATTTCTTGGCTAGTATGTAGATGTTGATGATGCAGACTAGGAAGAAAGAAATATGTTTACTTATGGGTTAGCCTTTAACAATAAGCACCCCCACTAAACTCAGATGCATTTAGGAATGGTTTTAGGTTTTAGATCAGGGGTAGGCAACCTAAGGCCCGGGGGCCAGATGTGGCCCCCTGAGGCCTTTGGACAGGCCCCAGTCCGGTCCTGCCTCCACCGCTGCCGCCCGCCATGATGATATTGATTATTGTTGTTATTAATTGTTCTTGGAGTTTTCTTGGCAAAATCTTCACAGGGGTTTTGCCATGGCTTTTCTGAGAGTGTGCATGCATATTTTTTTAAAAATATTTTTTTTGGTGCGTCGGCCCCAACCAATTGTCTGAGGGACAGCAACCCGGCCCCCAGCTCAAAAAGGTTGCCTACCCCTGTTTTAGATGGTACTCTAATAACAAAGTACAAGGCAGTTATACTGTAAAATATTCAGTGCAACTAATAGTCTTTGTACAGGAGATCTTCTTGGTAAATTTTGTTCAAACAAAATATAAGTTGTATGTTATACAATATGGATTATATATTTAAGACTCTTGATTCCTCCTCCTCCTCCTCCAATACAATCATCTGCCCTTGGGGTTTTTTCTCATTTCTTTGAAAGACCACAAAAACTTCACTTGAAAAGCCTGAACATTCAGTTTAGGATTTGTATTCCACTTCAGTACATTCTAGTCACTCTCAGCTATGACTGAGATAAGTAAACCTTTTTATTTTTATTTTTGTCAGCCTTTTGAATGGCCTTCTAAAGAGCAGTTCCAAAACATGAAATCCAATACAATTAATTGATCTTACCCTCACAGTCTCTCTATACTGGGGCTTCTTCCAACTACCAAGATACCAAGGCTATCTTTGATGGTTCCAGGCAGGTTGGATGGCACTCACAGCCTTCTGCTCCAGTAGAAGGGAATAACCAGGGAAACTTAGGAGGAATAGTTCAGGAGGAATTGCTCCTACTGTTATCCATTGCCACACACACACCAATATCTGCTACCAACAGCAGCTGTCTCACTCTCCCTAACAGTAGATTCACCAAGGAGATCGTATAGCACAGAGGTGTGTATACTGTGCCCCTTCCAGAGGTTGTTGGACTGCAGCTTCTAGCAGTCATAGCTAGCATAGACCACAGTGAGGGATGCTGGGAGCTCCAGTCCATCAGCATCTGAAAAGCTGAATAGATCTGAGCGTTGATATAGCAGAAGCTCCCTACTCAGTACAAAGGTCCAGCTAGTGGAGCACCCCCTTTGCCATAGTAGCCAACCAAATGCCAGTGGAAAGCCCATAGAGAGGGCACCAGCAGAACAGTGTCCTCATTTCCCCAACAAATTGTATGCAGACAGATACTGCTTCTTGTAATAGAGTCAATATATAGCCATAATGTCTACAAACCACTGATAGCCTTATCCTCCATGGATTTGTCTAATCCCTCTGTAAAGTCATCTAAGCTAATGACCATCACCACTACTAATCTCATGATAGTAAATTCCATAGCTTAACTACTCTGTGTAAAGTATATCTTCTGTTCTGAATCAGCTTCATGGAATTACCCTGGAGTCCAGCACTGTGAGATGGAGAAAAACTTCTCTCTGCACACTTTCTCCACATTGTCCATAAATTTACACATCTTGACTATGTCCTTCTCTTACTTGCCTTTTCATAAAAATTTTTTTTCAACTAAAGAGCAACTTTTCTCACAAGAGATCTGCTTCCTTTGTTTGGCATTCCATAAACTGTTGTCATTCAGGACATGTCTTTCAACTGATGAGATTGGGCTGTTCACACAGTTTATAACCAAGGAGGCATTACTGCCTATGGAGGTATTCAGCTTATTTCCATGTAAGCTAAATGTGAGGAGAAGGTATAAGCATACATGCCAACCCTACCTGCAACCTCCCAATCAGTATCCACTTAAGGCTAGTCTGCACTTAAGTGTATTGTGCAAATTGCTGCGGATTTTCACACACTTACATCGGTGCTTAATTATCTTTACTTTCCTGCATAAATTCACATTTATTTGCCTCCCCCCCCTCCAAAAATGCACAGCCATGTGATTCCATGCAAAGGTAACAGATAGGTTCACATTCGATAATGCATATCCTCATGGATACTCTGGTAAAAAAATCAATCCCTTTTTAGTGGAGTTTGAGGAGTCCCCCATCCCACAAAAAGCCCAAATTCCTCTGAATTGTGTGTAGACAGATTGCTGTCTATGATTATGTAGACAACTGACTTCTCTGCTTTTCCCTTCCTGGCCCTTCAGTCTACCCATTGTTTGTTTGTTTGTTTGTTTGCAACTCTGTGCAGTTGAGAGCCCTGCTTTTTCTGAGTTTCTGACTGTGTGAAGGCTTCAGTTCATTCATGAAGCATATATAGTTTTCATCACAGATATAGTTTCATTTTCTACAGTAGAATCTTTTTTGAATATTTTCTTTCTATTTGTTCCCCTAATTGACAGATGTTTCAAAAATACTGTGTACAGTAATTGTTGGATAAGACACACCATTTTTATTTTCTCAGAGCAAACTGAACCTAAGTCCTATCTAATGAAGAAAATCACTGAATACTTTCAGATAAAGCTGAGCACGTTCAGTGAGAGAGTGTGCCCATTTTGTTTCTCTTGAATTCCAATTGATTATATTTTAAGATCTTTCCATCCCGAAAATGAAGATATGTGTATTTTTGACAAATTTTTTGACAATGAAGTAGAACAAATTGAACTCCTTTATTTGAACCAGTCAAATTAATTAGTTATGGCTATTCTCAGCATGAAGAGGTCTATGATATACTGTACCCACCTGATATATAGTTTTAAAAGATGTGGAGCCTCTTTTTAAAAAAGAGGTGGCAGCCATAATTCAACACTAAGTCAGTCAAATACACAGTGATTCATCCTTAGACATTTGAAAGTTAAGGACTTAAAGCCCTTGGCATAGATGGATGTATATGATAACTTCACCCCCACTCCACACATTTGAATGTAAATAATCTTACATTCTTTCCATTATGAGTGAGAAGAAACCTGTGATTTGGGTTTCTTAAAAATAAGAATTGGGCTGAATTTTTCACCATCTCCTTGGTTAGTGTGCTCCCTCTCTCTGAATGTTATGACAATATGGAAGGTAGATACTTGAAATAAATAATTCCAAGAAATATTATCAAATGCTTTCTCTGATCTCAAAAATCAAAACAGTCTTTTTGTCACTGTGATGTTCCAAAAATTCTATAATGTGATTCAATAATATTAAGAACAGTTCTTATGTTATTCCTTAATTGTCTTTCTGGCAAAAAGCCACTTTGATTCTCATGGATATTCTGAGAAATATGTTTTCTCAATCTGCTTGCCATAATGGTAGTAAATCTCATTATAATTATTTAGTAATAAGATAGTTCTATAACTATTTGTTAATATTTCATCTGTATTTTCTTTATGAATAATTTCAATAGAGGTATTTCTCCAAGAACCCAACACCCTCCCTTTTGCTAATAGCTCATCACCACACACCATTTTTAATGGTTAATGTAGCTCATCTTCAAATTTATTATAATATACTGCAGAAAGTCCCTCTGGCCCTGACACTTTTCTGGATTTAATCTTTTTAATTGCTTCAATAAATTCTATAGCTGTCACAGGCCCATTTAAACTTTGTTTTTATTACAAGCTTAATTTGTCCAGTTGTACTTTTATCCAAATAATCTTCCATATATGATTTTTTGTCCCCTGAATAAAATCTCTGCAGTATTCCCCAAAGGCTTTGCATATTTTCAAATTATCAGTTTCAAATAGATCTCCCTTCCTGATCTTTGTGACTTTTTTATATTCTTTCCTGTTTCAACCTATAGGAGAGCCACTTCCCAACAGTGATTTCACTGTTCTTTTGCTTAAGATACAGTCAATTGCTTGGACTGTAAATAATGAGAACTATTGTTGGAATAATTTAATCTTTTGTTGAGTATCTTTATCAAAAACTTTCTAAGGTTTACCTCTAAATTCTGTATTTCATCCATCACCTCACTCTTTTTAGTTTCCCTTTAAATGATAAACAAGAAAATGGCAGGTTAAATGTGATATAGCATCTCAATTTTCACAAAATTTAAACAGAATTTACATTATCCATACCATACCATCAGCCTCCATTTCCTGTGACATTTTAGAGGAGCATGTTAAAGGCAGCAACAGCTGAAAGAACAGACATTTTTTTTTAAAGAAAAAAACTGTATTGCAAGGAATTTTCTATGGATTTGCCAAGGGGTTTAGGATCAAATAATTGAAGTCAGATTTTAGAGTTGATGGCACTATATATCTTATAATCAACCAGTTTGAAAGTGGGCCAAGGCAATGTGTTTTTCCTAAAATAATGCCAAACAATCACTATAAATTAAATCTAATTAAGAAATCCTGTTCTAGCCAAAACATGTCAGAAATTTCTTCTGAACCTTTAAGCTTTGAAAAACGGATCACCATGACATATATATATATATATATATATATATATAAAATGATTTTTTTCAGCCTTCTTATTTGCACACAGATATACTCTATTCTGTTTTAATTTAACTATTGTTCTAGAAAATGCCAGCATTTATCAGTTACTAAGTCAATAGCAGGATGGTCATATTGTGGTTTGCCATTGTAGCTAATAGCAAAGATGTGGCAGGAAACAGACCCCTTCATTATTTCAGCAACAAGCTAAGAGGAAATGTCACTCTGTTTGAATCATCCATGAATCACATTAAAAGATTTCTAGTTTGAGATCTCCAGTGGGTTTTTGTTTTTATTTTACACAATTTATGTATCTTAGACTTTAAACCATCAATGGAGGCAGTGATGCACTTTTCCTCCTCCATCTTTGACCTGATTTTCCAAGGCTATCTTCATTGTTATATTCTTATATAGCAACTACTCAAGGTAGTGTGAAATTCATGAGTCCTCAGCAGGTAAGTATCGTAGTTTTCCTCAGTACTTTTGTTTAATTACTTTCATCATCGTTGTTATGTGCCTTCAAGTTGTTTTCAACTTATGGCAACCCTAAGATGGATCAATCACAGGAAATTTTTTTTTGGCAAGATTTGTTCAGAGGGAGCTTGCCATTGCCTTCCTTTGGGGATGAGAGTAGTATTTGGGCCAGTTGTTAAGGGAAGAAGGATGTGTGTGTGGGTGTGGGTGTGTGTGTGAGAGAGAGATTTGCCCAAGGTCACCTAATGGGCTTCCATGATTGAGTGGAGATTCAAAGTCTGGTCTCCGTAGTCATAGTTCAAACCACTAAACTGTGCTGGCTCTTATATAATTACACTCACAAGTTTTGCTTTTTGTTTCTTTTTTGTCCAAACAGAATGTCCTTCCTTCTGTCTATAAGAAAAATGCTGAATAGATTTAGATATGGAACATGCTGTAAGAAGTTATCTTATCAGTTCATTTTGTTTACTTGTAACCAATAATTTCTTGGAAGATCAATGGCTAATTTTTGATATTGCCCTTAACAGTGTCAAAGAAAAGGTTGAACAGAGGAGAAAATGATAGAAAAGAACAAGATGTGGGACCATCTGGATAGCAGAAACCAAAAACTGGTCTACTGTGAGAGGGGCTTTGCCTTGCTAGATGAACCTAGATGCTTCTAGTGGCAATGTCTTTAAGATAGAAATTGATAATTACTTCTTTCACAGGTACTGGTAGTTCAGGAGAAACTTTCTATACAGCCATCTCATTGTATCAAACAGTAGTATTTGGGCCAGTTGTTAAGGGAAGAAGGAATGGTGGAGTAAATACTTGAGAGTATTTACATGCCATCTATAAATTGAAGTTCTTGAAGCAGATTGCAGTATGTTTGTAATAACAACTGGCAGAGGTATATATAGAGTTTTCTCCTGTTCTTAGAAGTGCCAACTATCACTATGTTTCTGAATCTCTGGGCCATAGCAGATGGCAGAAGTAATGGCTGGAAGAAGAATTAGATATTATTCTGTCATAGAGCAAGGCTTCCACACTGAAGCATAGGATGAGCTTTAGGGTAATTTTAAGTGGGTTGTTTTTGTTTTTGGCTAATTTCAAAAGCCCTTTGCTATAATTTCTGACAACTTGTGCCAATAGTGACACATCATTCCTCTGGATGGGGATGGAGAAGAGGCAGAGAAAGTGATGTGTGTGTGGGTGTGGGTGTGTGTGAGAGAGAGAAGATGCCCAATTTTCTCCCCCGTTGGTATGCAGCCCTGAATAGGTTAGCTTTGAGTGAATGCTAGTGGAGGGATTACTTTTGATCTATAGGATTTCAGTCTTAATTTGGTTACTGAGTATTATTAGGGTAGGAGTTCATTTCCATGAAAGGCTCAGTCATAGTTAATGGTCTGAAATGGAATAGTCTGTGTAATTGTGTGAAGTTCAGTGTTCTGTTGCCATTCATGATAGCAACAGCCTATGTGACAGCAAAAAATCAGGATTATTAGACAGAACACTAGAGATAATAATCTCAGTCTTTGGAACTACCAGACCCAATCTCTGATAGCATTAGTCCATTCTCAGACTCTATTCTTTCCTAGATGAATAGAAGGCCTTAAATTAGTAGGTCTCTGGTCTGGAGCTTAGCTCTCCCTCAGGCTAAGAGTTTGCACAGGGTGCACTCCTTGAGTTCACATAATGACTGTGAATTTCAACATCATTTGAGCTGGATATGCTGCCCATTTTAGGACTCAGGGTCAGGGACCACAATCAGGACAATGTCTCTGGCAACTTGGGTTTAGGGGTCTCTGCTATCTTGGGCTCAATAATTTCTAGTCAGCTTGGAGGGCTACAGTGCCTTAGAACCTCTTCAGCATCGAAGTAGGATGAAAAATGTGGCCTTGGGAGCAGTGGCATCACTAACTATCATGTCACTTCATGCAGGAAGGTGCATGTTCATCCCTCCTGCTCTTCCATCCCCAGGATCTCTCCCTGGGTCTTCTCCTATGGAAGGAAGCCTGGGGGTGGAGCAGATGGCAAGGGCATGAATGTACTCCTCAAGACCCAATCAGGTGTCACCCAGTGTGGGCTACACACCCTGCATCCTTCCCCCCATGACACCACTGCTCCTTAGTTGGCATCAATCAACCACAATTAACCTCTGTGCTGATGAAAAGTTATTGCTGGACTCCAGAGTAATGATATATATCCACCAGAAAAGATTTAAAATAACATAGTAATTCAAAATCAATATCAAGTATGCAATCATTAAAAAAAAATCAGATGCATTCTTCACCCTTCATTCAAGTAACTCAGGGCAGCATACATAGAACTATTTCATTTCTATGCCCATAAAAATACTCTGAAGTAGTGCAGCATGAAATATAGTGATACTTCTAAGACTAGTCAGTGAGAGTGACCATTCTGACACAGTGGTCAGAATGATCTTGATTTTTCTTCATGGAAACTCATTCCTTAGCCCTCACACTTCACTAACTCTGCATAATTGAAGTATCTATTTTAGTTTCATAAATGCCAAGTTCCTCTTTTGCTGAGAATGTTCCCATCAATTTATGAAAAACCATCTCATACAAGTTCCTTTATGGTATTTCACAACATCTTTTGGTGCTTCTGCTTAAAGAAGTAGTAGAAGAAAAAACAATATGGGGAATTTTGAATGGGGCAAAGAAAAAAACTGCATCAGAAACAAGGATTTCTTCTTTCTCACATATGCCTGCAACAGATGGAAGATATCATGTTTATTTTAAGCAGTCCAAACCACTGGGACCCAACTGAAGCTGTCGTTTGTTAAATTATTGTTATTTTTTAAAGTGGTAAATCAGTTGAAAGATTTGTGCATCTTCACATGCTTACTTGAAAATAAGGTTCTTTCAGAAGCAGTCCTAAACATGCTTACTTCGAGAGAGGGTGTTTAATGTATACTGAAAATGGGAATCTATATTTGATTGTTAGACCTAGTTGAGGGGACAGCTCACTGGCTGTAAAACCCCAGTCTACTCCCAAAATATTCTGGTCCCAAATTGCCCTGAATCCCCACCCCACCCCATTGCCTGGGCTCTCTGGAGTGACACTAGTGCTGCCTGCTTCTGCTGCCACTGGCAGAAGTTGCTCCCTCTAAGGTTGGAAACAAGGTGTCCAGCATTAAACACATGGCTGGGCACTTTGTGACCTTGGAGGGAGCGATCCACATGAGCAGCAGCAACAACAGGTGGCACAGAGAAATGCTGTGTAGACAGCCACCCGGTGTTGCTCTGGAATGCTCTGGATTTTTTTTTTTAAAAAAAATCTGGATCAAATGGTCAAATGGTGAGCTTTTAAAATTTGGCTTAGGGAAGGGATGGTCCAGATTCACTACAGAACTGCTCTTCCCACATAAAGATAGTCCACAGTTGAATCAGGCCTTTGGCCTAATGTTATGTGGACAGGACTACATAAGGGCAGGGGAAGCCCTGGTAGACATGCCCTATATTAGAACCTTATTACATGAGAAAGAAAAAAAGGCAAAACAGAGTGGGAGAGTAGTGACTTTCTCTGTGCCTCTCCACATATCATCCTAGCACTTCCCTTCTCTTCTTGAAGGAGACAGCCATAAAAGCATGCCTTTTGTTGAATTGTGACAAAAGACATGCTTTTACAACCATCTCCCTCAGGAAGAGAATGGAAGTACTACGACAGCATGTAGACAGACATGGAGAAAGTCACTACTCTCTAATTCTGTTTTGGTTTTATTTTCTCATACAATAAGGAAGATAGTCTGGTAAGTCAACACTTGTGTAAACTTCTTTGGTTTAATGGGTCTACTCGAGTTGGGGAGTAACAATTGGATTTAAGTCTAGATGTAATCACAAGCAAGAATTTGTTATAAAATTTAACACTCTTGCATCCAGCTCCCTACCTCCTCCTAAGGTGCACATTTCAGTAGCAGGTTTGGGGTTTTATGTAGAGACTGTAAGTTCTTGGTTCATATGTTATTTTATTGCCAAGGATGAGAAGGGGTATTTGTGGGATCTTATGCATCAGATTGGAAAAACAGCTCGGATGGATTTGAGTGCTACTCCAATTCAAGCAGCAAAATAGCCTGGACTCTCCTACTCTGCTCAACAGTACTGATTATTTCAGGGAAGGTATTTGGAAACCTGATTAGTAGTGGTACCTTCTCTAGCATGGTAGCTGTGGGGAGAAGGCAGAATTATGCCCAGCTAGCAACAGCCAATTGGGAGTAAGCTGGTGACATCCAATAGAATTTTGGGCTGTAGGTGATAAAGAATTCCATTGCTGATAGTTAGAGTCAGTTTGGGTCTGGTTGTGTCCAGGAGTCAGGGACTGTGAGGGCTAAAGTTCAGAAGGGAGGACTTAGCTCTAGGACAGAACTCCAAGAGGTGGAGTTTCTGGGTACCCTGAGGGCTATTATAGAAATAAGGTTAAAGGATAGCCATAAATAAGGACGGTGTGAGGGTCCTAAAGAATAGTGGCTTGTGTTCTCTAGAGTTAAAGAGTGTGTAACGAAGTATAACAAAAACTAGTAAATGCAACATCGAATAAATGAAACATTCCCCCTAAGCAGATGGGCGGTCGTGGGCCGCCCTGGGAAGGTGCGCCGCAGGACCAAGGCATCCCCATGCCTCGATCCAGCGGCGCACCGTCGGTGCCCCTGGAAAGGAGTGCTAAAATAGCGCTCCTTTCATATGTCGCCTCCTCTTCCCTGCGCCGAAGACAGCTGAATTAGCAGTCTGCTTAGGCCCATTGTTAACCATCATTCAAATAAAGTTTTATTGTTATTTAATTACAAGCTTGTCTGAACCTGGATTGAATTTCCACACTACTAAGAAATAAATAAAAAAAAGGTTGGGGAGTAACCCCCTAGATATAAATAACAGTGGTGTGGTACATCACATATTGGGGCAACAATGGGATAACAATACCCATTGAGCTGCCACATCGAGCAAAGTAAGTGGTGCTTGTTACAGTAACCATCAGTTGCCACTGATGACTAGGGCAATCTGGTTTGGTTTTGCTGTTTCTGCTTTTTCCAACTTTAAATACATTTCCTCTCCTATCTGCATCACTCTGTACTCCTTTTAAAAGTTTGCATGAAAATTTATACATGTTTTCATATTTCTCTTAACATGGACGTTTGGTGTGCAATTTTGCCTAATTTCTTCACACAGTTTTCCTTATTGTTATGCTGTTTTAAAAAGTATCTCACTAATATATGCACTTTAATGCACATTTTCCCCTGATATAGGAGATTTCCACACTACAATCTTATAGTGCTGCTATTCCACTTTTACTGCTCTGGCTGCCTCCTGTTGCATTCTGGGGCCTATAGTTCAGCGAGGCCTAAGAGCTCCCTCACTGAGAATTCTAAATGTCCCACTGAACTACAAACTCCAGAATTCCACAGGAAAGAGCCATAATAGTTAAAGTGGAATAATATTGCTACAACAGTGTAGTAGTGTGACATTGACTTCATTTCTCTAGCATTCTGGGTTTTATGGAAGTTGCCACATGCTGGAAAACACTGGATGGCCTATCCATAGAAAAATGGCTTAGTAGGATGTAGTCCAGGGGTAGGCAACCTTTCCCCTTTAAGGGCTGAGGGACTTCAGCTCCCAGAAGCCTCAGCCATGTTGGCCAATAGTCCCATGTTGGCCAATAGCTCCTCAGATTCTGGGAGCTGAAGTCCCTCGGCCCTTAAAGGGGAAAGGTTGCCTACCCCTGATGTAGTCTATTGCTCTTTCAGGAAAAAAAAAGTCTAATAAAGTAAACCACACACACACACACACCCAAACAAAGGGATAAGATTTTCTTTAGGCTCTCCAGACTCTTAGGCCAATTTTTGGAGTGTGTGTGTGTGTGTGTGTAGTTCATGAGCTCTGGACAATTTGAATCAACTGAAAAACAGAATACTGAAATTAAAAAGAACAATTTAATGAAGATGTTCTTTTCTTAATCTGTCACACTGTACCGACTAATTTACCCATCGCAGAATATATTTACCCTTTCCTGTTTTGGTTTTGTTGTTTGCCCTTTTTCTTTTTTCTTTTATGATTGTTAGGGTCAATTGTTATATAGAACATTATGTGAAAATAAAATTTAAGAAAAATTTTAAAAAACTTATTTTTGTCATGGGTGATGGGATGATTCTGCACAAATGAATTTGTTTTGCAAGTATGAAATAAAGATAAATCATCTTTTTACTCCCTTACTGGAAATGACATGCAATTCTGTTATAATCTAGGCTTGCGGGGACCTCCCAGAGGGCCTTTTCCGTTGTCGCTCCCAGGCTCTGGAACGGCCTGCTGGATGAGATCCGTCAATTAACATCTCTTGACAGCTTTAAAAGGGCTGTCAAGACGGATCTCTTCCGGCAGGCCTTTCCAGACTAAAATACCCGGCCTCGAGACCTTGAGACCTTGAGACTTTGTGGTCTCTTTTAATGAACATTCTATAACTCCCCTTAGCAGGGGTTGTTGTTTTGTATCTATAATTTTATATTATCATTGTTTAATATAATTGTTTTTAGTTGAATCTGATTTAATACTTTTTTAAGGGGGGGAGGAGGGAATTATATTGTTTTAGATTGTATGTATTTTATTCTTGTTCACCTCCCGGATTGGTTCGCCATAGGGCGGTATACAAATAAAAATTATTATTATTATTATTATTAATGAGAACAGTATACAAAATGCACATTGTTGAATGCATAACATACCAACCCAATTAATGGGACACACATTTTTTTTTTAGAAAAGACAAAATTACTGTGTTGGTTCAGGAAAGATTGCATGCTGAAACTTCTCATTAAGTTTCCAATATATAAAGTGTCTTAAATACAGAATACAAAATAATGTCCAACAGATTAGAAACACTCAATATACATTTCAGTCCCCAAGAAAGAAGACACCTGGGATTGCAGTAACTACAGGATGATCTTATTAAACTTACATATAAGAAAAGTGATGTTCAAAATTCTACAAGAAAGACTTTTATCATATATAAAGCAAAAATGCAAAATGTCCAACCTTGGTTCAAGAAAGGAAGAGACACTGGAGATTGTATTGTAAACATATGTTGTATGATGAAGCAGATCAAAGATTTTCAGAAGAAAATCAACCTGTGCTTTATGGATTGTAGCAAAATATTTTATTGTGTAGTAGAGCATGAGAAACTACTAATTGCTCTTAAAGAAATGGGTGCGCCACAACATTTGATTGTCCTGACATGTAACCATCAGGACAGAATATCAAGAAATTGAATGGCTTCCAATTGGCAAGGGACTCAGGGAAAGATGCATTTTATCACCCTATCTGTTTAACTTGTATGCTGAACATCAAGCAGGATTAGACTTGGAGAAAGGAGGCATGACAATTAAAGGAAGGAACATCAGCAATTTAAGATATGCAGATGACACCAGCAGAAAATAGCAAAGACATGGAACGGTTATTAAAGAAGGTCAAGAAAGAAAGTGCAAAGGTAGGTTTACAGTTCAACATTAATAATAATAAAAAATGTCCACAGAGGATTTGTGTATGTGCCTTCAAGGTCTCTGTTGATTTATAGTGATCCCATGAATGTCTTAGGGCAGGGGTAGGCAACCTTTCCCCTTTAAGGGCTGAGGGACTTCAGCTCCCAGAATCCCAGGAGCTATTGGCCAACATGGGACTATTGGCCAACATGGCTGAGGCTTCTGGGAGCTGAAGTCCCTCAGCCCTTAAAGGGGAAAGGTTGCCTACCCCTATCTTAGGGTTTTCTTAAGCAAAGAATATTCAGATGTGGTTTTGCCAGTTCTTTCTCAGAAATATAGCCTACAGCACCTGGCATTCAATGGCAATCTCCCATTCAAGTACTAACCAGTGCTGACACAGTCGGCTTTTACAGACTGCCAGAAATAGTGCAAATTGGGGCCACTTTTACTGTCCTGGCTCAGTGCTAAAGAATCATGAGAACTGTAGTTTATTGTGGCACCAGAGCTCTCTGGCAGAGAAGGCTCAATGTCCCAGAAAAAAAAAAATACAATTCCCATGATTCCCTAGCACTGAGCCAGGACAGTTACAGTGGCCTCAATTTGCACTATTTCTGGCAGTCTGCAAAGGCCCTGAGTTTGCTTAGGGCCTCAGCAGACAGCTAATTGAGCCATCCTGGAGGCAGGGAAGAGGAGGGGCAGCCGCATGATCGGTGGCCCTTCCTCTTCCCAAGGTTGCTCTCGGAGCCTCCAGCCCTCCACACAGCCGGCGCTCCGAGGGCAACCTCCCACCGCAGCGTCCGCACACGCTATGGCAGATAAGTCAGTGAAAGTGCGCCCTACGCTTTTGGGGTGCATTTTCACTGACTTCTGAAAGGAGCGCTGATTTAGGGGCACCAATGGTGCAAAGTGTCCTCTGTGGACTTTTTTTATTATTAATGTTCAACTGTAAACCTACCTTTGCACTTTGCACGTACCTTTAGGGGCGCCAACGGTGCGCTGCGGTGCGGATGCCTCTGTCCCACAGCGCACCATCCCACGGTGTCCTGGAAGCTCTCGTCTGCTTCCCCCCTTAGTTTCCAAGATCAAATTGGATCTTGTGCCTTTAGACTATTTAGACTAACCTGAGAAAAGCCCTCCCTCTAGTCAATCTACCCAGTCTCAGAGGGAGAGAAAGGTAAGGCCAGCTCTATTAGGCCTAGCCAGAGAAAGAAGAGTCCTCCCTCCAGTCCATCTGCCAGGGCCCCGGCCTCAGAGGGAGAGAAGAACTGCTTGATCCTCTTCCCCACTGCCATTCCTTTCTCTTTTGGTGTCATGCCTTTTTAGATTGTAAGCCTGAGGGCAGGGAACTGTCTATTTGTAAGATGCTCTGAGAGCCTTTGTGGCTGAAGAGGGAGGTATAAATACAATAAATACATAAATAAATAAATAAATAAATAAATATTTCTCTCTCTGTGTTGTATGCCTTGTATAGATTTTAATAACATGTATCCACCATGGAGGTAGATTGCAAGTGGCTACTTGCAATCTACCTCCATGGTGGATACATGTTATTAAAATCTATATGAGTTTAATTGCTTTAAAAATAATTCTGAATCTACTAACAATGCTATGAAAAAAAATTCAGTCGTCTTACATAAAGTTATATAAAATTATTTACAAGAGCCAGTGTAGTGTAATGGTTTGAAAGTTGGACTATGACTCTGGAGATCAGGGTTCAAATCCCCACTTGGACAAGGAAACACACTGGTTGACTGTGGACATGTCACACTCTCCCAACCTCAGAAGAAGGCAAAGGCAAACTCCCTCTGAATAAATATCACCAAGAAAATATTGGAAATGACTGAAAGGCAGGTAGCAACAAGAAGATGATTTACATAACTTTAAAACAGATGATCAAAACACTGGTGCAGAGCCTGGGTGACAGCCCTCATAGAAAGCATTAACATCCTAAACATATATAAGAGAGAAGAAAGACAATTTGAAGTATTTGGGTTTCCGTTTGATTCAGAAAGATTGTTACATGGTCCTTCAGCAATGGATATATATGTAGAAGGATAAGATACACTGAATACAGAAATGGACTGGATACATTATTAGGGCCTTTGCAGACTGCCAGAAATAGTGCACATTAAGTTGAGGCACTGCCCTGGCTCAGTGCTAGGGAATCATGGGAATTGCATTTTTTTCTGAAACATTGAGCCTTCTCTGTCAGAGAGCTCTGGTGCCACAATAAATTACAGTTCCCATGATCCCCTAGCATTGAGCCAGGGCACTGCCTCAATTTAATGTGCACTATTTCTGGCAGTCTGCAAAGGCTTTTACCTGATATATCTAATAATAATAATAATAATAATAATAATAATAAAATTTATTTTTAATCCGCCCCTTTGCTAGGCAACTGGGGCGGCGTACAACAAGTTAAAGCTATACAGAAGTAAAACACATCACCAAGTCCCCCCCTAACCCTCCCACCCCTTAAAAATAAATTAAACTGATAATATTAAAAACAACAAATAGTAAACATCAAATACTAAAATCATAAAACAAATAGCAGCAACAATAACGGGTGGAAATAGGAGATCTAGATCTCTATCCACCAACTGGAATGTTTGGATATATATGATTGCCTCCTTTTCTTATATGTGAGACTGTTGCCTTGATGTGTATATTTTCAATGAATTGTAAAATTCTTTATAAGCAATTTTTTTGGGGGGGAAATCACCAATATTTTTAGGAAAACCTGGTGAAGTCAATAGCCAGTATCCCATGCTGATACAGAAACATGGTATGTTTCTGAAGCTATCCCTCCCTGCTTTCCTAAACTAGTTCATGTATAGGATCCCATGAACTAGCATGTCTATTAGCACTTTCTAACCTACCTTGTAGGAATCACTGGTCTACTAATATAATTTTTTCTTATTAAGCATGCACTTGACTTTATGTATTTGTATATACTTTGCATTTACTCTAATGAAAGGATTGATCACTTTCCTTCCTTCTTTTTTCTTTCCTCTTTTGCACAAGTGCCATGTAGCTATGGGTATGGTGTGTTGAAGCAATGCATTCTGAATCAAACCTCTTGACTGACAGAAGTCTTTGGAGCTGCAAGGTCTAAAAATAACATAGATGGGAGGAGCCTAATGCACTATTTATAAAATGCACACTAGTGTGGCCAATTGCTATTACTGACAAAGACCACAGATCACCAAATGGCTCACCAGAGGAATTTTATGAATTGCCTTCCTTTTCTTACTGAGAATGATCTGATTCAACACATGTCATCTTCATGTGAATGGCTACAGAAAAGTGTTGGTAGTGTGTTGCTCCCTCTTTGTTTTTAGCACATCTAAATCAGGCCCCAGCTGTCTTGTGTTCTTTTTTTAAACTTTCTCTTCTGCAGCTGTACTGAGAATGTATTGGGCTGATATGTTCCTTCAAGGCACAGAAGGTCAGGAATCTGGCAAGACACTCTATTTATAGTAGACAAATACATTTCCTAAATGCACCTGTTAAGTGATTCAGTACCAAAAGAGTTAACAGGTTGGCATTTGTGTTGCTAAATTTAAATCTTGAAGTTTCCTGAATGTCATAGTGTTAGGGCATGAATTTTGTACTTCTAGTAATCTTTCTTTTTCTTTTTTGCTTTTCATTTCTAAAACAATTTACAATTAATAACAAAAGCAATAACATAATTCCCCAAAACCAATATGTATTGCAATATATTACATTTACATTGATCCACGTAGGTTAAAAAACCCCACACCAAACCTTGCATTGAGTATATTGGCCAACCAAAATGCACAAAATATATTATGCAACCTTTCAAAGTGCCATTGGCTTCTTCATCAGGCAAAGGTGTTAAGAATTATACAGGGGGGGGGGGATTATAAGATGACAATGTTGGTCACAGACTTGCATTTTCTCAAGATGTTGTTGGTGTGTTGTTCTTTGGAGGGATATCTCCATCTGGCCATGTGGCACTGGGAACAAAGCATTCCAAGGTCCAGGAATCCTTGTTTTGTGGATTATTCATATGTGGATTTTGTGGATGTCATTGTACTTTGCTATATGGCCAGCACAACTACCCCTGAATATGTTTCCTGAGTATATTTGGCAATTTTATGACCTGACAGGAATTTCTATGTTTTGTGATTACTTTACGTTTGGATTTCCTAAACTCACTGAGACTCCACCCCCTGTCCAAATTGAGCCAACCTGCTTTGTTGTTGTCTGCCTTCAAGTTATTTCTGATTTATAGTGACCCTAAGACTCTATCACAGGGTTTCCTTGGCAAGATTTGTTCAGAGGGGTTTTTCCATTCGCTTTCTCTGAGGTGAAGTGTGACTTGCCCATAGTCATACATTGTATTTGCATCACAGAGAGGGGATTTGAACTCTGGTCTCCAGAGTCCTAGACCAATGCTTAAACCACAATACCACATTAGCAACAGAATATGTCACTTCTGCTTCTTGTCATCATTGCTTGTATAACAATGGTGTGTGACTTTTTTTGGTGATGTTTCAATATGTTAGATAGGATTTAACCAAAAATTATCCCGGGGGGACACCATAGGCTGCAATCCAACATCCCCTTCAACATAGTGTAAATATCCATATGCGGAGATATGTTGCTCCAACAATGTGCAACTCTCATGCAAAGTAGCAATACTGGACAACACATGTCAATGATTGGGCACATTGTGCAGTATGCAATGCTCACTGTGAAAATGTAATGCACAACATAGCTGCATGTACTATTCTACTTTTGTCACTGTTAGAAAACTTTGTCTGTTGAATTACGGTGACTAATTTACCAGTCATGTGTGGCATAACTTGTGTTTGTGTTATTAACATAATGCCAGCCATAGATGAGAAAATATTTATCCCAGCTTTTTCTATTAAAAAAACCCAAACAAACACAAACTGTACATGGCAGGTGCCTGAAACTCAAGGTGTTGGTTACTACTCTTCAAGTGTCATAAAATGCCCACCTTGTAGATATGCTTATGTGTGAATTTCTACAAGAAAACATAACTCTGGAAGATTGAATAGTCTGGTAGGAATAGGTGAGAGCTAATATGAAATAGATTTGAATGTCATTCTACAAGTACTGTATCTGAATGATGCCTGTTGTAGGCAACAGGTGTTGGGTGTGAGGAGCTGTTGCAAGGTCTGGGATGTGGTAGAGCTGTGTGTACCGCATGGTCTGCTTTATCCATTTGTAATCCAGGCTGCTCCCCTTCAGTGTAGTAGAAAATCTCATCCTCTGAACAGTGTTGAACTAGATCTGAACAAGCTCTCTATTTTGTTCATATTTTTATCATAAACATGTTTTTTACAAAGCAGAAAAAATACATTAAAAATTTCATGTTATATCATTATCTTTATCTTTATTGAAAAGACTTAATTGAACTTGAGATCCAAATGGACCTTAAATCCTCAATTTTAAGAGGAGTCCTGTCCCCGCTCCCCTGAAAGCAGCGCTGGTCCTCCTTTGCATAATTTCTCTTGAAGGCCCTGGACATGTGATAAAGGCCACACAGTGACAGCTAGCAACAAGAGGTGCTGTATAAATGAAAAGTGTGGTTGATTACTATGATAAGCTATGTCTTAAGACCCTTAAATGTGCAGCAATAGGATAATGGGGAAAAAACTAGTAATTAAGAATGAGTAGCTGGTCATTAGAAATGAATAATCCCTCTACGCTTTGTGAAGGGTGCATCAAAACAGAGGTTTTTCTGTCTGAATAGTGAGAGCAAGTAAGGGCAGTTCATACTCTCAGTCATGTTGTGCCCTCTGGCTAGCCTACTGGCAGAACACTGCTCTTGTTTTATAAGGGGAATTTCCCTACATTCCTCACTGAAGATAAGACTCTCTCTTGTTTTCATTCTTATCCTAAAGGAAGTTTTCAAACTATGGAAATAAAGCAGAACAAAACTGATGTAAAATCACAACAGTATTTGACCTGTCTCCATGCCTCAATAATCCTGATTTTAGCCACTGGCAAAAGTCTGCTGTAATCCTTCTTATTTGTTAGTTTTGGTTTCTGCCTCATCATATGTAAGAGCAATGAAGGAGATAAACATTAGATAAGGAAAAAATAATGTAAACCTTATTACAATAAGTCATATCTCTGCATTCTTCTTCTTGCCTGCATACATGATGAAGACTGTGGTGAAAGTCATTTGAACATATATTTTCTGCCTGAAAACAAACATTTTACGATGTAGTAAATATGTGTTCCTACCACTTTCACCATAAGTGTACCACTTCCTTCTGTGTATGGATTAACTGATAAGAGAGATAAAATAAAAACCACAACAACAACAACAACAATTTTTGCACTAGGAAACTGTTGTGTGAACTAAGTTCTAGCTAAGGAATTTAGTAACATTTGTAATTTTAAATTCTTTTGGCTATGAAGCGTCATTACCATTTTTTTGCATCCACGTGGTATATAATAAAATAAATAACAATCTTTGTTTTTTTAAAATTTAAAAATTTAAAAAAATACTGTGCTAAATATTTCATGAATAGCTAGCAAGAATTTTATCTAGTCAGATTTCCTCCCTTCTGGCTCTTTGACAGAATAGATGAGTGTTGAGTGTGTGAGAGAGAGTTTCTTCTCTTTTTGTGTTTGTGTAGGCATCTATGTTAGTACAAGAATGTGCAAGAGCTATAAGAAGGGGAAGGAGAAATGGGAACAGTTGGAAAGGAAGATGAGTGAAAAGGAGGATTTGCCATATGGTAGGTATATTCAAGATTGAAGCAGGCATTTTGTCTAAGTAGAACATGCAAGCAGAACGTAAGCTGCCCATGCCTTGTAACCCACCCTGATGGTTTCAGAATGAAAGCCTTCAGGCCAACCAGAAGCAACTAGCGGCTTTCATGTCAGTGGAACAGTGAATCTGTTCCAGGTTTTAGCCTGAACATTGATGGAGCTGTACAAAGATATGATAGGTTGTAGTTTCAGTTCCTTACACCATACAAATTTAAAGTTAGAAAGGACCGCAAGGTTCCACAACTACAGCACTCCTGAAAGATACCCACACAACCCCGTTTAAAGACCTCCAAAGATAGAGAGTCCACCATCATCTGAGACAGTCTATTCTACTATTAAACAACTTTTACAGTAAAAAAAAAAAAAGGGTTTTCCTAATGTTTAAGTGCAATCTCTTTTCTTATACTGTGAATCCACTGGCTCTTCTTTAATCCCTGGAGTAGCAGAAGACAAACTTGCTCCATCTCCAAGATGTCTATCACATTTATCTAACAATACCTGGGGAACCAAATTTGGAAACCACTAGAGTCATACTTGTGAGGTCCAAGTTCAAGCTTCCCACAGTGAGCCATGAAATAATTCCTTTAAAGCTGGGACCAAAACCCAGAATAGATTCACCACTCCACTGGCATAGGATTAACCATCTGCAACTGCTTGCAGCTGCAAGTTCTAGGAGTGAGGCTCTGTTGCACATATGACATCAAGGGCAGGGCCCTATCTCTGCTTGTCTATTTAGCTATGCATCCTTATTGGCTGAATATTTGTGGGGGGCAGGGGAGTTGAGTGTGTGTTCAGTGTTGCCTTTTGACAAATGTGCATCAAATCCAATTACCTCATTTATTTCATATGAGAGAAAAGAGGAATATAAATTAAATAAATCAATGAAAATAAATTCTATACTCATCCCACTCTTTCTTTGAAGACTGCAGCTCAAAACAGATGCTTCTCTTCTCCCATAACCACATTTTTCTCACAACAGGACTTGGACAAAGTTCACCTAATAAGGGGAGTCAATGGGCCTAAGCAGACTGCCAGAAATAGTGCACATTAAATTGAGGCAGTGCCCTGGCTCAGTGCTAGGGAATCATGGGAATTGTATTTTTTTCTGAGACATTGAGCCTTCTCTGTCAGAGAGCTCTGGTGCCACAATAAATTACAGTTCCCATGATTCCCTAGCACTGAGCCAGGCCAGTGCCTCAATTTAATGTGCACTATTTCTGGCAGTCTGCTTAGGCCCAATCCCAGCAATCTTTGTATTAGACCATGCTGGCTGCTTATGGTGACAGCTCCAGTGTAGTTCAGTAGCGCCAGGAGTACATAGCAAAACCCCTGCACACTATATGGTCACCTGACAATGTATCCCTTAAAAGAGACATATTGAGATGGTATGGGAAGGCTATACTTCTGCATCACTGTATGTATCTGCTTTCCATGAATCGCAGTGCAGAATATATCCTGGCCTGGAAATGTTTCAGTTTATTCTTATAGCCAAGGTAGATATGATGCCATTCTCACAGTTGTTATTGCTGTTGTATGCCTTTAACTAATTTCCAGTTTATGGCAACCCTAAAGCAAACCTGTCACAGGGTTTTCTTGGCAAGATTTGTTCCGAGGGGGTTTGCCTTTGCTTTCCTCTGATGTAGAGTGTGAATTATCCAAAGTCACCCAATGGGTTTCCTTGGCTGAACAGGGATTCAAACTGTGGTCTTCAGGGTCCTAGTTCAGTGCTCACACCACTATGTCATGATGGCTCTCATTCATACAATCATAGGAAAAGGGAGACAGTAGTATCAGCCCACAGCATTCTCTAAGATAGCACATGAACAGGCAACTTGATGTGGCTTTCCATATGTTGTGTGAACGGAACTCTGATCATATTTAACTACTAAGTTGACTAGCGCTTATGTGAGGTCCTATCCAACATCTGGAGGGCCACATGTTCCCCTGGGCGAAAGGGTGTGCTATATCAGTATCAGTGCACCATGACTAATGCAAAACATTTCCACTGCAACTCTAGATGAATCTGAGCCCTGACTGTATTTTAAGCCCATTCTTTGTCCTCACAGCTGTGTTGATTTTGTGAAGTTGTCTTTGGGAATTATTAATAGTCCTGCTAACTGGCATTCCTCTCCTGGTTTTTCTCCCCTTTCTTCTTCAGCTTTACTGTAGGATGTATGCTGATTCGTTGTGCTACATCAGCAGAGTCTGGCTATCCTGTTCTACATTTTCCATAGATCCATTTCAACTACTCACTACATGATTGTGTTCTGCTCCAAAAGCATTTAATTTAAAAGTTTATAATGGCATTTGTTTCATCTCTTTGCCAAAGGTATCATTCTTTTCTGCACACAGGGGCTGTTCATCCAGTGCCAGGTCTATAGAGCTGTTCCCAGTTGGCCCTTTATTTTAAAATGACTGGCTCCTGTGCCAGATTCATTCCTAATTTTGTGGGCTTCAAAGTTACCAATTGTACTATTTCTTCAGGCTGTTGTTTCCTGGAAGTATTCCCAGAAGTCAAGGAACCAAAGTCACAATATTAAGAAGAATGTCTAGCTTAGTCTCCTATTCAGCAAGTTATTTCTGTTGTTGCTGCCACTTCCTATGATATCAGTATAAAGCCAAGTTTAACAGGCCATGATGGTATCAAAACACCTTTCTTTTTGGCCAGCCCTATATATACATTAGGTCTTAGGACATTTCACAAGAACACATAAAAGAACTGTCCTGTCATTTCATCTGCATGACTGTGTGAAATACAGAGATCCTTATACATTAGCCAATTGTCACGTGGAAGATTCCTGGATTCTGTTCTCCATAGGACATTGGTGAAATGCACTGACATTTTGATCCAACCATTTATAGGTTGCTTCAACCCTAGGGCACTTTTGTGCTTCCATGACATTTTATTTCTACAATTAGCTGGAAGTGTGAATTTAAAATGGTGGTGGTACAAAAGAAAGCATCATACTATGTAGCAGTAACCTTCTCCCTGGCCAAGTCCATCTGAAATGTTTGTTTAAAGCCAAACTAGATGAGACATTAATTGTGTGATTGTAATCAATATGTCAGGTTTCAAAAATCAAAACAATCAAGCCCTATACCAGGGGTAGGCAACCTTTCCCTTTTAAGGGCCGAGGGACTTCAGCTCCCAGAATCCCAGGAGATATTGCCCAACATGGGACTATTGGCCAACATGGCTGAGGCTTCTGGGAGCTGAAGTCCCTCGGCCCTTAAAGGGGAAAGGTTGCCTACCCCTGCCCTATATCCTCAGTCAAGCACAGGATCATGAAACCTGGGGAAGGCAGGGTGTTAATTTTCACCCACTCTTGCTATAGTCTCAGCTAGAGTAATACCTGAACTGTTGTTCACCTTCAGAGGAAAGATTCCACAGGGAAATAGCAGTTGGACATATTTTAGTCAGAATTACACGCACGGGGGATGTGTAAAAAGGGCTATTATCTTGGTGTCCATGAATGATAACCAATGGAACTGAGGAACAAACTACATGATGATGTCTTAATATGAAGAAAGTGACCCCACAGGATTTCAAACATTAAGGAAGAAATTGATACAGGATGGTTAATTTCAGCAATTCTGACTTTGTTCCATAAATGGAGATTTGTGTTACCGATCATTAGTTATATTAAAAACTATATAGATCAGGTGGCAGTAGTATTAAAAGTAATTATAGAAATGTTGCTGGATAACTAATGATCAGCTCTGGACTGTCATATGTTCTTTATTTAAAAGCAAGTGTATATGTGTGTATACACAAATGATTTGGAATAGGGTTGTTGCATTGGAGGGAAAGGTTCCCACAGTGTTGATTTCTCCCAATGTTGTTTTCACAGTTTGCATTAATCTCTGAAGCAGCTAATATGCATGAAGTGAAAGACAAGGAAAGTAAATGCAGTACAGATCTGTTTCTACCTCTGTTCTCCATGTTTAATAGTAACATGAAATGGAGTCTGATTCAAACTGGAGTAAAGGTATAAGGAATCTGAACTTCAAAATTTACTTTTAAAAAAGAATTAGATATAGTAATGGTTTTGAAGCTCAACAACTGGCTACTTTTCTATTACATTTTCCTAAAACATTATTCTTTACTCTCCCATTTCTCAAACATAATGAAAATTGTTACTTTTAGTTACTATTATAAAAATATTCTGAATACTATATAAGCTCTTGGCCTGGATATTGAAATATAGTGTATTAGTTAACTCTTCCCTTCCCTTTTCTCCAAAGCTGGGTACAAAACATACTCTATCTCACTCACTGTCTCATCCTTTCAACATACACACCAGTGCATGATACAACAGCACAACATGAAGCACAAGCTGGCCCTTGAACTATGTGATATTCCTCCTTCATCATTTAGTGAGGTTACACAGCCATAACTAAAAAGTTAAAGCAACAGAAAGTTTTGAGGCATCTTGAAGATTAGCAGATTTTGTGTGGCATAAACTTCAGTGGATTGTAAACCATTTTGTCAGATGCAATAAGTGTAAAATGTTAATTTAACTGAAAAGGGGATGAAGTTGTCCCTAATTAAGATAAATCATAATATAATGAATTTTTAGCCTTTATTACTGGAAAAATGATTTTATTACAAACAACTCATTGTCTCTAACAAAATTGTTACCAAACTCTGAAAAGAATAAGGTTAAACTTCCCTTCTCCAGCACTATGGCCCTGACTCAAATTAGTCCACATTTGCACACACAACTGCTTTGAAGCAAAGTAAATGTCATGGTCACAGTTCTCCCACATCATGTCTCATTTAGCCCCCAGGTAGCCATAGTTAACGCTGCAGTGAATACACAATCAGAGGCCAGCATTACATTTTCCCAGGTGCAAACAAAAACCATTTGCTCAGTAGGTGAGGAAACTGATATCTCTGAAACAGTAGCACTACCCTGCGGTAAGACGCGCATTAGAAATAAACAAAATCTGTGCTTTTAATGTGCTAAAAAAGAAAAGAGTGAGAAAAACAAAACCCTGACTGTACCCAAAGACCTGAATGAAAGAAATTCTTATGAGATGAAAGACTCTCAAACTGTTGTGTCTGCTGTGGACAAAACAATTTTGTTGGGATTTTCAGCATATTCTTTTTAATGTGTATGTGTGTGTGTGTGTGTGTGTGAGAGAGAGAGAGAGAGAGAGAGAGAAAGGAAAGAAGGAAGGGAATTCACGTGAAAAAGTGGTGCTTTTTAAATTTTAATCTAAACTTCTCTAGAAGCTTTCTGTCTGTCTGATAAAGTGTCATGGGAATGCTGCTAATACAGTGTGCCCACATGGAGGGTCTGCTTCTGATTTGCAGCAAGGGCCTTCTGAAGCGCATATGCTTTAGGCAAATTGAGTGCTGATTATAAGGCTGGAAAGATAGATGCTTTGTCCCTATGTGAACTTGGAGAAGTGGGAGGGAGCAATTGAAAGAAGGAAGGAAGGGAGGGGGAAAATCCTTTCTGTCCAGCAACCAAGAAGTGAGAAGGCAGGAGGGGGGAGAGAAGATATCATTATGCTTCTGGGAGTACTACATATAGAGGGCCACACTGCCAGATGTTTATTTACATGTGCACATCTCCATCTTGTTAAAACGCTTTCATTGTCAATAATGAAAGGAGTATAACAGACCGCTATTAAACATAACCATCATCCTGTCTGTTTTCAATTTCTGTATTCATTCTCCAACAGTGCTGCTTAGATTTTTCCAAAATAAGTTGTTCCAAAAGAGCCTCTTTAGCATTCCAGCATGGCTTAAACTTGCCTTTGTAAAAATGGCTGACTGTCATCTGATGTGTTACAGTTGGTTTCATGGCTCCACCACAAACATGTTTCATTGACATGGTACATTTACACTGCAGTCTTCATTTGGACATAAATACCATAGCTTTGAATGAGATTTTTCTTCCTAGGGATCATCCTCATCCAGACTAGGATTTCCCACTGCTGGCTATGAAACAGCTTTGGTTCATGGTTCTTTGCTTTCCATAGCTGACCATGAAATCTGACTATGCACCTTTGGACTGTGTATTTAAGACTGGTGTATCAGAACATATTTTTTTCAGAACATATTTTTTTCAGAAGTGTTAGGACTGAGATGTACAAGGATGATTTGTACAGCCATCTAAATTTTTGAATATACTATGAAAACCCAAATGGGCCAGCACTCAGATCAGTTAGTGAGGCAGCTGCTTCAGTTGACAAGTGTTGTGTGGAACACACACAGCCTGCTGTGCAATCCCCTCAGCTAGCCAGGGGACCTCAAGTGCACTAAAAATCCATCCCCATTACCAGGGTTGAAGTAAAATTCAATTCCCAGTGTGGTCAATACATAAAATGGAAGGTGCCATTACATCTCTCACCTAAGATAGAAATTATATGTCATTCTGTTTTATTTATACATTTTTGAAAGCTGTGCCCATTTGTTGTGATGCACATGTAACACATTCATATTTTGATCAGCACCAAGTTTGGGTCAAGACATTTTGCTATGTTAGGCTAGAAGTAAATGGCACTTGCCCTACAAATCTGAAGCTTGTGAAATCTCAGGCCAAATAATTTGGGTACCGGAGACAGAAAATCTTACACACACCTCATTGCCTTCCTGGCAGTAAACACAGTCATAATAGGTTAAATATTTTCTGCCTTTTCCTGACTCCCAGAATCTGCTTCCTCTCCATCATTTCTTTTGTTATGATCCCATGCCTCAACCTGCCTCAATCTGCCTAATGGCATGGCTGACTCTGATCAATATATCATTATCTCTACTAACAAATCATTTGTGGAGCATATTTTGATTAAATGGTTTCTCTGGTTTTATTTTTTTCTAGACATGTAATCTTTTTTTTTTTTTTTTACCAGAGGTATATTAATGTCTGTAACTTCTTAAATCTAGGCTATTCACACAAATCATATTGGCTGATCTTTCTTTATTACTGTTCCATGGTGGTAAGGAAATGGATTATTATAGTAATTCCTTTTATCCTTGTACACTACTAATTGAAAAGTTTAATTCATGGGTCTGATTTTATTCCTATCTCCCTTTTCTTTTGCTTTTTCCCTTTACTGCTGAAGCATTCTGTTTGTTATCCATTCTGTCTGTTATACATTGTTTCTTTTCTTTTTCTTTTTTGGCCACCAATGGTGTCTTTCTGCATTCTACAGATGTTGACTGGTTTGTGTTTTTCTTCAGCTTTACTCTAATTTTTGGTATAAGTGGTTCATGATCTGTGCTATAGTCAGCACCTGGTCTAGTTTTGGCTGGAAGAATGGAACTTCTCCAACTTCAGCTTCCAATTATGTAGTCTATATGATTTGTGTATTGACCATCTGTCCATGTGTATATTCCATGTCCATGTGTATAGTCTCCTCTTTGGTTCAGGCTACCACCACCCCTGCCATGATGTAACTGAGTACCAGAACACTCACTTCTGTAAAAATCCCCTCATGGTTATCCAATGCTAGAATAACACACAAATTAACTAAACTACAATTTAGGATTTTGAGGGACCTCTAAAATGCACACACACACACACACTTTGGTGGGTAACTATGGAGATTATCATATAGGAAATCCGCACTGGGAAAATGCAGGTTCAAATCATCTGGAACTGATATTATCACATGGCCAGGAACCCAGGCAGTAGGCAGCCCATATCCAACTCGGGCTTCTCCGGCAGCTTTTAATGAACAGGATTTTAATGAATGGGATCTTAATTTTGCTGTCATTTAGAGGCTCATCCTGAGATTGCAACAAACTATTTTCATTTCAGTAGTACAATTTAGGGGTGAGGATGAAGTTGCAATTATGTGACTCTCACAGTTAAATAACTGAGAACTGGAAATCCTTGCTGATCTAACGAAAATGATCATGAGATCTACCTTCTGGCAATCCTAATATAGAGGCACTTTTGTCCCTACAGATATTCCCTTCCAATTATTCTGGACTACACATTTCCATAATCACTTCCTATTCACCACACTGGCTGGGGCTTCTGGGAGTTGAAATTCGAAACATCTGGAGAACTACGTTTCCATACCCTTGACCTAGGGTAGATCCAGAAATGGAAAAAATCAAGAATGTGCCAGGATATACAATCTCAGATGGTTACCAAAGGCCGCTTAATCCTGCCTCTGCATCAGACATGGATGGTTGTCTCCTCTGTTACATACAGTGGTCACCTGGATAAAGGACCCCTCTTTGATGTCAAGTGAGAAGTTGACATCCCCTTATATGACCCAAGCCTCCATTATCTCAAGATGGGAGAGTCACATAGGCATGGCTAAGCATTCTTGGAGTCACCACCAGGAGATGTTCCCCTTTTCACAGAAGAGGGTGTTAAGAAAAAACAAAGGGAATGACATCTGGCATGGAAGAGCAAACAACATCAATTTTGTGAAGTCGTAGGCTTTCATGGCCGGCATCCATAGTCTTTGTGGGTTTTTTGGGCTGTGTGGCCATGTTCTAGAAGAGTTTCTTTCTGACATTTCACCAGCATCTGTGGCTAGCATCTTCATAAAGGTGCTAGCCACAGATGCTGGCAAAACGTCAGAAAGAAACTCTTCTAGAACATGGCCACACAGCCCGAAAAACCCACAAAAACTAACATCAATTTTGCCATCCTGTCTTAGAAACAGGCCTATTTCACACCTTCCTCTTCCTCTTTGGGAAAACCAGACTTCAAAGCATATAGATAAATGTCAAAGGCTTATTTGATCTGGCCCATCAAAGCTCTGGTTTCTCATGCCCCAGGGCTCAAAAATTACTTCAAAAATGAGAGTTTTTCATTTGTTTATCAGCTTGGTCTGGCCACAGGCAGAAATGCTGTCCTCCTGTTCTGCCATGCTCCTCTTTGGCTTCCCCCACCCTTGCTGGGAGCCTTTAAGTCCTTCATGCCCAGGACCCTCAGCAATAGGAGCTCCAAACCTTGGGTAGTATAATCTCTTTCCTTCCCTATGTATGTATGTATGTATGTGTGCATATATGTCTGTGTATGTGTAGATGCAAATAAAATGTGTTTCATGGAGGATATGCCTCTGGAGATCTTTGTTTGTCTTGGACCTCCGTAAACACTGGTTAAAACAGTCATATGGCTGAGTAAACCAACCCTAAATTTGCACTAATACTTATTCCCCTGAGATTCTAGGACTGTCTTCTAGGACAGGTCCCAAGTTATGCTTACAATTTAGTGGATTTGGTTGTGTCCTCTTCAGCACTGGTTGGAGCATAAGAGATGGGGTTTACTCTAATTTATTCTGGGACAGCAGAACAGAGTGAAACACCCTGGTGGAAGTGTAAACAAAAGGATGCAGTTTCACTCTGGAGTTTTATGGGGTGAAAGGAATGTTGTCTGATTCATTAAAATAAAATTGAGAACTACAAGTACAAATACTGCAACCTTAAGCAACATTTACCCCATCCAGACCCGCCCTTAGATCTTCTGCTGTCTATATGCAAATAAGTTTCCAGGGCTAGTATGGACTACGTAGTTTGTACAGGTGACTCATTCATTCATTCATGTCCTACTTTTTGCCTGGAGTGTTTAAAGCCTCTCACAATGTTCATAAACTTTTCTTATTTCCAAAACACACGCTTGAAAAGAATGGAAGACATGGGATCATAACAAAAAAAATAATGGCGAGTGGGGTTACCAGTGACAGCTCGTTGTTTTTTCCTCCTCCCAACTGTCAAGGGATATGAGGGAAACAGTTGGAAAGGTTTAAATCTCACCTTTCAGTATGCAACTGTTCTGGTTCTGATGTAGGCATCATGCACTTAGTTTCAAGTAAGCTAAAACAACAAAGATGAGCAGCACACTACATGACTATAAGTTTTTGTGGTTTTCTCCTGAATTAAACTATGTTGGGGGCTCCAAGGCTGGCTTTGTAGAAGGGGAGGGGGTGCCATATAGCCAAAACCTTTGTAAGTTTTCACTGTAAAGCCATTTTAATTTCCATTCTAGAAGTAGAAGTGGTCAGCCACCTCTATAACCAGGACTTGAGCAACTCAAAGGAGATCTGAAACCAAACTTTCATAAGAATCCTGCTGTTGGGCAACATATTATGTCCACAAAATCTTGCAAAATCTTGCAGATTTCATGCTGTAAACACTCGTATTCTTTATTGTTTGAATATCATTATTAGAATGAGGCATTTGCCTGAAGCATTACCTGGAGGATAATATGGGAAGCATCCTATTTGTTCTTCCTGAACTCATACAAAGGGTTGTTTATGCCAATGTGGGGACCATGCCTCAGCCATCAAATGGATGGATTTTAAAATCACTGTTATCATCATGGACAAATATTAACAACTGTCTACTGCAGTGGTCCTAAAACATTTTCTAACTACTCTTTCCTCTTGAGTGACAAATCTAGTTCCCCCCCCCCATGTCTATTTCTTGATATTAGGGCTACTGTTTTTCTAGAAATTCAAAACAATCAAACTTGGTCACTGCTCCATTTGCATCTGGTCATCTTGGAAGCAGAACCAAGCTGGCAGAGCAGCAATCAAGAAGCATCTTGCCTGTGCTGGCCTTGCAAAGGCTGGCTTTGGTGGGACCATTCTCAATTGTTGCCCAAATGGCTGCTTGGTTTCTGCTCCCAAGGTGACTGGATTCTCTTCGCAAAAATGACTTTTAATTTTCCTTCACCAGAGTGGAGAAGAATCCATCATGCTCTCAACTTTTCTTCTCCAACAAGAAAGGACTCTCAATTTGAGAGAAGTGAGAGATGTGAAGGATTCTTTAGAAGAATTGACCCCAGATATTCCCCCCTCCTTCCCAGATATGTGCCTTCCTCACATAGCTTCAAGTTATTCTCCCAACACACACATACACATTGTTTCTTCTACTACTTCTTCTCTTGGCCTTCCTGACAAAAGAAAGCAGGAGTAGCAGTGCTGCTCCAACCTGTCAGCCAAAACCTGGCAAAGCTCACAAAGCTTAAGCAGGGTCCCAAATGTGAAAGCTCTTTCTTGGTGTCCCCCCACCACATGCTCTAACTCCTCGCTGCAATCAGTCTCTCCCAAAATGGTGCTGCAGGAGTCAGCTCACATGGGCAGGTGAAGAGTGGAAGACACCACAACACAAAACAATTAACAAGGCTGTGTGGTGATTTTAATGGACCCTGAAAAGAGAAGTTTTATGCAATCCTCATCCCCACCATGGTCCTAAAGGCTACTGGTTCCCCTGGATTTCTTGCATGGCAATATTTTGACTGAAGGCCCCTCTGCCACCAACTTTTTCCTCACTGCCCCTGCCACCACCCCCTTCCCACACTGCCCCTCTGGATCTTTTCACCACCCCCTGTGAGGTGGTACTCCTACTTTGGGAATCACTAATCTAATTGAATAAGAAGAGTTAATTTGCATTTAGTAGGCCTTGCTAATTAATTTTACTTTAGCTTGAGCACTGTTAATCAGCCATAGGGAACTGAAATGGGATATCTGGGTAGAAATTTGTTTCTTAGGGATCCACGTCTACCACTTATTATTTGGCAATTCTGGAACTCACCAGTTAAAGAACTGTGTTATGTCGTCTGCTATAGGCTTTCTGCTGCAACATTTACCACCAATGATGTATATTTTCAGTATCAAATCTCAGAGCCTTACTGTATGAGAAAAGAAAGTGGAAATAGAGCCAGAGAATAGAGGCTTTCTCCATACCTTACTGCATGTTATCACAGTGCTTTAGTTCTCTTCCCATGGCAGACAGTCTTACATGTCAAACCAATTTTTCTAGGTAGACAAAAGACACACTTTTACAACCATTTCCCATGGGAAAAGAACTGAAGTGCTATGTCGTCACATGAGAAGCACAAAGAAAACTATTACTTCCAGCTCCATTTCCACTTTCTTTTCTCATACAATAATGTTCTGAATTTTCAATTCTAATTGAGGAGGCCTGGAACTGCAGTAAGTTCCAGCTTAGAACTGCCATACAATCTGTACTAGGCCTACTAGCTGCTTCATCTGCAGTCTCAGGTGTTTAGCTGAAACTATCCCAATGCTAGCATTAAGAGCCATTCCAAGCATCTTCTCTATATGGAATGAAGAGTGGGTACCATCTTATCCCCCATATAAGGCAGAAAAATATCTTGGGTAGGTCTTTTAAAGAATTAGATATAAATTATTAAATAATTAGATATACATTTCTGAAATTAAAAACTATGTAAAATACCTCTTGTTACAGTTTGCAATGTAACACGTGTGTGTGTGTGTGTGTGTTTACAGACTAAATAGATGTTAGCTAGACCCATCCTTACCTTTGTGCAATTACACATTTCACCCTGGAGAGAAAATAATTCATGTTTCTATCCATTGTATACTGGATTGAATCCAAACACAGTCACACTTAGTGCAGATTTATTAAAATCCATGGAACCTTTCTAAGAACAACTAAATCTGGATCTAACAGTAAATACAGTATTTACTTTCCATTTTACTATATTAAAGTCATTATGCCAAAAGGAACCTTGCGCCAAAAATGCAATTTGATTAAATGGAACCAGAACCTAATGAAATCAAGTCTTAAATAAGTATCATAGATGTAATATAATCTAATTAGAGAAAAATGTTGATCTAAGAAATATGTCATTTTCCCTCTTTCTTCTACATCAGAGTGGGCAAATACAGCCCTGTGACACACATGGCTGCCTTTATGGTCCCCAATCTTGAACTTTCTTTGCACTTGCCCTTTACTGGTCCCCCAAAATGTGAACTCTTTGAACTCTGGAAGCCGCCAGAGAAATGACTGACCTTTTAAATAGGCTGTGGGCATCCTTACCCTAGCATAATTTAATAAAACATATCTTTTCTAATTTTTTTTTCAAAATAGATGTGGACTTTGAGCCACTTCCAGTTTTGTTCTGTCTTTTGTTTTGGCATTTTTGGAAGAAAAATAGCCCCTAGTTTGAAGCAGGGCACTCCTGTTCTGAACCTTGATCCATTTTAGAAGTACTTCAACTAGAACAGTACTGTATTATAGTCATTTTAGTATGAATGGCAAGCCTACAATCAGAGAGGCAGAGAGATCAGTGATGTGAAAACCAAGCAGAGAGCTATATGCCAGTTGCTCCTTTGCTGGTATTTCTCTAACAGAAACTGTGTATTTGCGACTTGGTCATTTTGACAGGGCAAAAAGGAGAACTGTCATCAGCTGGAGATCATGTGTGACATTTATAGCCATTATTCAGGCCCAACACAATGGGACCAGTGGTGTTGACTAGAGGGAACAGGCAGAATAAGGAAAGTTCAAAGCATTCTTGTTAAACTAAAGGAAAAGCATTAGTGCAGATTTCGGGAATCCATATTCCTTAAGGTGTTGTTGGATTCCAACTCCCATCAATATAGTTGCATGGCCAGTGAACACAGATTATGGTTAAGACGCTGACTCTGTTGATTGCAAGATTGGCAGGTTGGCAGTTTGAGGCCTGGGTGCTGCATGATGGGGTGAGCTTCTGTCACTAGTCCCAGCTTCTGCCAACCTAGTAAATCAAAAGCATGGAAATGCAAGTAGATAAATAGGTACCACTTCAGTGGGAAGGTAAACAGTATTCTGTGCAATCATGCTGGTCACATGATCACAGAATAGTCTCTGCCAATGCTGGCTCTTTGGCTTAGTAACGGAGATGAGCATCACCCCTCTACGGTCGGACATGACTTGAAAACCTTGTCAATGGGAAATACCTTTACCTTTACCTTTAGTTTAACAACATCCAGAGGCCCACAGGTTTCTCACTGTGGCCTATTCAAAACACCTAATTATGTTGTTGTAATGTGTTTTCAAATCAACTCCAGTTTATGGCAACCCATTCATAAGGTTTTCTTAGCAAGGTTTATTCAGAGAGGATTTGCCATTGCCTTCTTCTTAGGCTGAGTAAGCTTTGGGTAAGCGGGGATTCAAATACTGGTACCAGGAGTCCTAGTCCTACTTAGATTTTTTTAAAAAATTAAAGCTTATTTTTTTTAAAAAAAAATGCTCCATTTGGTTTAATTAATTTAGTTAATTTTTGGCTTGAGCTATCATTTGTTTTCTATTTTAAATATGTATTCCATTCAATTTCCTCTCTATCTCATTATTTCTTTCTTCACAAAAGGAAACTGTAAGTTTGAAACATTTAGGTTTCATAACTGCATCAGTTTCTAAAGTTGCTTCTTATTTTATGAGGAGATATGATATTCCTTAAGCGTTCCTTATCATTAACTGATTATTCTCCAGCTTAAAATTCCTGCATAATAAGATTTTGATTTATCTCCTGTCCAACTGCATCTTTTTGTAATAGAAAGCTGCTTTATACCAAGGGACCAATAGTCCCTCTAGCTCAGCCATGTGTAAAATGACTTATTCTCTATGGTTTCAGAGTGGAATCTTAACTAGTTCTACAAAAAAGGCATGACCCTGCCAATGGGCAAGGCCTTTAATATAAGGGTTGATGTAGTGATGTTGATGTCGTGATGTAGTGATTGTTTGTTTAATATAAATGGTGTGAGAATACTTCTTGTTATGTGCCTTCGAGTCAACACCGACTAATGCAACCCACTCATAGGGTTTTCATGAAGGTTTGCTACTGCCTTCCTCTCACACTGAAAGAGAGTTACTAGCCCAAAGTGTCCCACTATATTTATATCACTGAGCAGGCCCTCAAACACTTGTCTGCCAGAGTCCTAATCCTACATTTAAACCACTACACAAAACTGTACCACAAGAAATCTTCAAAAAGGAAGAAAACTACACTGAGCAAAATTCTAGAGCATAATATTAAACAATCAGTTGGTGAACATCTAGAAAGCAGTACACTGATTATTATGAGCCACCATGAGGCAATATTGAATAGATTATGCCAAACCAATTTTGTAGACACATATTTTTCCATAAATTCAAACTAACTTTTCTATTATTTAGAATAAATTACATTTTTTTCTTTTTGAAATCTACTATTGTCTTAAAATGTCTTTACAGAACATTGCTTGTAATATTATTATTATATGTATAGTCGTCCCTCCCCATTCACAGACTTGGAGTCCACGATCTTGCTCTTCATGGGACAACAAGCAGGGAGGGACAAAATGCCATTATTTTCAATGGGACTCAAATATTGCCAATTTTCCACTTTCGCAGGGGTGTCTTTAATGGATCCCCTGCAAATTAGGAGGGGATACTGTACTATAAAACAGAAGGGTAGTGAAAATGAAATTTGAGATGAGTGAATCAAAACAAATTTGCTTGTTGAGAATTCTGAAAAGAACTGAATTGATCCAAATCCTACAGACCAGGAGTAGCAAGTGTAGTTCTTTGGATATGCTCTGGCCTACAGTTCCTATCAGCTCTAGTTACCGTAGCCAATGGTCTGAGATAATGGGAGTTGTAGTCCAAAAACACCCAGAACAGTGGGGTTTTTTAAAGGTATGTAATGTGGCAGATCAGCAGTATTATTGTTATGTGCCATGGACCAGCACTACATTGACTAGAACTGTCTCTTTCTTTTTAAGAAACTTCCGATGGATAAGCAGCCAATAGCTTGTGAACCAGCAGTGGTCCACAGACTGAGACCACAATTGCCCATGTTTGCCATAAACTAATACACAGGTTGGAATGTTGATATTGTTCAGATTTTTGACTTCAGTTTTGTGATGCCAGTTTTTGCTCAAAAAATATTAAATTGTATTTTAAAAAATATAATTGAGAATATAATGTTTTAAAATGTGTATTTTGAAATGAAATATATCAAATCCTGAGCTAATCCACTACAGGCAGCCTCAGCATAAACACTGAAATTTTTCAGGATCACTGTTCTGGCCTCTTCCAACATCAGGCTAAAGATTCAAATTAGACCCAGAAATTGACTGACTACATGGCATAATATGATTACATTGCTCAGTCACTACTAACAATCTGTCTACCTTAATTTTAGACCAACTAAAGTTTCCAAATCTTTCTAAAAATGCAATAAATTCTCCAGCACTGATAACCATAGTAATTCATCTATGTCCCAACAGGGTCACACACCTATTCCCTTATCTAGATTTGGTGAAATGGAAAGATATATCTACTGTATATATTCATGTACAAGTTGATCTCATGTATAAGTCAAGGGAAGATTTCAAGGTCAAACTTATGGATTTTGAGATGACCTATCGATAAATTGAGGTAAAATTTAGGGGATTATAACAAAGGAGGGATAGGGGGAAATACCACTTCGTTCCCTCCTTCTCCTTCTCTGGACCTCTCCCAATCACCTAACACTGATTCCCAGATGCTGGAGGATAGGTTTTAACATTGGATTGAGAAGGGAAGCAAGTGGGGTGTTTATTTGATGGAAAGAGAAGGCTTGCAAATTGGATTAGGAAGGAAAGGAAGTGGTGTTAAATGAGGATGAGGACTGGGGAGGAAAGCAGGTGGTGTCCAATGAGGTGTTTTTACCATGGGAAGAAAAGCCTTGCAGATCAGACTGGGGAGAGAAGGAAGTGTTCAGTGAGTTGTTTTTTTCCATGGAAAGAGAAGCCTTGCAGATCAGACTGGGGAGGGAAGGAAGTGGTGTCCAATGAGGTATTTTTTTCCATCAGTAAAGAAGCTTTGCACATCGGACTGGGGAGAGAAGGAGATGGTGTCCAATGAGGTGTTTCTTCCATGGGAAGAGAAGCCTTGCACATTGGACTGGGGAGGGAAGGAAGTGGTGTTCAATGAAGTGTTTTTTCCATGGGAAGAGAAGCCTTGCAGATTGGACTGGGAACCTCTTTCACATACACAGAAAAACGAGGCACCAAGAGTGGGGCATCAGGCTTCCTTGTTTCAGGACCTTTCTAAGAAGTATTAGTGTATTGACCTGTATATGACTTGACTCAGGATTTTAGGGTCAATTCTGGGGCATAAATTTCTTGATTTATAGTCAACTATATACGGTAGATGTCATTGAACTATAGGTGACATGTCAATTCACACCTCCAGATACACTCTGCTATCTATTCCATATAGGTGATTTATTAGCAGGGAGAATGAAGTGGCCAGTGGAACCCCACACCATAATTACCAAGGGACAAAGCAATAATCTCCAGCCATGGTCTTCTGGAATTGGCCATTTAAGTAGGACTGGAAACACCACAACACAGTATCCATCACATCAACTATCTAGAAGTTTTCCATGGTTGATGAAATTGAACATTGCTGAGAGGTCCAGGACTGAAACCACATTGCAGAAATAAAGCAGTTGTACACCACTTTAACTGCCAAGACTCTATCATGCATAGTTAGGTGAGGCACCAGAGCTCTCTGGCATACCAAACTGAATATCTAACCAAATTACAAATCCCAGGATTCCACAAGATGGAGCCACGAGTTAAAGTGGTGTCAAACTGCATTGTTTCTGCAATTGGCTACATCCCAAAAGAATACGACTGCACTTCACCTGTCCTCTTTGCAAAGATCATCCCACAGATTACCTCAGGTAGTTTCTATTCCAAAACTAGGTTTGAAGCCTGACTAAAATAGATCTAGATAATCAGTTTCATTAAAGAATGTCTGGAGTTATTTGGCAGTCAACCTACTCAAGCACTGGGCCAGAAATAGAATATTGGCTACTAGTCTACACTAATTAATCCTTTTTGGGTTCAGGGCTAATGCCACACTGCAGAAATAAGACAGCTTGAAACCACTTTAACATCCCTTGCTCAATGCTATGGAATTCTGTGATTTGTAGTTTAGTGGGGCACCAGAGCTCTCCAACAGGAAAGTAGAAATATCTCACAAAACTACAAATCGCAGAATTCCATAGCACTGAGCTATGGCAGTTAAAATGGTGTCAAACTGCTTTATTTCTGCACTGTGGATATAAACCAAGATTAGGCTTCTTTAAGAGGGGCCTAAATAAAGAGTATATGCAGTTATTAATATTTGGCTGTATGTATATAGACATTCTTTACAGAGACTTGTATCCAGAATTTAGCTAGGCTAATTAGGTCACACTAAAGCTTAATGGAAAGACACAGAAACTCTTGTTTTTGCATGTTTGTGAGATGTGAAAGGCTAAGTTGTTGCACCACATTCTACTTTAAAAATGATCCCAGTGAACTGGAGTATCGACCTGTTTCCAGCCACAGCTTTAAAATTACTATATAAGGCAAGTAGCACACACATTTCTATTTCTCCAGCCTCTTCAATGAGATGACCATTTTAAGATCTTTATCATTATTGTCAAAACAGTAGATGAACAGGAGATGAGCTATCTGAAAGACTGTCTACTTCATCCTTTTCCACAGAAGCTGTGCTGGATGCTGGAAGTGAAGGAATCCAGATTCCAACTTGTCAGGACCAGAGCTAGAGTAGTATTAAAGTAGAATTTTTGACTTTAAAATGAAGGCATCTTTCTACTTTTAGAAAATGTGGTTACACCAAACCATTTAGGCATGCTTCTCCAAAAAGCTACATTGAAAAAGAATTGTTGAAATGCTCTCCATGTATTTTAATATGTGACACTCAGTTCAATAACTTTGTAATTAATTTATAAAGTATAAAATACTGACCATTAACTTTATAAATGTCTCTTGACTGTTAACAGTGAAGAACTATAACATAAAAATGAAGGAGAATAGGAGAGGGGAAAGTGATTTATACTTCATATTAAAAAAAATTAGAGTGCATAATCTTTAAAATGTTTGTTTTAGAGTAGTTTCGCTGAAATTAAGAAGACTATCTCCCACCCACACACACCCAGCTTAACAATCAAAGCTTTCTAAATTGAGAAAGAGATATTTCATCTTATTTCACTAAGCACCTTTGAACTGAGGAAGTTACAATGCTACCTTTATTTTTCCACCTTAAACTCTCAAAATGTATCATCACCTGGTATTACAAAGTATATTCATTTAAAATGGGGCTGGTAGTTTCAATCAAGCTTTTTTTAAAAGAGGTCTGCTACTAGTTTCATTTGAACTGACTATACCATTAGATTTCATCTTATGCTTCACAGAGCAGTGTTAAGTATGTTCATTTAGAAGTAAGTTGTGAAGGGTTTCTCTCCTGCTAAATTCACTGTGGCTTACTCACAACTGTATTTGTGTAGGGAGATTATCGCATCAGCTTTAAAACCACCTTACCTGAGCCAGCCTTAAAATTAGAAGTGGGCAGCATCCTGATACTATCACACACATTTAGCCACCGAAATTGCCTCCCAGCTGCAGCCTGGCTCCATCGCTGCTCCAAGGGGCACTCCTTGTGCCTCTTTTCGAAGCCAGGAGTTTTTGAGAGTTCCGGCTTGAAAAAACGGCCACAGAAGCGCCCCTCTGAGCAGTGATGGAGCCGGGAGGCGATTTCAATGGCTAAATGTGTATAATAATAATAATAATAATAAATTTTATTTTTATACCGCCCTTTGGCGAACCAATCTGGGCAATTTACAGCATTAAGAACATACAACATAAACAATATATTTCCCTCCCCCCTTCAAAAGTTATTAAACTGTATATCAATTAAAATCACAATAACAAATTAAAAACAGAAAACAACACCAACAATTTAAAACCCCTATAACTACAGTTCTAAAAGGGGAGCTATGGAGACGCTGCTGAGAAGGAGGATGCCGCCTGCTTCTAATTTTAAGATGGCTCAGGTAAACTGGTTTTAAAGCTGATGTGATAATCTCCTAGGACTTCAGTCTTGGTCAGATTGAGCTATGAAGGTTATTAGCCCCTTTAATCCATTAAAGGGTTTTTTGTTTTTGTTTTTTTGTGGTCATCAGGGAGCAGAGATATGCTGCTGGCCCCTGTTCAAGTATTGTCAAGGTTAGCACAGATGATCATGCACACATGTGGACATCTAGAGACCAGGTCAATTGGCATGCATGATGCTCAGCATGGAGTACCATAGCCTGGCATCCTAGCATCTGCATGATACACCCTTCATACAATGAAGAAAATGTATAATTGTAAAGTTATTTTACTGGAATACACCTGTATTGTGAGCCAGTATGGTGTAGTAGGCAACCTTTCCCCTTTAAGGGCTGAGGGACTGCAGCTCCCAGAATCCCAGGAGCTATTGGCCAACATGGGACTATTGGCCAACATGGCTGAGGCTTCTGGGAGCTGAAGTCCCTCGGCCCTTAAAGGGGAAAGGTTGCCTACCCCTGATAGTAGTTTGAATGTTAGACAAGGACCCCAGAGGAACAGGACTCAAATCCTTGTTTGGCTATGGAAACCCAATAAAACCATTTCCTACCTGGAATTCTCTAATCTTCCTAATTTCAGATCTGACATGTACAGTCTAATTTAAAGTTTTCTTCTGTCTCTCTTGTCCCTGATGAAGATTATTATGCTATGTTTTTATGTTAATTCTATACTGTTTTAACTGGATGATTTTAATTGTTTTTAAATTATTCCTGTAAAGTTTTAAAAATGTTTTTATCTTATGAGTCACCTTGGGTCCCTTTCTGGGAGAAAGGCAGCATAAAAATGACATAAAATAATATTACACTGGCCTTGATCTTGTCATCTTGGCTCCCTAGTTAACAGGAAGCCTACAACCCATATGCAGACCCACCCTGTGTACAGTTTATGGGCTCTTCTTAGGAGTCATTCACACTTATTTTTTTGAACGAAGAGATCTACATCTCCACACCGATTCAGAACCGATTCAGAATCGGTTTGATGTTCTCACTACATTTACTTCAATCAAATCTCTCCATGCCATTTCAACCCTGTTGTCATTCACATCTGCCACAGTATTGATTTAAAATGGAGGCGCCTCCATTTCTTGGAACGATGCAGTGCAATCTGAATTGATTCAGTAGGGTGGTCACACTACCAAAGATGCAGATTGTTACAGCTCTTTAAAAAAAAAAAAAAGAACCTCTAAGGGCTCCAGTGCCAAATGTACTGGTTTAAGTGGGCTTTTTAGTTGCTGTCGCCCCCCTCCCCAACTGCACCAAGTATAGTCAAGGCAAATGTGAATTTCATGGAAATAAACTAGTTTGACACTGGTTTATTTCCATAGTATGAATGGGGCCTTAAAATCCTATACAGTTTGTTCCTTTCTGATAGATGTGCCTATGTTTGTGACCTATATGATTGTCTTTTTAAATATCAAGAACTCTGAAGTATGTGAATACTTATACTCTGTGATAACAATGATTATGATGGCAATTATTTTATGATGATATTCATTTTATTACAGCATTCTGTAAACACAAGGCTTATTTCATATACAGGTATTGGATCTGTTGCAAAATCTAAACAATTACACCACCACATGTTGATCATTAGCTCAGCTTTTCTCTCCTTGAAACTGAAGCAAACAGCTCTGAATATAAAAGCAGTTTAAGCGGATGAAGGGGCAAAGAAAATGGATTTCTCAATTGGTAACAAAGAAAATATGTTGCAAAGCTTTTCAGTTCATTTATGTGGATATTTCTTGAAATGCATGATGCTGTCACTAAAAGACTGAATGTGCTAGATAGCATTTGTATATACTTATCTGTCCTAGAAAACAATCATGTTTATTCGGTTCGCTCCAGTTCATTTCTATTCATCTTTATTCTGTGGTATGTATGTTTGACTACAGGCAAAGGTCATACCACAATAAATGTGCTGGAGTTTTTAAGAAGCCACAAGGTTTGTCATTTTTACTGGGGTTGTGTTGTTTGAAGAGTTGTGAAGCTACAGCTATCCTTTAAAATTAGTGACACACCTTCTAAAAGTGTTTATCTAGCAAACAGTCTCTGTATACAGTCGGCCCTCCACATTCGCAGCCTTGACACTCGTGGTTTTGATTATTCATGAGGTCAAGGCCGCTAGCCTGGGCATTCCTTCTCCCCCTCTCTCCCGGGCATTTCCCCTTATGTTTTTTCCCCCCGTCTGGCCAGGCAGCAATCCAGCTGGGAAAGGCAGGAGCAGCCTCCACCCCTCATGACCCTTTCCCAGCTGGATTGCTGCCTGGGCTGCTCAGGCAGTGATCCGGCTGGGAAAGGGTCATGAGGGGTGGAGGCTGCTCCTGCCTTTCCCTGCCTAATCGTGCCCTGGGCAGCCCAGGGAGCTGGGACAGGGAAAGGGTTGTGGGGGGAATGGAGGCTCCTCCTGCCTTTCCCTGCCCAATTGCCCCCTGGGGAAGGCAGCAATCTGGCTGGGAAAGGGGTAGGAAGCCAGTTAAAGAGATGGAGGGTGGGAAAAAGGGACTGCAACTCCTGATTCTCTTCACCTGCCCACCTCTCCCTTTAATTGGCTTTTGAGTGGGCAGAGTTATTCACAGTTTTTCCACATTTGTGGGGATCTCATTCCCCTAACCCCTGCAAATGTGGAGGGACAACTGTACATTCATGTTTGATGAAGTAAGGAAATGACTGAGGTGGCAGTTTTGGAGTTAGGGGGATCACTCCAGCTGTCCATTAGAGAGCCAGAATGGCATAGTGGTTTGAGCCTTGGACTATGACTCTGGAAACCAGGGTTCAATTCCTGCTCTACCACAAAACCTACTAGGTGATCTTCGGCAAGTCATATGCTCTCAGCCTCAGGGCAAGGCAATGGCAAACCTCCTCTGAACAAATCTTGCCAAGAAAAACCCATGCTAAGTTAGAGTGGCCATAAACTGGAAATAAGTTGATGGCATACAACAGTGGTCCCCAACCTTTTTATTGCCGTGGACCGGTCAACGTTTGATAATTTTTCCGTGGCCCACTGGGGGGGGGGGGTTGCGGCGTCGTGTTGATTATTAAATCAAAACAATCTTAAATATAAACAATTTCTCCCAGAGTCCCAGTCCAAACCAGTACACCACACTGCCCCTCAACACACTACAGTTCCCAGAATTCCATAACATCGCGCCCTGGCAGTTAAAGCGGGGTCGAACAGGATTAATTCGGCAGTGCGGATGCAGCCTGAGGCCCGGGGCCTATTGTGACCTTGAAACCAGGGTCTGGGGCAGTTATTTTGGGCGCACCTTGCGTGGCGGCCTTACTCTTAAGGCGTCACAATCCTTTACCTGAGGCAACCTCATAAATGGCCCAAGGGGAGCCCTCTGCACCAGAGAGCCCTGAAGGACCGAGGGAGCGCCTCAGAGGGAGCGTGGGGCTCTCTCGTCCTTGAAAGCCCATTGCTTGGCGAAGGGCGCCCCTTCCCAGGAGGGAGGGAGGACAACTACAACTCCCGGGATTGCCAACTCCTCCTCCTCCTCCCCTTCCTCCTCCTCCTCCTCCCCCTCTCCCTTCTCCTCCCCCTCTCCCTCCTGCTTTCAAAAGGGACAGAACCCACGCCTCACAGAGCCGCGCCAAAGAGGAAGGGGGAGCCCCTGGGCAGAAGGGCTTGGGAGCCTCCCTGAGAGGAAGAGAGGGAAGGAGGAAGCGGGTAGGAGTCGGCCCCGAGGCCCTCGTTTGGCCCCTTCGGCCTAAAGGCGGCGGGGAGGGAGGAAGGGAGGCCCAGCCTAGCCTAGCCTAGCGAGGGGGGCCTTGAGCCCCAGCCCTTTGGCACCTTCAGGGGTGGGGGGAAGTGTCAGCAGAGGTCGAGGTGGGGGCTTCCTCGGGGAGAGGGCTAACTTTGCCTCTTCAGTCAAGTCGCAGGACCTGCTGCCGCTGCTGCCACCGCCACTGCACAGAGGGGCGGCCCGGTACCATTTGTTCTGAGGACTGGTATCAGGCCGTGGACCGGGGGTTGGGGACCACTGGCATACAACATGCACACACAATGTGAGAGATAGAGAAGGTGGTTTCTAATATTGAAGTGCAGTCTCTTGATTGGTTTTTATGTCACTTCTGTCTGCATCGTAGTTTTATGACATGCCTCGTATTTTTATTCCAATACACTATTAATAAAAAGAACTTCTAGAAACAGATAGATTTTACAATAAGATATCTGAAACCTTCTTTCAGAGGTTTTTCTGAACTCCTCCCTGAACACATTGACATCCTAACACAAGAAATAGCCACTCCTCATTTTACAACACCACGACACAAGGCACCTCAAATTTCAGGGGGGAAAGCTGACAGGGTCAAATAGTTCTGAACTGATAAAATTGTCCTATTGGGATTGGGATGGGTAGCCCCTTCCATTCAACAACTCTTATGGATCCCTACAACTCAAAAGATTGCACTGTACACTGTTGTACACAGGTTTATCTGAAAACAACCCCCCGTAACTTATTGGGAATTACTGAGCAGGCATAGGATCGCACTGTTGAATACATTATTCATGAACATGTATATCTTACATGAAAGACAGTGCATAAACATTGCTCCCTTTCAAATGCATCTGTTACTGATTACATTGTGAATTTAGGTGATGACTTTTAAATGTGTATTGTTTTAAAGTGGGTAGGTCTTGATCCTTTAAGCTTTTGTATCTTAAAACATTTTAATTAGTTGTTGTGCATTGCTGATTTCTTGCTGTTTCCTGCCTAATCCATGGGACAGGTGGGTAAGAAATAATAATAATAATAATAATAATA
>CM034710.1:91255064-91267130 GCA_020142125.1 Phrynosoma platyrhinos | reverse complement strand
CATCCTTTGTTACATGCCCCTAAGTTTTACCTTCAACTTATCCATGGGTTGTATCAGAATCCATAATTTTGACCTCCAAACCTGCCATCAACATTTACACAAGTATATTTGGTAACTGCTAAATATGTAGCCTGCCTCCCCTCCCTTTCAATGCTACTAATCTCAAACAGTATCACAAATTTGATATAATAAATGTAATAAAGTGCAAATTAAATTAGAGAATAAAAACTATTTAAGCAAAACATCAAGAAAAATAAGCTAAAACTATTTACAGGTCAGCTTGTGGGCCAGACTTTGGAGGGGGGAAAACCCAACCCAGCCAACATTCAAATGTGCTTTTTTGTATTGGGGAGACAGGAAGAAGGAAGGTCCTCTTCTGATTATTTTAAAATTCACTTGCAAGTTGTGTAGCCCTTTGTAGGTTATACTGGCACATGAGGCTGGCCCTGGAAACATACCAGTTGCTAATGAACATGTAACATTGCAGTCATATCATTCCTGTTACGTTCCTCAATATTCTGGGTGTAGCATTCTGAATCATTGGAAGTTTCTCAACATTCTTTAGAGGTATCCATGAATGGGTGTATGCTCCTAGTTGTTGTGTACAAAGCCTTGACATCCAGATACAAAGTCAAATCCTGGGATGAGTAGTTCCCCAAAGTCAGGGATGAAATGTCAAAGGATATGAAATCCTGTCCAAGAGAGGTTGAACCCCTTTTACTTTGATAGCTTGCAAGTTGAACTTTCTTTCCAATATTCCTGTTCTAGCAGGGGATGACAGCTGAACAAGTTCCATGCTACACTCTTATCATTTGTACATGGAAGAAAAAAAAATGAGGTTTCAGACTTGCTTTGAAATAAAAAGGCTTTCCAAGATATGCGCAAACCTTGGGCTCTCAAGCTTCCAATTCACTATCTCTTACACAGCTACAAAGAGGAGACTGGTAGCACTTACTTCCTGTTGAGAACTGACCATCATTCTCTGTTGCTTCCAGATAGAATCTTGTAATATTTATTCTAAAGCTGCAGGATAGGAAACCCAAGTTTCTTAACTGTGGTTTCCAACCTGCAGCTTTGGAATATTTCAGGGTTCTGGCTCGATCTGGACTGTTTTTTACTGGGCTTCTTACAGATGCATAAAGAACAAGGAGAGAATAATGCTTCAGATTCCAAAGATTCCAAAGAACCAGCATTTTCATCGTTTTTGAAACTGAACACAGCTTACTTTCCTGGCATAACAACAAGTATGGAGTAATAATGCCTCTGCATGTGTGTTCATGTAACAGTTAATGGCCTTATAGTAAAGATGAGCTTAATTTATATTTAATGTTAAGTGTGTTTGTACAGCTCAAAAATACATAGAGTATCTGTAAAAGCCAGCCTGCAGCCTATAGTATTTATCCTTGAGACAAATTTTAATAAAAATGAAAACATATGGTTTCAATAATTGTGACAAGAAATGTTCTCTCCCAGAACTTCCAGTACTGTGTTATAGCTTAAAATATCACACATCTACCCAGTAGACATCCTGCAATAACTGTGAAAATTCATAAAGGATTTGAGTATAATTTTAAATGACATTTTAAAGAACACCCTTTGTGGAGTGTAAATGAGAAAAAGCAAAGCATATTTCCAAGATCAGTATCTCCTTCATGACTCAGCAGCTTTGTTTTAACTGCACTTTGTTTCTTGTAGAAATGCCTGCTTTCCTGTTCGATTTTATCAGAATTCTGATAGGAAGTAAGACTTTCTTGTATAGCTGAAATTTGTAGATGTTTATAGTTATAGCCATTCATAATATAATCAGTTTTTCCTATATAAACAAGGGTTCCCCTTCTGTAAAAACAAATGCTACTTTGTAAATGCTCACTTAGAATAATAGGCTGAAGAATAGTCAATTGATTAAAAAAATAGCGGCAACCGTTCCTTCTCACAGATACTCAGTCACCTAAGTTCTTTATCTGCTGGCAAGTTGAAGGGGCTTACTCAAAAATAAGGCAAAGGACTCTTAGTATCTCAGTACTAAATATGTTGTCTAGACATCATATATTTAGATGTTTCAAGTATATTGAAATGTTGGGTTTTTTTTGCAAATTTCAGAAAAATGAGGGCAAGTGGCCTGACAAGAACTAAGCTTCCAGAACATTGATAGGTGCTGAACTTACAAAAATTACGACAAAGTAGAGTAGCTGCTACATTGTCTGCTAATGTCAATTCCAGGTTAAATAAGTCAATGTGATACAAATTACACCAACATACAGAAGCTTTAATGCTTCCCATAGTTGTTTGAGTAAGTGGTTGTATGGTGCGTGATTCTTGGACCGTAATGCATTCTGGTACTCTTTCTTCAAAGACTGTTTCTTACCTTTGCCCTTCTTATGGATATGATATTAATTTTTGAGTGACAAGATTTTTTTTTAAAAAAAAAAAACAACACCCTGCTTGAGTATTCTTTCTATATTTCTTAACATTCATTTTTAATACAAATATTAACATTCATTTTTAATACAAATATTTGGTCATCTTTACTCACCAATTTCTAGCTTTTTGCAGGTAATAAAGCATTACAACATTTTTATTTTACTATATTTGGCATATTTCAGGCTGAGGGGCAGGTTGCTATATTCCATATATGTTTATGGCATTTTGATGGTAGTGTTCATAGAATCATAGTTGGAAGAGACCACAGGGGTGACCGAGTCCAACCCCCTGCCAAGCAGGAACACCAATCAAAGCAGGAACACCAATCAAAGCATCCCAATAATTAAAAACCACCAAAGAAGGAGACTCCACCACACTCCAAGGCAGCATATTCTACTTTCAAACAGCTCTGACTGTCAGGAAGTTCCTTCTGAGATTTTTGTGGAATATCTTTTTCTGTAGTTTGAATGCATTGCTCCTTGCCCTAGTCTCTGGAGACATGGAAAACAAGCCTGTTGCCTCTTTGATATGACATCTCTTCAAATATTTAAACATGACTATCATGTCCCCGCTTAACTTTCATTTCATCAGGCTAAACATTCTCAGCTCCCTAAGCCGCTCCTCATAGGGCATGGCTTCCAGACATTTCACCATTTTGGTCACTCTCCTCTGGAAGCACTAAAGAATACCAAATCTCATTTGATTTATTTGGCATTTGCCTAATTATTTCAAATACATCTGAGGTAGTCTTTAACATCCTATTACAGTTACAATTAACTCACTAGCTTACGTCATGTAAGGGCTGCATTTTTAAAAAGATAGTGTCCTGTTCAAATTCTGTACAGACCAAGACTCATCTGCACTGCAGAATTCGTGCAGTTTGACACTGCTTTAACTGCCATGGTTTAATGCTGTGGAATCCTGGGATTTGTAGTTTGTTGTGGTACCAGAGCCCTCTGACAGCATAGGGTAAATATCTCACAAAACCACAAATCCCAGGATTCCATAGCATTGAGCCATGACAGTTAAAACTGTCAAACTTCATTAATTCTGCAGTGCAGATGCAACCCAGGTTTGTGGAGTCAATATACCAAGCCTTTGATTCTGGTTGCCCTATTTTTCTACTTCCAATAACACAACTCTGACTGACTCCACAAAACCGTGTTACTAACTCAGTCAGCAAAAGCTCATATTTTGTAATTGTTTGATTTTGATAGGTCAGAAGTTCATTTTTTAGGTTTCATCTGGTGATATGAAAATATTACATATATATTGTGATGTTGTGCTTCTTTATACATAAGCTTTGCTGAATCTCAGGGGCAGGAGAAAAATAGGTTTGGTTTGGTGGTAGCAGACACGCCCTGTAGGGTAGGGGGCCACCCTTGGAATCTGAAGGATGGTTCACCCTTGGAATCTGAAGTATTACAGAATGTCCTGGGGGATTTTCCAACTGGTGGGGCTAATAGATTTGAATAAGGCTTTAGTGGCATTATGGAACTATTTGAGATGCAAAAGGCTACTGGTACAATTGCTTCTGGGCACCCGGCTTGGTGCTGTGGAGCCCTTAATTTATATGGGCAATGAAGCAGGCTGAACTATGGCTGGGTACAGATCACATAGGTCATGGTGTGAGTATGACCAAAGGTCAGCAAAAAGTATTCACTGTACTTAGTATGTAGAGAGAGGTTGGGAAATTTTTAGGCTTCCACTATTGCATCCTTAACCAGTAGAGTTATTCTAAATGATTAGGAACATGTTGGGATCAAACTCAGAAAGATCATTATTGGAACCCCTGGTGCCAGCTATGATGACTTTGCCTGACACCTCAAAGAGAAAGTAGCATCTGTTCACTCAGAACTTATTGCCACAGTTAAGGTCATTTTTCCTGGGATCAATTACTGTTATGGATAAGATTCTTGAATTAGTTGTCACATTTTTACTTGACACTTTTGCATCCTGACTGTTAAAATCTGGCAGGAGAAGATTAATCTGGTGGATCTGAGTGGCTGCAGTAAATGCCTCACTATGGCAGGGAGAGGTGCCTGATTTAATGAAGGAGGTGGCGGTGTGCCCTCTCCTGAAGAGGACCTCCCTGGACCCAGAGATTTATGAGAACTATTGTCCTTTCAATACAGGTTCTGGGAAAGGTTCTTGAACGTGTGGTAGCTAGACAGACTCAGATGTTCTTGGAGGAAACAAATTATCTGGGCCCATTTCAATTTGGTTTCAGGCTAGGGCACAGCAGTGAAATGACTTCAGTCACTCTGACTGATGACTCTGGGTGAAAAATGGGGGTAGTATTACCTTGTTGATCTTCCTTTGTCATGGTAACTGTCTTGACTGGTTGTATGGGATGTAAGTGGGAGGCACAGTGATTTCATTCCTATCTACAGGGCCAGTTTCCGACTAGCATTGGGGGAATTCCAGTTCAGCCCCACTGGCCATTATACTGGAGCCCATCTTTTCTCTCATGCCCACCATATATATATATGAAGCCATTGGGAGAAGTCATTAGCAGTTTGGGTTACAGTGTGCTCATGACACCCAGCTCTCCTACATCTTGTTTTCAGAGTTAGCTGAGATTGTGCAGGTACTGGACCGCCTGAATGTTGGAATGGACTAGATGAGGACCAGTAGATTGAATATGATAAGACAGTCTATGTGGATTGGTGGTCCTTGAGTAACCTGCCCTGGATGGGATTGCACTTCCCCCCCACCCAAAAAAAAGAGTAGGTACATAGTTTGGAGGTATTCCTAGATCCTTCTGTGTTACTAGAGGCCCAAGCAGACTGTGGCTTGGAATACTTGGTGTCAAATCCATCTGTTGCACCAGCCACAGCTGGACAGAAATAGTTTAGCCATCATAGTTCATTCACTAATAAGCCATGCATTAATAATTTCATGATTAGAATATTGTAACACACTCTTTATGGCTAGTGTTACAAAAGCTACAGCTAATGCAAAATGCATCAGCAAGATTTTTTACAACACATAATACCAGGGTTAAAGTATCTGCGCTGGCTGCCAGTTCACTTGTGATCTGAATTCAAGGTGCTCATTATGACATTCAAAATCTTGAATAGCTTGGCACCTTGATGTTTGAATGAGCACTGCCTTTATATACCTGCCTGCGAACTGGGTTGTGCAAGAGGGGATTAAGAGGAGTTATATAACACATGGAGACATAGGAGAGGACCTTTTCTACCATGGAACCCCATTCATGACATATCCTTCCCTTGGATGCCCAAATAGCTCCTAAAGTCTTTGGAGCCAAATTTCTCTCTTTTAAAAAAATGCCGATGTCCATGGTTTTAATAATTTTAGCCTTCTCTGCTGTTTTAATTTGGTAATCTGTTTAATATTTGAAATATTTTATCCCATTTAAATTATTTTATTGTTTTTCCTGGAATTGTTTTCAGTAATTTATCTATTTTTAAAATGCTTGTCACCTTGAGATCTTATGATAGAGAGTGGGATAGAAATGTTTTAATAAATAGATAATATATTAATTTTCAAAAGAGCTACAGATCAGGCATGAATTTTATGTTGAGGATAAAGAACTATGGGCTGGAACAGACTGGCAAGAAGGGGCAGCTTGAAGCCGCCCTCGCTGAAAATGGATTGGGGCCATGGCAAACACACACCGTTACTCCAATCTGCCTTGAACCTGGCCTAAATAGGACCTGCTATAAGGAAGTATTGAAAATTTTTAATTATCACTTTTAAAAAATTTTTGACAGAAAGTTTGTTTTGATTTGTAGTTGTTAACTTATCTCTGTGTAGTCACCATCCAGATTTATACGTTTTCCCAGCGTTTCTTGACCCTCTGAATATAATTATTGTAGAAGTCTGCAGATTGCACCTTAAACCACTCTTCCATTTCATGAATGCCATCATCTGTGTTGACAAATCAGCAACCCTGCAGCAGAATTTTCATTTTTGGGGAAAGAAAAAGTCACTTGGTGATGGTGACACTGACAAAATTTCATCAATATACCATAATACCTTCCAGGTGATAATTATTACTTTACGATACCCCCTCATACTTCTCCATCCTACACTTTAGTCACTTCTGGAACAAACTGGAACAAAAATAAAGGACACCGTGAGCTGATTTTTTCGACTTCATGCACTTAGGGACCAATGATGACACTGACAAAATTTCATCAATATATCATAATAACTTCTGGGTGATAAATATTACTTTACAATATCCCCTCGTATTGGGGCCAGGAAAGAGCGAGCCTTCCTGGCCCTGCCACAGCCCCAGGGCAGCTTCAAGACAGTCCAGTGGTGTGCAGCATCTAAACATTTTTTGTGTTTGGGTCAATGCCACCGGAGTGTCTTGAAGATGTCTATATCTGGGCGGCCACCTGGCTTCAGGACAGCTTCTGGGAGTCATTGAAGTGTGTAGCATGTAAACTGTAGGAGAGAATGCTTCAGTGTAGTATCAAGATATAATTTGCCTCAGATTTTTTAAAAAAAATGGTACTGAGATCCCACCCACAATGTTAAAAAAAAAAATGGAAACCAGGAATTGAAAGCCATGGTGGCCCAGTTTGGGTAGCCAGGGGTAGTTGGCGGGTGTTTGCTGTTGAATAGACATTTTATTTTCAGATGTCAACTTTCAAGACATAGATGTGTCCTGTGTTTAAAAATATTTGTTTTAAACCATTTTGTACACTTTCTAATAACTATGAGGGGAAGCAGACGAGGGCGTTCGGGATGCCCTGGGACGGAGCGCCGCGGGACCGCGGTATCCGCACCGAGGTGCAGCGTCGGCGCCTCTGAAAGGAGCGCTAAATCAGCGCTCCTTTCACAAGTCAGTGAAAGTGCGCCCTAAAAGCGTAGGGCGCACTTTCACTGACTTTTCCGCCGCAGCGTGTGCGGACGCTGCGACGGGAGGTTGCCCTCGGAGCGCCGGCCGTGCGGAGGGCCGGCAGCTCCGAGGGCAACCTCGGGAGGAGGAGGGGGCGCCGATCGTGCGACTGCCCCTCCTCTTCCTTGCCTCGGAGACGACTCTATTAGTCGTCTGCCGAGGCCCTATATTTTAAAAGCTCCAGTATATAGTACCAGTGTTTGCTGTTCAGTGATGAAGCTTTACTTTCCCTTTCAGATATTAGTCACTCTTAAAAAAAAAAGTTGCAATGTTCAAGTGTCTTTCTTAAACGCACTCTTGATCTAGGATGACTTTCTGCTTATTAAGCAGTGTTGTCACTGTTTGTATTTATGAATGATACACAAAGGAGTATTGTCCTAGAAAATCATAACGTGGTTTTTCACTGACATTACTTGAAAATGTTACATAAACAGGATGATTTTTTAAAAAAATATATTGATTTTGTTTGTTTGTTTTGTTGTATCTTGTTCACCACCGCCATTTGATTACTATTTTAATTCTGCACATAGGTTGTCATATGATTTCTCTGCAGAATTTGACATGGCCAGTATTTCCATCTAATCAGATTTTGTTAGCTGGACAATATTCAGGATAAGCTGTGGCAACAGTTCCATCTTATATAAATGTTCTGAGCAGATTAATTTGATTTAAAAAGTATGTGGCCACTGATAGTAGTTTCTTTAATAGTGCAAAAATGGAATTGTAGATTAGGTTGGACTCCTGAAGCACTAGAATATATGCCTAAGGGAAGAGATGTACATTTATTGCAAGGTCTCCCTAGAAAATGTGGGAAGAAAAAATCTCTGGTTTCAAAGAAGCATTGTTATCATCTAACATAGATTCCTGAAGTAAGAAAAGTTGTTTTCACTTTCACATAGTATCATAAGGTTGACCGAAACATGAAACAGATGGGTCAAAAACACCCCTGGATCGGTCTGGTACAGGAATGTGGCATACCAATGACACACAACCCTGGATCAGATTGAAGCTGCACCGTGGCTGCCTAAGGTGGTCCAAATCCAGCTGCAAAAGAAGCAACAAAAAGCACTCCTTGCTGGCAGTCGGTTGCAGACCACAGTGTCTGGTCACTATGGTCCCACACCCAGTGGGGAGTGGCCGGGGCTGGAGTGATGGGAGACTGCTCCAAGCTGCCAGTCTGCTTCACCCCCCAACTAGCTAAAGATGAATCAGAGGGAAGTGATGTTAATGCATGTTCTTGTAGATACAAGCATACATACACTTTTGTGCATGTATGTGTTTTTGTATTTTTAACATAATTATATATCACTCAAATGTTACCTTTTACAGTATATTTTAAATGGGTAAATTAGCAATAAATTGACTAAGGCTAAAATAAAAGAAGTATTATTCTGGTAGACATTAGATTGATTATAATGCAAGCTTGCTACAGAACAAAGGTATTGATTAAATGAGTGGTTTTTGGTTTGCAAAAGCAACTTAATATGATTGAGGTTATAAGGACAGGAAGAAAAGGAGAAGGGCCAAGTGAAATTCAGTGACATATGTGAGTAGAATAAATAAGGAAGTTGGTGGGTGCTGGGAAATTAGATGGTTGCTCAGGAGGCCTAATTGCCATAGGGAAAGTCTAGATATGGTGCCTTGGGGCAGTACAGGTAGAGAACATTTTAAGTTGGAGTGGTGGGAAAGAGAAGACAATAAATTGCAAGAGTTCAGGTACTATCTTGCCTAAAGTGAAGCAGAAAGGAGAATTGGAGGATGCTAGTAAAAGCAAAGATCTTTCCTTGGTAACAAACTTTGAGTTGCCCATTATTTGGAATTGTGGATAAGCAGAGACTTGCAGCACATTCCCTTAAATCCCTAAGAACACTAAAAACAAGATAAAATGAGAAAGGGAAATGGAGAATAGGTGTAAAAAAGAAAGCAAAACAAACTTAAAATAGCAAGACTGAAGAGCACTGAATACTCATCGCCTTGTTTTGGGTGTCCTCCCACCCTCCAGAACAAAAGGAATCTAGCCATGTTAGTCTGTAGAATCAGTATGTAGAAAAATCTTGTAGCACCTTTGAGACTAACTGAAAGAAAGAAGTTGGCAGCATGACCTTTCGTAGACTTCAGTCTACTGCCTCAGATGCTTTGGTGGAGAGAGGAATCTAGGTTATGCTTGTTCTCTGTTGTGTTGTTTAAAGCTTGAAGAACTGGCTTCTTAAGTGTTTTTGCACAAGCTTTCCATGTGTGTGCAAATTAAAGTCATATTGACCATGTAGTTGTTGTTGTTGTATGGCTTGAAGTCATTTCTGACTTGTGGCAACCCTGAGGCAACCGTGTCATGGGAGTTTTCTTTGCAAGATTTGTTCAGAGGAGGTTAGCCATTGCCTTCCCTGAGGTTGAGAGCATGGGACTTGCTCAAGGTCACCCAGAGGGTTTAAAAATAAAAATACCAAGTTTCTCAATCATGACTTCTATTTTTGGTAAATACTGATCATAGGAACAGGAAAAGAGTGGAGATTACTATGTCAGATCTTGCAACCCGTTGTGATACAGGAGGATTATAGTTTCTTTACTTAGTAGGTTAAAGCTTATTGACATTTTAGTCACATGCATGTGTTGACTAGTCAGGAAATCTACAGGGATACTTTGACTTGAGGATTATCTTCTCATGTGCTATTTTTGTAAAAGAGGTTAATTTAAAATTATAATAGTGAAATATCCAGAAGTTCTAGGATCTTCCTTCTATCCCTGGGGAGAGGAACTAAAAGCTATTCTGATTTCTGAAGGGATCCAGAAAGCTATATATATGGACATAGCAATTCATTAAGCTTGTGGCAAGGCCAAGTACACTTCAGCGACCTGTTAACATCAAGGAAAAGGGCTTCCTCATTACTTATACTGGTGTCATAGGACAGCATAGCAAGGGTTAGAATGGCATGACAGTTGGATCACTGCTAATGTGTTGGTTCATAATTATTGCTTTTGCCACAACCTGTAGCAATTTGTCTTCCAGACCAGCAGGCTAGGATTCCAGCAAATATTCACGAAAAATAAAGTTGTCTGTCCATAATAGTTCTAAACTGTAAAGCACATGATTTAGTCAACCTTTATTTGAATGGTATGCTGATTTCAGGATCTGTTTTAACTATATTCTCTTGTATATTTGTCCATAAATCTGTATTTAGAATAAATGCCACAGAGGTGTCATAAGAATTTGAAATTTACCAGTGGTTATCAAATAATATGCCACTTTTTCCCTTGCAGGTTATAGCTGAGTATAATGAACTGAAATACGTAAACTCTGTTACTTGTGACTTTGTTAATGAAGATAGCATTGTTGAAGATTTCATTACCATATCAGTTCATGCTGACATTGTGTGTTATACAAGCTGCTGAAACTCGTTGAAGTTTAGAATAGAGAAGAGTTTCAGGAACATAAGCCATCAGAGGAAGGACAGGCTCAGCTTCTCTTTCCTCCTGTAACTTGTATGTTTAGGTTCTACTTTCAAAATAGGTCCAGTGTGCCACTTAATTCAGTTGCAGCAGACCTGGATTTAAATTAGTCAATTTTAACATGAGGTTTTATAGGCTGACTTTCAAAATTCATTAGTCCCACAGAGTCTACCACAGAGTGTCTGTGGGCTTTTTGTCCCAGTATTTGAAGAATTCCAGTAGCAGAATGTATACAGATTTTTCACTAAGACTCAATGTTAATGATGTCCCAGCGCTTTAAATATTTGCAAAAGAGATTGTAGTATAATTCATGCTGTTCTGTAGACATTGGATAGTAACACTCACTGAAGCGAGATGCTCAGCTTTTCATAATATCCTTATGGCTACTTGAGGATGAGTTTTGGGTAGCACTTAAATAACTACTATTGATCCATTGAGTTTGCTCTAGTTGGGATTGGCAGTTGGATTTAGACCAAAAGCTTGTCATAAACCACTCATACCATTTAGATTAAGGCAATATATAAATATTGTAGATTTCTAAAATAAATTTATACTCTTTTGAATACCTGGTACTGGTTTTGTCTGCTATAATCTCAAAGTTGTCTTGATGTGATCATAATCCAGAAATGTTAACTTTCTACTTCCCTATACAATATGAAGAAGTGGTATTTTAGTTGTGTTTCCTTTTTAATAACAACAATGGGTAGTGTGTTTTTAATGTTATAAGCTGGATGCTACATTTTGCCAGTTTGAGGACCAAGTAGGGAACAGAAACAGTGCTTAATATGAAAGCAATTGTACCTATTCAGGACATAATGCAATCTAAGTTTAATAAGATGTGTGCCCAGGTAAAGGAACAGTGAAAGAGTAAAACGTTTGGCTGAAGTACTAGCTACCTGGCTAAAAGGTAAACAAAAGTTAAGGAAAACAATTACGACAGAATGATCTGCTGTGAGCTATAGTAAATAGGTGATGTAACCAGATCCAGAGAGTAGTGACCTCCTTGATAGAAGCCCAGTAGAAGAACCAAGCAAAAGAGAACAATAACCAGTCAGAGCACTTAATTCATGCTTTAAAACAGAATATGTGAATTGGAATCTCTGATATTTCACTTCTTCAGGTGCATTATGATGATAGGCTGAGAACAAAAACAAATTCTTATGATCTCTATAAAAAGAAAGAAAGGACAGTATAATGGGTCTGATCTCTTAATAGACCATGCCAGAATATACAAGGCTGCTTGGCTGACTACAGTCCTCAGAGTGGGTGAATACACTACCTTATTTTCTGGCGTATAAGACTACTTTTTTGCCCTGGAAAAT
>CM034710.1:91240951-91254964 GCA_020142125.1 Phrynosoma platyrhinos | reverse complement strand
ATCCCAAACTCTATATTTTGACTGGAAAAGTTGGGGGTCTTCTTATACGCCCGGTCGTCTTATACGCCGGAAAATACGATATTTTTATTAAGCATAACTGTCTGTAACAACAGCTATGTTGCAATAATGAAATGTATTGAGAATACATGTGATTGCTCTGTAATGTCATCCGTTGTTGAATACAGGTTTTGATGCAAGTTCCTACTTTACCAAAGCAATGTACTATGAGTACTGTGTTACAGAAATGAGAAAACAGGAGAAAACAGAGACATGTTCTTGTATAACTTAACAAAACAAATGTGTAAAACAAAATACAAAAATGCAAGCACTTTCTTTCTTAACACTTTTCAAGCATTGGACAGGTTTGAAATGCTAGTAGCTGATTTACTGTTAAATATTTCTTTATGGTAATTGCAATCTCAAGGATAAGAACCAAACAGTGATGTCTTCTGTCTAACATGGAAAACATTTTAAGAATGGCTTTATTACTTAAATGCTTTTTAATGACCTGTCTTGTAAAGAAAGAGTCACTTTTGTATAAGGCTTCTGAAAGTATTGCTAGAATTTCTCTTCTCAGAGAGGGTGGCATATATCAGCAGGTCTGGGGCAAGATACTTTTCTGTTTGCAGTGAAGAATTTGATAGTTTCCCCCCATCCCCATTTCATTTACAATTTCTAGTTCATCTGCCCATTTAATTTTGCTTCCCAACCCAAGCAGTGAGTAAGTAGATGGAGGGACAAGACAGGCTGCATGGTGTGCAAAGCATTATTTTTAAAAACCTTGATACCTCCAAAGTAATGTAGACTATATTTCAGAAGAAGGAACTGTCAAAAACCGCTCTAAGTATTCCTTGCCTAAGAAACCCCTATGAAATCCATGGGGTTGCCATATATCGACAGGCAACAAGGCACACACATAAGCCACCTTGAATTCCATCTTGGGAGAGAGACAGAATATAAATCCAATAAATAAAACAAATAAAAAGGTGCTTTGCTAATCTGAAGAGGTTATTTTCCTCCAGGAGTAAATGGAAGACTAATTTGTTGGAGGAAAATTAAAGGAAAAGGAAGAGATCTACAGAAAAGAGGAAATGAAGGTAATCATCTAAAAAGGGGTAAACATCATAAGATCAGGGCAGATTCAAGTTGGATGTGCAAATCTTAAAGGGAGTATAATAATAATAATAATAATAATAATAATAATAATAATAATAATAATAATAATAATAATAATAATATATGTATTTGTACCCCGCCCCTCTGAGAACAATCGGAGCGGCTAACAACAAACTTACACACAATATAAAACCAGAAAGACTCAATACCCACCCCCGTTATGAGTTAGATGCTTGATTTGGACTACAATTTTCAGTGTGGAGAATGATCTTCTGCTTTAAAAACATGAGCTTCCTTTTCCCAGTGCTATACTTTATCTGTAGCGAGACTGATTTTTCTTTATGTGTCAGTTCACAACTTTTATTTCTCCAAGTATTAGGATACCAATGCACTTTTATTGTGAGGGAGCTTAATTTTGCTGTAATGTAGCCACCTCAGTGTGAGGTTTGAAAATGTTGAACTTCTTAACAGAAAGAAACAAAAGGTATACTTTCACACACCACTATGCATTAATAATTTATTGTCTTTCACTAAGGGAACACCTGCTAACTTGAAATGTGCTATATAATTATAGCTTTTCTGTATCTACACAAAAATGATCAGAAGTGCCTGTCCAACAAATGTTCATTGAGATTTCAGGAGACTAGATTTTCCTTTCTAAAATGAAACTACTGTAGATTTTTTAAAAATCTGTACAGACTAATATCCAATACATGGCACACTTAGAGCATTAATAAAAAAATGAAGCTCAATCTATTTTTTTACTTATTTTAATCTTAATTACAGAGTTAGATTTCGTTGGCTAGCTGCATTGTTTATCACCTGATCCTTTTCTTGTATTTTTAAATATTAAATATGTTTTCAGGAGAAGGTTAAAGGAATGCATTTAATCATTCAGTAGAAATACTTATTAAAACTATGTAATATTTTGTACAATTGATGTTATTAATGCAAAGCCAGTTAAGATCCTTGTGCTTTGTTCCACGACTCAACTTAAAAAGTTTGTGCTACAATACCTTTGTTGGTCCTATGATGTGGGGAGATAACTCAAGGGTAATTCTTTTTTATCCCACAACCTTCTGAAATAGGTCTGCTTCTGAGACATGCAAATGAGATTCTATTTCTTCCAGCAAGCAAATAATTTGGATATACCCTTGGCAGTTTACCTCACTTAATGTGGAAGGGATTTTTTTAACTGAATTGCTACTATATTTTTCTTTTGGTGAAATTGTTTTGTAAGCTACCTTAAGTTCCATCTGTGGAAGAAAGCCAGGATATAAAGTGAAGAATGGGTGGATATATATATATATATATTTTTCAAGTACCAGAAGACTTTCTCAGTCGCTTTTGCTACAAAAGATTGACACAGTTCCCCTCTGGGATTTTTTTGACAAAGACAAAACCTCTCTGAAAAAATCTTGCTAAGAAAACCCCATGATAGGATCTCCTTACGGTCTCCACAAATCGGAAACGACTTGAAGGCACACAACAACAAAATATTAAGTGAGGGAGGAGGTCTTTGCTTAGGTCTAGCCATTTTCTCAAGCATCTTTTGTGTGTTATGACTGTCCTTCAGGCTGCCCTTCAGGCTGCCAGTTGCTAAGGTTATGAGCTTTCTTGATGAGTCTCATACAGTGTCAGTCATGTTGTTGGTGGCTTATTAAATTTTTAAGTGATGAGTCTTAAACTCGCTTCCCAGGGTGCTTTCTCAGCCAGTACTCTGCAGCATAATCTAGGGTAGCCATCTAGTTAGATGTGTTACAGCACAGGAAATAATTAGTATGTATGTTAATCTTCTTATATATTCCCACCGGTGTTTTTAAAAGAATACTGTTACTGCAGAGTATTATATCTTCTCTGTTACAAATTAAAAGGCGAAACCTTGAAGCATGCTAGTAATTATAATCTATATTCTCTAAACATAAAAAATCCAAGCCACAAATTTGTCCCTTTTTAGAATAGTTTTTTTTAATGAGCTTGTTGAATTCCTGATCATTTTTAAAAACTCAAATAATGAGATTTAACACTCTCCTCTTGTTGTGTACGGGATTTTCATATAGGCTACTTCGTTTTCTGCATGCTTTACAGCAATGCCTTGGTGCTGAGTATGCAGAACATTGACCCTTTACTGCTTTCAAAAACTGTTCTTTCAGGAGCACAGATGGAAAGATCAGAGGTGTATATTCTTCCCATTGTTCTTTCAGCTGCCGTATTGTAAAGATTAATCATTGTTTCCTCCTCTTCTCATGTACAATTGTCTTGTTTCGAATCACTTGAAACAAAAATTAATTGATACTTAATTGTTTAGCTGAAGAACAGAGCTGACCTCTGTGATTGGTCTTCATTTTTCAGCAGAAGTGACACTTTTCAGATTTGGTTTAGCAAGATACATAGTTATAAGGTGATACTGACAGTTTACTGCTGTTTATCATTTAAAAAAGAAATTGGAGAATAAAAGTTTGTACACTGACAACAACCTGGTATCCTGAAATTATTGTTGTGTGCCTTCAAGCTGTTTCCAACTCACGATGACCCTATCACAGGATTTTCTTGGCAAGATTTGTTCAGAGGGGGGTTGTCTTTGCCTTGCTCTAAGGCTGAGAGCTAGAGCTGTGACTAGCCCAAGGTCACCCAGTGGGGTTTCCATGGCCAAGCAGAGATTCACCTTCTGGTCTCCCAGAGTCTTAGTGCAATAGTTACACCATTACCCTACACTGGCTCATCTACTAATATTTATAAATTCATACCAATTGAGCTTGTAGGTCTTCATATGGCATTGTTTGCAACAATTACAAGATGCTGACTCTGTTGATTGCAAGATTGGCAGGTTGGTAGTTTGAGGCCTGGGTGCTGTATGATGGGATGAGCTCCTGTAAGTCTAGCAGTTTGAAAGCACGTAAATGCAAGTAGATAAATAACTTCAGTGGGAAGTTAAACAACATTCTGTGCAGTCATGCTGGCCACATGATCACAGAGTAGTCTCTGACAATGCTGGCTCTTTGGCTTAGTAATGGAGATGAACACCTCCCCCTATGGTCGGACACAACTTGACAACCTTGTCAATGGTGAATACCTTTACCTTTATCTACAACCACATTGTTTTTAATTACTTTAGTACTATGTACACTTGAGATTAAACCTCATTGAACATGGTGGGATTTACTTGTTAGAAAGCTTGCATAGAATAGAATTACACTGTCCTGACCTTAAAGTCAGACATCCTCTGACATTTTTCAACTCTTCCTGGCATTTACTGGTAGTCAGAATTGTGATCAAAATTTCTGCTGCTTTTGATGTTGTCTAATCTACATCTGTTTCTCTGTTCCTGCAGTAACTGCTACTTTGTATTATAATCTTGTTATGGTTCTTAAGCTTATCTCCATCAAAGGAAGGCTGCTTCAGAATGCCAGATAATATAAGCAAGGTTTAATCTTAGCAATCACTACATTAGTACTTCTTGGAACTATCCCCCCCACCACCACATTCCCCGCCACCAGCAATACATATTCTGTCTGCTCTTGGGAAAATGACTTAAAGTAACACACTTTTTTTCTTTCTTTTTCAATGTTGTCTCTTAAAACTTTACAGGCCTATATGTGTGTGCTACGTAAATGTGGATTAAAACCAACTGTAGCAGTTCCTTTCCTGAAATCATTTAATCTTGGCATTCTCAGCTGGTGTTTTGAAATTATGTTGATCATTCTGTTTTGGCCTGCCAGAACTGAACTGGAATAGAATTAACTTTCACATAGATTGCCATTACTCTCTTTTGACAAGCTTGATCCGGGAAGGTACCTCCACCCAACTTTCAGGAGCCTATTTGAAAGCATTCTCCAGTATTCAGGAAACATTTTTCAGATGGTTCAGGGAGTGTTTGTAGAAGAAGAGACATTACTATCCAAAAGTTCCATTTTGTCAGAATCATGTTGAATACTGCCATTTTTTCTTTACAAATGTGAAAACAACTTTCCATGGCACAGTGTCTGTTTCAGCCCATGTGCATTTTGCAACTTTATATTAGTGATTGATTTTATTAGTAGCATGTCTGGAACTGGGTCTATAATGAGCTAGATGAGGGCCAGTAAACTGATAAATCATGATGAGACTGACACTATGGATTGGTGATGTCTGGGTCTGGGAACCGAGTGATAAGCCTGATTCAGATATATTGTATATATTCATGTATAAGTCTAGAAATTTTGGTCAGCAATTGATCCAAAAAACCTCATTCGACTTATCCATGGATCAGTCTAAATACTGTACTTTAAAAATTAAAAATGAAACATTCCTAGTGAAAGAAATGTAATCTGTCCTGGAAGCACTGACCTCCCCTCTACTCTCTTATCCATCCAGCCTTTAGGATGGGATTGAATAGTTATGCCTGCTGGAATTTTTTACTTTGGCATTGTTTTCCTATGCTTCATCCTTTACATTCTTTGTTACATGCTTCTAGGTCTTACCCATGTCTTATCCACGGGTCATATCAAAATCCATAATTTCAGCCCCAAAACCTGCCCTCAACTTATGCATGAGGTAAACTTATAGTTGAGTATATACGGTAGTTACATTTTCCTTGAAAGAGCAAATATACAATCTGGTAGTGCTCCCTGAGCCACTCCTGACACTGGAGGCACAGATAGACACTCAAAGTATCTGGAACCAGCATTGGTTTAGCCACCAGCTAGGACTTTTGCTGGACAAGGACAACCTAACCACAGTAGTTCATACATGGGTAACTTTCTGTTTAGAAAACTACTGTGCACTCCATATAGGACTGTCCTTAAAGATAATATGGAGGCTGCAGTGAGAGAGACACAGCAGCTAGATTGCTGAGAACAGCACCTTAAAACCAGATGATGAAAGAACTGCACTGGCTGTTAGCATACTTCCAAGTCTGAATTCAAGGGCTGATTATGATCTTTGAAGCACTAAACAACTTGGGGACTTGAGATTTGAAGGAATACTACTCCCTGTGTATACCTGCCAGACCATTGAGATCTGTCTAGGAGTTCTTCTTCTATGTTCCACTTGTAAAAGAAATGTATTGTGTAAAAACATAAGGGACAGCAATCTCTGCTGTAGTGTCCTGGATCAAACATATTCAAGATTGAGAATCTATTTTGTTGCAGTGCAAAAGTAAGTATGAACGTCAACCATGTTAAATAGACACGGAGGGATTTGGCAGTGGAAAATTTAGTGTGAACTTTGTTTCAGTTCAAATCAGTTTTGCAATCCCAGAGCTATTCACCTAAAAAACCCGTTTTTTTGCAAGTGTGAATAACTCCCTTGTTTCCCTTCCCCACTACCTTGTCTAGTAGCTGTCCTGCTCAGTTATGGATGTGCTAATGCAAAGAAACACATCTCAGTTTATAATGTTATATAATGGCATTTACCAACCCATTAGCAATCACTAAAGATAAGAAATAGGCTATTTTCTGTGGTAGGATGCTTGTAAAATTCTGCCTAGTTTAAAAGTCCATAGAAACTCTTTGCTGTAGCTTTAAAAGATTTCTTTGTCTGAAGTAGACTGCTATTGTTTCTTGCTAACACTGCTGGTATTCTGTTAGTGTGAGGCAGAATTTAGTAAGCCTATAAGCTATCTAAAATATTTGTACTTGAACTGGTAGATTGGCTTTAATGAGCTTTGAGATTTATTTATTTATTTATTTATTTATTTTAAGAAAGAAATTGTATATGTGCAGAAAATTCTTGCACTTTTCAAACCACAGGATGTGTTAGAAAATATTACCTTGTGAATGTATTTTTCAAAACTGGAGAGAGAGAGCTAATGAAAGAGGAAAAATCATAGTATGGGATCCAGGAGAATCTTTTCATTAATTGACCACACAATTTCTTGTGCACAATTTCTCCTGATTCCCCCTATCAGGCTAAAGCACTTGTGCCAAATAACAGCATATTCAAGCATTTCCTGATTTTTTGGAGTAAATTTTGTGAACTGAAGAGCTACAGTGGGAAAAAGAGAGAGGGAAGGGTGGTTATAATTTCTTTCTTGGTAAAAGCACTCACAAAAGTGAAATCATGTCTGTCCAGCCCTTTTTTTAGGAGAAAGCTGAGCAGCAGAGGACCCTTGAGGGGCAAGCATTCACCTGTCATCCCCCTCCTTTGCCTGGCCTTCTCCCCAGGAGAAAGCCAAGCACCAGAGGAGCTTTGAGGTCATTCCACATCCTCATGAGCCACTCAATCCTTTGACAGGCTGCAAGTGGCCTGCAGGCCATACATTGTACAGGCCTTCCATAGGGTTTTCTTGGGCAAGGAATACTTAGAGGTAGTTTATCATTGTCTTCTTCTTAATGTAGCCTACAGTGCCTGACATTCTTTGGTGGCTTCCAACCATGCTGAGATGCTTATCATAATTGAAAATGGTAGCATCATATCTAGGGTCACAGCAACAAGTGCCATATTATGAGTTCATATAGGCCCTTTCTTTGCTTTCATGCAAGCTGTGTTTTTCTCCCACACCCACCCCCTGGTCAAATTCTTCTGGGATTGTGATCAATGTGCTTAATCAGCATCTTTATTGCTTTCATTCTTATTGAGTGTTTCATAGAAGCAAATTAATGTAAATGTTTAATCATATGAAACTGGTTTGGCTGTATCTTCCAAGTTATAAGATCTTAAAATGGATAATCTTTATCTATGTCAGGGGTAGGCAACCTTTTTGAGCCGGGGGCCGGGTTGCTGTCCCTCAGACAATTGACGGGCCGAAGCACCAAAAATAAATAAATAAATAAATTAAAATTAAAATTAAAATTAAAAAAGAATTTTAAAAAAATTAAAAAAAAATGCATGCACACTCTCTCAGCCCCAGAAAAGCCATGGCAAAACCCCTGTGAAGATTTTGCCAAGAAAACCCCAAGAACAAGTAATAACAACAATAATATCATCATGGGGGGGCGGCGGCGGTGGGGGGGGCGGCGGCGGCAGGACCGGTTTGGGGCCGGTCCAAAGGCCTTGCTGGGCCGTATCCGGCCCCCGGGCCTTAGGTTGCCTACCCCTGATCTATGTTTTTCCTGTTCACTGTGAAAGCAATTATGTAAAAATTATGCTAGCTATTTGAAATCTTGCAGGACCCTTGCATAATGTATGCAGTGGTTATAACATTGTATATATAAATATTGAAATGTAAGTGATACATAAGATTTTACAGCAATAAAAACAGAAGCAGTCACATATTATGTGTGAAACAATGTGGTCTTGTCATTGTTACCGCTCTAGATGGTATTTCTCAGACAGATACTGTTCAGTTAATTCTGGAGAAATTGTTTTTATCTAAGAGAAGCACTTTTAAAATATGGAGAATATTTTAACCAGCATCTGTTAACATGAAATACATATTTTAACAATTGAAAATTCTTTCATAGAAGTACTGAGCCTTTATTTCATTTGTTTCTGTAGTTGCACTAAAATCGTCCAGTTCTACAAAGCCTGATAGAAATGGCATTCAGGACAGCAGTAGGGTTACAAAGTCCAAGGAGAGCATTCAGCTGCTAGAAGGAGAGCTTTTACTACAGGTATGTGTCATGGTTATGAAAAAGGAGGAAAAGTGCGTAACATAGTAATAGAAGCAGAAATATTTCATCTAGAACTTATTTCAAAATGTATTAGAACTAATCCTTCTCATGCACATTTTTCTTTCTTTTCCTTTTGTTTTATTTAGGGGCTGTATGTACAAGCCAAAAGGCCCATTCCCCCCTCCCCTAGTCTGGTATTGTCCTGTTGAGACAATGCAGACCAAATGTGGGCTAGGATCTGGCCCAACCCCAGTCCTTATCCTGGTGGGAAAAGATAGGTTACACACTCCTTACTTTATCACTGCTGCTATTCTACATGCAGGCCTAACACTATTTGGAATGTCAGAAGGGGGGCACCTGGCCATGTGGGTAAAGCCAGATGCCCTGTTTCTGCCCTTATGGGCTATGGCAAGGGCATGCATAGAGAATGGCTCCAATGGGCAAGCTGGCTGCAGCACCACAGAGTGGTTGTATGTAGGTGTTTGAAAACCTAGTCATAGCCACACCAGCCCAGGTAAGTGCCAGGGGCAGGAACAGGCCATATCCATGGGCAGGATACAGTAGGGTTGGCCTCTGATATCTCACCCATGAGTTCAGTGCCCTAGTTATGTACAGTGAGCTGAAAGACAATTCTTGCTATGTTATTTCTTGCCTCTGGCTTGTAAATAAGTATAGTAATATCCTGTGTCTCCATTCTGCCTTTAAAAGCAAAGTATCCTCTTTCACAGCTATCGTGGAAACACAGGGTACAATTATTTAGCAGATGTATAGAAACATTGCCTCCTTTGTATAGGATATCTTTCCTGTACAGTCCATAGCATTTCCACATTGGTTGCGGAAGGGGAGAAATAAATATTTTCCCACAACCAGCATGAAGACCAAGCAGGCTGGGAAAAGAGTGACAGAATCGTCTGTCTCACTGCTGAAACCTACTTACTTGCCTGCATGTAATTTCTTGTTGTCTGTAGCTTCTAGACAGATTGTTGAAGCCAAGCTGTGTTAACTTCAGATGCAAGTTTCATGATGTAATTTCCTGGTTCTTTAACACTATTTGGAATAAGAATTAGTAACATCCATCAAAGTTCTGCAGTACCAGCTCTTGACAGTCAGACAAATGAGCTTCCAAAATACCAAGTATTAAAGCAGCCCAAACATGATACCACAGATGTGTCTGAATTAAGATTGTAAAAACCTTGTTATTTTATAGTAATAGGCTGTGGAAATTCTTCCCACAGAAATCAGAGTAGCTCCATCCCTTCTGAGTTTCAGCAGGCAGCTAAAATGGTATTGTTTCATATCATGGTTTTCAGTTCTTAAAACCAAGGGCAATGGCTGGTTGTTTTAATTGTGTGAAATGGTAATCTGTTTTTAAATGTTCAAATGTTTCGATTTGGTTATTTATATTTTTAAAAATGTTTCTACTCCATCTCAGTGGTGAAATGAGAGGCAACACATAACTGCCATAATTTAAAAAATAGTTAAATGGAGCAGGTTCTCCTTCACCCCCACCCCCAAATATGATCAATACTATAATAGCTCTGTGAAATGGTTCTTGTGCATTAAGAGTACTGTACAGGTGTTGTATGGTTTAACGTAAGTAGAGATATGAAGGGCAGGGGATGAGTAGGAAAATTTGAGAAAAGAATATTTTTTTTATCTCCTCAGGAGAGGAGATTTTTTTCTGTAAAAAATACAAATTAAGTACTTTGAATTTTTTGTTTGAATGTTCAATAAAATGTTTAAAACAAGGTGTTTGCTCTACTCTAAAGTGATACAATCTGTTTCACCACTTCTTGGCTCCTATCGCTTCACTTTTCTTGCATACATAGAACAGGTCTTGCGTGGACACGAAGAGTAGTGTATACACTACACGTGCATCAAGATTTTCCAGATTTCTTTGCATACTGCAACCCCTCAGACTCATTGAAAAAGAAAACTGCTCATGATATCTAGATGACTTTCCAGAATAGAAAGTTAATGTGGTGTGAACTAGAAAGTAGACTGTTAAGCGGTCTGTCCTTGTGTAGGAGCGAGCACCTTACTTGTGCAAGGGTTTTGTATAGAGCTAGGCTTTCTAACTCATACAGTATTGAGAACTATTCATTCTTCAGTTGAATAGCCATGAAAGTCTCTTCCAAATAAAATTAAGGTCATATGGTACCTGAACACACATAGCAACTCTAAAGCCATGTCAGTGAGGCTTATGTTAATTCTGATTAAGAAGTCTCATTTATATCAATAGGTCTACTCTAGTTAGGACTGATGTTGGATTTAGTGATAACAAATATATTGTCTTATAAACTTTTGTGGATAGCAATAATAGCTTAAGCAAGAATAAGTTTGTTAGTCTTTAACTTTGGCCCAAAACAGATGGACATAAAAAGCCAGCTTCCACACAGCTTGAGGGGCATGACATTTAGATGACATATGTCCCAACCTGAGCAGAAACCACGCTGGAGTTGCTCTTAGGCTGCCCAAGGCGACCCAAACGCAGCCCAAAGGGACCTGATTTTTTCTATTCCTGTTGGCAATCCATTGCAGATCATGGCAGCATTGGGACTGCAGCATGTAGTTGCCACGCACCCTTGGCAGTCAGGGCAGAAGCATCCTCTGGCTGCTCCCTCCTGCCCATCTGTTCCTCCCCTAAGTTGTTTTTATTAAAGTTCTGCAATTCATTTTTATTCTTATATTTTTTTATCTTTGATTTAATTCTTAGCACATTTTAATACTCTTAGTGAAATAAATTGTGTGATATAATGTTCTTAGGAATGCTGACTATATTACTTTTCCAAGAGGTTACTGAGATTTAGAACATGAGTGGTTAACTTTTAAAATAAAGTGTCTGAAATCATTTTCTCTGTGCATCTGTTATTTTAAAAACACCCGTTAGTGACGTATTATTGCTGCTCTCTTTACAGGCGTTAAATGGGTTTGTCTTGGTGGTCACATCAGATGCACTTATATTTTATGTGTCCTCTACAATCCAGGATTATTTGGGTTTCCAGCAGGTAAGCACTTTTTTCTCTTTCAAAACACACAAAAAGTTCCATTGTTTTGATTTTGCTTCTGAAGAACAGGTTTTACTGTCAAGGCTGTCAGGGCTATGAAGTACTAGAAATTGCCATTCCCTGAGCCACAGAAGTGGCAAATCTATCCTTAAGAGAAGGCATGGTGCCAGATGCTTACAAAAAAAGTTGTGAAATCCCTTCTAGAGAAACTAGCACAGCTTTTTAAAATATGTGCTTCTGTCCCATAACGTTGATCTTGTTGTTTCTGTTACTTATTTTGTACCTAGGGTAACTGAAACAAAGTGTCTTTGAACTGCCCCACATGTCTAAATATGCTCAACTGAGATAATATGCTGATGTTCTGAGCAGCATTCTCTTATTTTTTAAATTGCAAATGAGTACAAAAGAGTAACATCTTTTTCCATGGTGGTCCCAAGAATAATGCCTTGCCCAAGTAACTCAAAAAATTAAAGATAGTTTGACTATGTAGATTATAAAACATAATCCATATTGTTTAGTGGATGAAAGGGTTGACATTGGTTTAGTGGGGCATACTCTAATTAGATTGGAAATATACAAACCAGTTTCAGTTCTCTGGCTATAACATGTTTCATATCTTCACAGGATATTGAAAGATAGTATTATTATTATATTGATTTGTATACTACCTTTTTCCCAGTTTGGGACTTGAACCAATTTATAAGTTAAAAAAACACATCTGTAAAAATTCACAAGTTACAAAAGTTAAAATTTAAAGCAGATTAAAACATAATATTACAGACACACACACACACACCAGCACAACAATTATCAGTATCTAGTCAGTGGCATCATTAGCGGGGTGCAGACTGCACCATGTGACACCCCAGAGGAACACATCACCCGAGGGGAAGTACACTCGGAGGGGCTGCCTTCAGAGTCCTGCACAGCAGCCACCATGATGAACTTGGATGCCTCAGAGGGCAGGCTGCTGCTGCTGTCTTATGAGAGGGCCAAGTGCAAGTAGAAGGGCACTGTGGCAGCAATGTGAGGGGCATGCCCTTTGGGCCCACCCTTGGAAACCCCACCCACCCACACTGGGTGACAACCCAGGTGGGGACACCACTGTATCCAGTGCATTGCTTAGGTGAGACAGGTTTTATATAATCATTCATCAAATATTTGTCGAAACAGAAACATCTTGTTTGCGAAAAGAAAGTATACCCCCATTTGGAACAATAGTCTTAAGGGAAATCTACAAAGTGCTAACTTGCCACAAAAAAATGGGTGAGCTCCTTCATCACAGGCTACAAGGTGCGATTGTATGATGATAGAGCTGTGTTGCTGACATGGTAGAGCTGAGTTGTTGACAATGGGGCATGACACAAGATACTCCACTGTGCAGTGAGGGGAGACTCCCACTGCACACAGAGTACCATAAAAGGTGGGGACATTTTTCCAGCTAGGCACAGGGTACCCATGACTTTCTACTGCCCTCTGTTCAGATGTTTAGTGCCCATTGGTTCTGTTGGGATCTGTTGCCCCTCTCCTTGCATTGTTTTGGAAGAGAGGGCAGCCTGTCCCACAAAGTGTTGTACTGTTGTACATTAAGGCTGTTGTCTAATAGCCTGATGCTTGCTCAACTTTTACAGTGATCCCAATGGAACAGCTACAACAATTTTTGCTCCCCTCCTGGGTACAAAAACACAATTCTAAACTGCACATTTGTAAATTGGTCTGTGACATTGTAAATTTCCAGCAGGATTCCAGGAATTGCTTTAAACCATTTTTCCTTGTAGTCATATTGCATCTCTCATACTGCAAATGTGGCAATGAATTCTAATAGGCTATCTTAAATATACCAAGATGGATGTTAATATCCCTTGTAAAAATAAAGCTTAGACATTAAGCTGAGAAAGCTTAGAAATATTGCTGGACATTTTATTCTTTTTATTCTTTTTTTTGTCATTATTTCTTGTATTTAGTCTGACATTATACACCAGAGTGTATTTGAATTAATACACACAGAAGATAGACCAGAATTTCAGCAACAGCTTCACTGGGCTCTAAATCCTGTACAGTCTACAGATTCTGGACAGATAATACCAGGTGAGAATCTACTAGCGGCAAGTAGTGGCATATCTGTCTGGACAAGCTAAGTGTTTAAGTATCCTAGATGCTCATAGTGCTGATAATCTCATTGTACAAACTTGCCATTACCTAGCAAAGGTGAGTATTCATGAGGTTAACATGTAGTGTGCACAGAGAAGCTTTGCTACGTCGAATCATACGAGTACCGTATTTTCCGGCGTATAAGACGACTGGGTGTGTAAGACGACCCCCAACCTTTCCAGCTAAAATATAGAGTTTGGGATATA
>CM034710.1:91223350-91234428 GCA_020142125.1 Phrynosoma platyrhinos | reverse complement strand
GTGTGTCTTATATGCCGGAGTGTCTTATATGCCGAAAAATACGGTACTTTAGCAAGTTTGTTTCTCTCCCCACTTCCATCTCAATTAAAATATGACTTTTTGCCTTAATTTATAGGACTAACATAGTTTTTTTTATTGTTCTGTGTACCTGTCTATGGAAGAAGGACTTGATTCCTAATTATCTCACCCTAATGTTGTACTGGTATTTGAATTTGAAATAATGTATGCTTCAGAAATTATACTACAATATTACATACACATATACATAGTCCACCTTCTGACACAGCCTAGCTACAACCCAATCTGTTACCTTGAAAGTCCTCACTGTTTTTCTCCTCAGTTGCTTCTCAAGTCTGCTCAGGTATTTGAAATAGTCTATTATAGCAATAAAATAAAACCTGGCCATTTTACTGCTGTGCAATTATAACAGTTACCTTTCTGCCTTTGGTATTTTGCAATGCAGAGATGAAGAAGGGGCAGAGCACTTACAGAAGCGAAACATGGAGCTGCCCTTCATGTTCGCTACAGGTGAGGCCGTGTTATATGAAGTGACGTTTCCCCAGCTTGGCTTAATGGATTCTTCTCAGGCAAAGGTTAAAAGTGGCATTGGAAAAGGAGCTGCTTCCAAGACTGCACTGCGCAAAGAATCTGTTGATCCCAATTCACTTCTGGGGGCAATGTTGCAGCAGGATGAATCTGTGTATCTCTGCCCACCCTCTTCAAATAAAATCTCCTTTGAAAGGAACCTTTTTGTGGACACCAGGGATGAATTGGGTAATGTAATGGCGAGCGATTGGCAGGAAAATATTTTGCCAGTGAGGAATAACAGCATTCTCAAACAAGAGCAGACTGAGTGCCCCCAGGAAAATAATTTAATGCTTCCTGAAGACAGTATGGGCATTTTTCAGGATAACAAAAATAATGAACTGTACAACATTATGAAAACTCTAGGTGTTGACTTTGAAGATATAAAAAGTTTTCAGCAAGATGAAGACTTTTTTAAGAATGAACTTTCTGGTGTGGATGACATTAGAGACATTGATATAACTGATGAAATCTTGACCTATGTTCAGGAGTCCTTAAATAAGACTGACCTGTTGTACTCAGGTTGCCAGCAGCAGCAGCAGCAACCCATGGTTCAGAACGCCACATGCTTAATGCAGCAAGTAGAGCAGCAGCAACTGGATCATCAGCAAAAACAATCTGTGGTGGATCAGCACCAGCATCAGCAACAGCTGTGTCAGAAAATGAAGTGCATGCAAGTCAATGGGATGTTCACAAACTGGAATTCTATCAGCAGCATGTCCCTGAATCCTTCACAGCAACAGACACAGCCATATGTCTTTTCCAGCATGCAAGAAATAACTCAGGAGTTTCCTTACAAATCTGAAGTCAATACAGCAACCTATGCATGTAGGCAGGAGTTTATTCCCTACAAGCAGCCCACGAATGTGGTTTCACAGCTTTCAGATTTTACACAGATAGACTTCCCAGTAGGAGGTTTTGACCGATCAACTTATTCCAGCTCTTCTGGCTTAGAGGATTTTCTCAATTGCTTGCAACAAGTCCCTGAAAGTCAGGCCTGTGGAATAAACTCTCAGCAAGTTATAGTAACGCCTCAGACGTGCTATGCTGGTGCTGTGTCAATGTACCAATGTGTATCTGAAACTCAGCCAAACTGTACAGAACAAATGCAGTACAATCCTGTGGTATCAGGACAGCAGGCATTGCTAAGCAAGGTATGGAACATACATTTCTAAAGTAATATTTTGGTGTTTTTGACTTGTGAATATTCACTGGCTGGTTTTGCATTCAACAAGAAACAAGAATTGTAGAGAATTTTGGCTTGTGATTTACAGGTAGTGTGTTGGGGCATCCTCCCTAGCTCTTCCTGTCAACCACAGCAGCTAAACTAATTGGAAATTAACCAGAAAGTAAAACTTTAGTCTTTCTTCAAAACTGAGAGTTCTAGTTTTTGATTCTGGTTTGTCAAGGGAGAGGCAAACCAGGAGGACCAGTTTGGGTGCAAAGCTAAGGTTTTCTTTCCTGGTGAATGTCTGGTTAAATTAGCTTTCCCCACTGGTGGGCAGAGCCAAGAGGGAACAGTGTGGCATGTTGATCATAATGAGAAACCTGGATTCTCTGCAATTCTGTCTTACTGTTGCAATGAGAAGCTGATTTTGTCAGTGTTCCAAGATTCTCTGTTATTAACTGCTTTTAATTTTAACTTGAGTTGTCCTTCTTATACAGTTGTTATATTTTGGGGGTCATTTGTGGGATTATTCTGAGAAGTACTTAGCTGGAATTCTTTGTTTGTTTTCCTGTTCTTCTGCTCTATTTTTATATTCTTTAATAACCTATTCTTATTAATATCGAAGCCTTCTGCATTTAAATGTACAGTAGCCCCTCCCAATTCATGGGGGATACGTTCTGGACACCACAACCCCGCCAAAATGGTGGCTCGCAAATATTCAAGCCCCATTGAAAATCTTGGTGCATGGGGGGGCATACACAGCCATTTTATCCTTACCTCCTTGTCCCTCCTGCAGAGAGTGAGACCGCTGACTCGAAGTCCACGAATGGGGAGGGACAACTGTAGTACCTCACATCTTAGCTCATGCTGGCAGAGATGTGCTTTACTATTAGATTTATTTTGTTCTAAGTCTCCTTGGTACTCTCCCCTTCTTTTTGACCAATGGCATTCCACAATTATACTTGGTAGATCTGAATTTATATTTATTTTTTCTTGAGGAATATCAAGTCACTATTTTCAGTCAATTCAAAAATTCTTGTGAAAGTGGAAATGGGTTCTACCTTTATTATCAATGGCATACTACAGTGTTTTTATAAATATTTTGTCTTGACTTTCAAAAAAAAATAAGACATGTCAGCAGATAAAAGTATTCAGTGAATGTTTATTAAGGACAAACCTAATTTTGTTTTTCATGGCATAATATTTATTTTAAAACAGTATTGAATGGAGTATATTGTCAGGAAGAGGGGTTTAAATCATATCTATATCTATGTGACCAGGTTTTCAACTTGTTTAATGTTGTCAGTTTAATTTCAAAGACAAGAGAAACAATATGTTGGCCATAGAAGGGTAATCCTAGTGCTAATGTCTTCAAAGTATTTGTTAATGATCAGAAATGCATTGGGAAAGAACACTTTAAAGGAGGGAATTTTTCATTTAAGTGACTGTCTATGTGAATGCATGGCTGACAATACTAAGTGGATATAAAGTCTACTGACCAACTGGGTGGCAGCATCTCTGTTTACTGTATACTGTCATATGGATTTATCTGAAAGAGCCACTGTATTGAGAATCTTCCTTTAAGATTAGGCTTGAATCTTAGACCTTTAGATCATATTAGCCTCCATAATTCTAGTACCAATACTAATGAGGCACACAAAAGAAGTGACATTTATATGATACAGTAAAAGGTAAACTTTAGATCAGGAAGGTGCAATTCTTGATCTATTGATAAGTTGGGTAATTACCATAGAATTTCTGACTCTCAGTTGTGTGACAATACCAGCAACACATTGGCCTCACAACCCTAAATTGTATTATGGGAGATGGGGAAAATATGCATTGATAATTCTTTAGTTCTAAGTGCATAACTTTTTAGAAAGCCTTTGGTTAGTGGGTCTTAAACAGGGAGTCTTCAAATCTAGTCAAAAACAAATCTCAGGTTTGCTCACCCTACTGAAGATGTATGGAGAAATTTGTGGTTTAGCTACTTACTCCGATTACATCTTTATCTTCATGTTTTAACATATTGTAATGTTAAACATAACTGGAATTTACCCATACTATATTGCATTTCAATGAAAAAAATCATGTATAATCCATAACCTCTTAGTTTTAGTCTCAAAGGTGCTACAAGATCTCTCTACATACTGATTCTACAGACCAACATGGGTATATCTTTGAACTCTTCGTTTTTAGACAGACATAAAAATAAGCTATAAAATACAATACAGCACACATTTTTCACCCCCAGGATACTTATGTTCTGAGACTCTTCAATAGAACATCTCCAGTTTGTTTCTTAGGTTGGTGGTTGTCATCCATAATATCATAGAACAGACTTTTTTTTAAAAAAAAGATTCAATCAAGTTTGCTTAGGTCCAGAACACACTGCAGAAATAATCCAGTTTGAGACCACTTTAACTTCCCTGGCTCAATACTAGAGAATTCTGGGAACTGTAGTTTTGTGAGACATTTAGCCATGTCTGTCAGAGAGCTCTGGTGCCACAATAAACTACAATTCCCAGGATTCCATAACAATGAGTCAGGGCAGTTGAAGTGGTCTCAAACTGGATTATTTCTGCATTCTGTTTTGGACCATAGGCATCAAAACAAATATGAACTGTCACAGTACTTCCATTCCTTTGAGATCTGCCAGAGTCCTAGAATCTTGGAAAGATTATTGGACATTTTTATCCAGGAGGCTGACATAAGCTGGGGGGGAAATGGAAGATAGAAAGAACATATATATTCTTATTTTTCAGGGAAGATACTGTATGGTTTTATGAATGGTTACTAGACTTTTATAAATTTGACATTAGACTTGGCCTATACTATTTTCGGTGCTTTGCTTGATTTGTTGATCTCCACATAATCTCTTTTTTAATTTGAGGAATAATTCCAAATAGTTTCAGTGTTTTTGAAGGACTTGTAACATTCATCCTGTTAGATAAATTTTCCAGTGGACATCACCTCTTATGTTAAAGTTACATCATCTAAATTGATTTCTTAATCATGGCACCCTTCAATGCACAGAGAAAATTCTTCACTTTCCTACCATATTCGGTTCACTGAGCCTACTGTCTATGGGTTGCTGTGCCTGCACCCAATGAGAATAGAAATGTTCATGTCTGTAAATCACTTTGGAAATGTATCTTATTTGGAAGCTACAGTGAAGGGACTATTTAATAGCATCTAATGAACGAACAGTAAGAGGATTGCCCAGATCAAGTGCTGTTTCCATGCATGGAGATTCCTGTAGACTCCAAGAATTTCCTCCCATATATGCCCCATTTACTTGGAGAATAGATGGATTGTATCTAGGCATGGATGGCTCTTGCTTATCCTATTGATCCTTAGATAGTATCTTTGGAAAAGCCTGCTTGATTTGCCATGCTCCCTAACTTATAAATAGTTAGATGTTTCCCATTGTTCATCTTGCTCTAATATGTTCACTGTTATATATCTTCCCAATGTAATTCTTGCATCTAGGGTAATATTATTTGAATGTTGCCTAAAAATGAACTGCAGGACCATGTATTTAATAAAGCTAAGAGGAGATGCAGACCAGCACAAAGGGCCGACCTAGGGGTGGAGTTGGGGCAGGGCAGCTGCAAGCCGGCCACCCTGACACCATCCTGCATGGTATGCGCCATCAGGACGCCCTCTTGGTGCAGCGTGCAAACACACTGCACCAAAAGGGCACAAAAAAGCCATGGTGGCAGCCGAAAGGGCAGCCTTTTGCCTCCTCCAAAAGGAGTGGCATTTTGCTGCTCTTTTGGGTTCGGCAAAAAGGAGGATCGGGGCCACAGCTTGTGGTTGCCACAGCCCCAATCTGCTGCTCCCAGGGGCAGCCAATAGCCACCTCAAACGGCCCTTCTGTATTGGCCCTAAGTCATCTCTATTTGTTAGGCTATTACAATTTTTAACTAGTTTAGAGCTTTACAGTCTATTTTCTGATTTAGTCTTTGTTCATGTGAAGGAGAGATCTCAGGCCTTCAAGAATTTCCCTATTTGGCCTGGAATGAACTTGAAAAAGCTTTTAGAGTAGAACACCAGTGAAACAATTGAAATGAATGATTCAGGCAAAAGTTGGTGGAACTTCAATTATATAAACAGGAAAATCTGGGGGAAATACCTTTTTCTTGTTGCAAAGGACATGTGATAATGAAGACATTACTGTTAATCCAAATATAATTTTTTATTCCTTCCCTAATAAGATGCATTTAAGAGAGAGAATTAATTGAAATTGTGCTGTCTCTTCCAATGTCCTTGTTTTGTTTTGTTTTTTGTTTTGTTTTGTTTTGTTTTTTTTCTTAGTGACACAGAATTACAAGGAAACAGCTTGATTTCTCAAATGCTAGGTTTGAAGAGGCTGCATTATGTTACATTATTAAAACTTAGGTTATGTTAGAAACTAGATTTTCAAATGTGATCTGTAAGTGTAGTAGAATGGCTGGAACATCCATGGCAAGTTAAAAGATTTACTTTCAATTTCTGAGATGTTGCATGTTCTAGAAGCTGTAAATTTAATGCTTAAAACTAACATCATAAAATTTGGGTTTTGAATTTAAAATTTGAAACGAGATCATTGGTCCTTTCTTAAAGGATGTTTTCATGAGCAAGACAAGTAAAATTAGAGCAGATGCCAGAGTGTGCTAAAGGCACATGAATGTCTGCTAAGTACTATAAAAACATATATCTCATATACAAGAGAGCAAGCATGGTGTAGTGCAGGGGTAGGCAACCTTTCCCCTTTAAGGGCCAAGGGACTTCAGCTCCCAGAAGCCTCAGCCATGTTGGCCAACAGTCCCATGTTGGCCAATAGCTTCTGGGATTCTGGGAGCTGAAGTCCCTCGGCCCTTAAAGGAGAAAGGTTGCCTACCCCTGGTGTAGTGCTTTCAGCATTGGACAATGACTGTGGAGACCAGGGTTTGAATCCCAGCTCAGCTGTGAAAAGTAGCATTGTTTCAGCCTCAGAGAATGACAATGGCAAACCCCCTCTGAAGAAACATGCCAAGAAAACCCCATGATATGTTCACTTTAGGATTGGCATAAGCTGGAAACAATTTGAAGGTACACAACAACAATCTCATATAGAATAATTTCAGATTATGTATATGATATTCTCTAATTGGTTTATTTGAATCACTGTTTAGTCATATTTCACATAGGATAATTTTAGAAGAAGATTTAAAAAGCAAACTTATCATCATTATTCTGTTTGATAACAAAGACACAAAACAAAAGCTGGGGATGGGAAAGGGAAACTAAATAACTGAAACTAAAATATTTCTTTTACACAAACATTTGCCTGGGCCAATCAGTTTGGTCATGAATGGTCACCTTCAGGCAAGGTGATGTGTTCCATATATCTAGTAGATTCCCGAGGTACATAATTGGTTAGTCTGGTAATTTTTTACAATGAAAAAACTTCCAAAACAGCTTGATCAAGATGTGTTCTTGTTAGCTTCCAGGACTTATCAAATAGTGAGGGTCTCATCTAGTGTTCATGGGAGAGGGATGACTTTCCTGAGATGTAAATAGTTAATATTCACCACAACGTGCTTTGTTCTCATTGCTTCCTACATTGTATTGAACAAACTGCAGAAGAATCAAATTGAAAGAAAGGCACCACCTTTCCATTTTAGTTCTCCAGAAACCAGTATTTTTCTTCTCCTGCAATAGAGTAGATTGGAGCTGTCAGTCCTGGACCTTTTAATGTTATAGTACAGTAACTATTTAAAAAATTCAGGGGACTGGAAAAGATAATTTTAGAAGACATTTAAAAAGCAAACTCATCATCATTGTTCTTTGTGATTGTCCTCCTCCTCCCTCCAGATATTGGTAGTGCTGTCAGCGTTCTATCCTAGGCATGCTGGATCCCTGAAAAGATTTGTTTTCTGAGGAGACACTGTAGTATATCCACATTAATTTTATATTCTAATTCCAATTTAGTTCTTCAAGTGATGTCACATGTAGTCAAAATAACAACAGTCATACACAGGAGAGATGCTGACTGGGATGGAGAAAAATGAAATATCATAGAAAAGGGGGTAGAAGCAAATGGCTGAAAAAGGAGGATAGGGGAAGAAAGACATCAGTATTAAAAGTTATGAGAACCATCTAATTGGAGAATATATTTCCCGGTTTACTCAAAAAGCTATTGTAAGATGTCCCCAAGGATATAAGAAGGAGCTGCTTACGGAAATAAAATGGAAAAATCCAAGCTATTAATGAAAGTGTGATTGGACCCTACACTCCCAAGATCTTCAAATCAGTTTTGTAAGCATGCTTGACATAGCCTTACAATTATTATTATTATTATTATTATTATTATTATTATTATTATTATTATTATTATTATTATTTATCAAATTGCATTAGCCTTTTTAGCTGCGGCATCACACAGTCCTTAATAGAGTCCATCCATCTGGCATGTGGCTTTCCTCTCTTCCTACTTCCCTCCACCTTTCCCAGCATTATTGTCTTTTCTAATGAGTCTTCTCATGATAAGTCTGAAGTACAAAAGCCTCAATTTGATCATCTTGGCTTCCAGGGAGGTTTACGGCTTGATCTATTCTAGGATGCATTTGTTTTGTCTTTTTGGGCATCCATGGGATCCTCAACACTTTTCTCCAGCACCACATCTCAAATGCATTGATTTTGTTCCTATCATCTTTCTTAACTGTCCAGCTCTCACATCCATACATGGTAATAGGGAATACAGTAGCTTGTATGATTCTAATTTTTGTGCTGAGTTGTATATCTTGGCATTTTAAAATCTTTTCTAGTTCTTTCATAGCCACCCTCCACATTCTTAATCTTCTTCTGATTTCTTGACTACAGCCCCCATTTTTATCAATGTTTGATTCCAGGTATTGGAATTATTTTACTATTTCTATTTCTTCATTGTCTAGGTTGAACTTGTGAAGGTCCTCAGCAGTTATTTTTGTTTTCTTTATGTTCAACATTAAGCCTGCCTTTGTATTTTCTTCTTTGATCTTCCTTAGTAGGTGTTCTAGGTCTGTGAGGTTTTCTGCTAGTACTGTGGTGTCATCTGCATATCTTAGATTGTTGATATTCCATCTAACAGCTAAAACTATCAGCAAAGAGAGAAATAAAATCCCTTGGTCTAAATTTCTACCCTAGATTCATGCACAGTTTGATAGAAAAGATAAATTCCTCTTCCCCAATTTCTTACTATTCTGTTTATGTTTGGGCTTTGATAAGAAACATTCATAATCAGCATCCTAGGGTAATTGTGTGATAGCATTGGATTGTTGCATACCTGAGCTAGGTATGATTCATACTGTTGGATTACTGTTGGATGTAAGGGCTGTTTTCTCAGTTGTTTATCCTTTCTAATAGGCCCCAAACAAATATGCACTTCTTACAGAATCTGAAATTGAATGTTACAGCAGATCATCTATTCGGATTTTTTAAAAATTGAAGAGTAAAATCCTGTCTTCAGAATGTTTATAGTAGCCAGCATGGTGTAATGGTTTGAATGTTGAACTAAATCAGGGTTTGTATCCCCACTCAGCAATGGAGACTCACTCGGTGACCTTGGGCAAGTCACACTCCCTTACACTCAGAGGAAGGCAAAAGCAGACCTCCTCTGAAAAAATTTTGCCAAGACATCCCTTTGATAGGGTTGCCTTTGGTTCACCACAAATTGGAAGTGACTTTAAGGCACACAACAACAACCCAGTAGATGCTTTCTCTTTCTTGTGTTTCCCTGCCAACTTGCAAGGAAGGTCTTTTCAGCCTTCCCACATGGTTTATATTAGCCAGATGTATTCCACTTGTCCAGATATGTTACATTTTTTAGCACAGTGCCTTTGGCAACTTAAATTGATAGCTGTTGTTGTTGTTGTTGTTGTTGTTGTTGTTGTTGTTGTTGCTGTTTCCAACTTATGGGGACTCTAAGGAGAACCTATCACAGGGTCTTTTTTTCTAGGCCTAAGAGAATATGATTTGCCCAAGGTTGCCCAGTCTATTGCCATAGCCAAGGGGGAAATGGAACCCTGGTCTCCAGAGTTGTAATCAGTGCTCAAACCACTGAATCACATTGGCCATTGATAGTTATAGATCAGTAGATTACTTATAGTTTAAAATAATGCACATATGCTTGGAAAATTTCCACTAAGTTCAGCAGGGTTTCCTACCAAGTAAGATATGAAGTACCACTTTAACCATTCCTTTGCCAGTCTTTTTGACCTTTCAGAGAAAGGCAGTATGCATTTAGCATGTTGGTTTTTGGTCATCAGTTGTCTCCAGTTGATATGACTGAAGGGAAAAAAAGTTTGCAGAGAGACTAAGGGCCTCGGCAGACGGAGGCCCTGGAGCCGCCGCCGGACGGAGCGCCGGCGGAGCAGAGCCTCCGCACCGCGGCGCACCGTCGGCACATCTAAAAGGAGCACCAAATTGGCGCTCCTTTTAGATCTAAGGGAAAGTGCGCCCCAAAAGCGGCGGGCGCACTTTCCCCGGCTCAAACGGGGCAGCGCATGTGGGCGCTGCGCCGTGAGGTCATCCCCGGTGCGCCGGCCGTGCGGACGGCCGGCGCTTCTGGGGGCGACCTCGGGGAGAGGAAGGGGCGCCGCTCATGCGGCTGCCCCTCCTCTTCTCTGCCCAGAAGACGACTTTATTAGTCGTCTGCTTAGGGCCTAAGAGTATTGCTGGAATGCTAGAACATTGTTTAAAGTGTATACAAACTGATTCATTGTGCCTACTAATTTAGATGAAGCATTGTTGAAAGTTTTGAGCCCTGGCATTGTCAAATAATGAACAAAGAATGGCATGGAATTGTTCATTCTTTATTCATTGTGGTTTTATTGCCACTTTTTTTATGCTAGCTGCATGAAGATTGTTTTGGTTTACATCATCTCCTTGAGCATTATCTGAACAGACTCCCTGTATCCCGAGAGCGTGCATATATATAAAAAAAATTAAAAAATTGAGCAATATATATATATATATATATATATTTAATTTTATTTTATTTTTTTGCTTTTTTTTATTAAATTTAAAACTCATTACAAACATACAGCCATACAAACAACACAAACAGATACAAACAAATAGTTGGTTCTTATACCTACAATTAAAAGAAAGATTTAAGTTGGATATGAAAATGGCTGGATTCGAAGAACACAATACGGATTTGGATAAAATTATATTGGATAAAGAAGGACACCATATAAAGAAATATTATAAATTATTCATAACCAGAAATTGGGAAAGCAAGATAATCAAACAAGGTATGATAGATTGAGCGAGAGATATGAAGAAAAATATAAATATGGAAAGCTGGGAAAAAGCC
>CM034710.1:91208193-91223250 GCA_020142125.1 Phrynosoma platyrhinos | reverse complement strand
ACTATCTAATGATAGTTTTGTCTGTGTAGTTGTTATATTTGTTATATTGCTCAATTTTTCTCAATTAGGCTCTCTTCTTCCAACATGTTAAATGATTGAGGTCTTTCTAGATCAGGGGTAGGCAACCTTTCCCCTTTAAGGGCCAAGGGACTTCAGCTCCCAGAATCCCAGGACTATTGGCCAACATGGCTGAGGCTTCTGGGAGTTGAAGTCCCTCGGCCCTTAAAGGGGAAAGGTTTCGTACCCCTATTCTAGATCATACCTGTTACCTGTACGTTCCCATAAAATCTGAGGCTGCAGTTATATTCCAACTGACATATGCTTAATCCCCATTGTACCTGCATTTCAAACAGACATTCATAGGATTGCATTGCGTACAAATACCAGCTGAACTCTGCCTCCTCTTCATTAGTACTGTTAAGAACTGAAACATGAGTGAAGATCTCTGTTCTGCTCCATCTCTACACCATATACCTTAAATCTGAATTCACACATACACTTATTATCCAAACAAAAATAAGTTCTGATATCTTCAAAACATACAGGAGCAGCTCACTGCCTGAGGTAACATTTTGAAGAAGAGCATTGCTGCTAGCTCTTGCTGCCATGGTATTCCAATGAAAAGGAGAAAGCAAAGAGATCAGAGAGAAAAGATGTGCCCCAAAGTCTGTTTTGCCAGTGCTTTATCCTATTTTAGATTGATAAGATAGGGCAATGAAACAAATCAAAAATATAAAGCTATTTTGAGTAAGCATAGTCAGCATAGTCTTCCTTGGATGTAACTTCATAATGTACTCATGTAGCCAAAAAGAAACCCATCAAGTCCTTCTGAAACACTCAATTTTGCCCTCAGAATTTTCAGCTAATAAATAAAACTGCTTAATATTCATTCCTAAATGATGACTTCTGGGGTTGGAGAGATATTTGCTTGGTTTTCTCTTCAAACATCTGAGAATTAAAGAGGCCTATTCCTTGGTTAAGGTGTTCTCTCACATTTCACTATTTCCATTTTCACTTGCTAGGATATATTATGCATATTCAGGGATACTCCTGAGGGGACAAGTGTGTTGGGTGGCTGTGTCATTTGCTCTATGTTTCTCAGGGTTTAAAAAAATATATTTCTGTTTCTGTTCTCCTGAATGATTTTCTTGCAATTCCTGACACCAGCCGCAACATTTTAACTCTCCTATCCCCCATGGATTTCTTCTTCTTTTTTTAAAATTCTGAGACATATAGGAACATTATGTTTCCTTCTCCTTTTTTTTTTTTTTTTGTATTTTTTTTTTTTTTTTTTTTAGTTTTAACGTTACAATGCATCAGTGAAATGGCACTTATGTGCTATATTCATCTTGAAAATTTAAAATCCTGACAAGGCAAGATTTGCCCCAGATCATAGGGCCACCTCTACAAACCATGTCACAGTGTAAAAGAAGATCCTTAGTGGAGATCCAAGATATTGCTGTAAACCATGGGTAGGCAACCTAAGACCCAGGGGCCGGATGCGGCCCCCCGAGGACTTTGGATTGGCCCCAGGCCAGTCCTGCCACCACCGCCTGCCATGATGATATTGATTATTGTTGTTATTATTTGTTCTTGGGGTTTTCTTGGCAAAATCTCCACAGGGGTTTTGCCATGGCTTTTCTGGGGCATGCATATTTTTTAAATTTTCAATTTTTTTTTAAAAAAATATTTATTTATTTATTTATTTATTTTTGATGCTTTGGCCCCCCAATTGTCTGAGGGACAGCAACCCGGCCCCCAGCTCAAAAAGGTTGCCTACCCCTGCTGTAAACAGTCCACAGAAAGAGTGGGGCAAGCAGATGCAGAGGTGACAACATCTGGCAAAGCCCAGGGGGTTCAGTTATGAAAACTCATGCTTGTTTAGGTCAGCCTGGAAGAGACCCCCAATATGAGTGCTTTCTGTTAGGTATTACAATGTGTTCTTATTTTATTCCTCATTCCTACCAAGTTTTCATTCTTGTAAAAAAGCAGGGGAAATAATCATAAAGTTTAGAGGCCTGAATGTAGAATTACTATCATGCCTAGAACAGGAGTGAATAATAATATTGAAGGTGCATATCATGACTTTCATCATTCATAGTTCTCCTAGGGATTGAGCCATACAAAAATAGACAAACTAAATGTGTATATTGTGAGGGAATGAAGAAAGCTAATGAAGGATGTCATAAGCATGAAAATGGATTTATTTGAGGTGTGAGTGCTTCTCACAAATTAGAAGGGCATATTCCAGAGTCAAAATGAGCATTTTTTCATGTTGCATCTCTGTGCCTCATTTATTAGTTGGTTAAAAAAAATCTCTATAGTCCATTCTAACATGTTTTGTAATGTATTTGTTAGCATTAAAAGTGCCACATAACTGTTGGTTGTTTATGTAAAGTAGTACTTTCCTTAGTAAAATTAAATGGATTTCTGAATGCATTTATGTTATGTTATGACAGGATATTTATACTAGTTGGCTAATCCTCCAACCTGCTGATATACATATTGTCAAGACTAATGAAACTGTTCCAGATCTCATAGTTGATATTGTCTATATAATATAGTATCATTTCTGAATGGGTGATTTCCCTAAAGTCAAACAAAATACAGGCCTAACTTTTGATCCAAGCTTACAAAATACAGAATATAACCATTGAAGAACTCTATAAATTTGCAGAAGGATGGTGTAAGTCTTTTAATTAGAGCAAATAAAAATGTTTTTCTAAGAGACTAGATTATTTACTTGTCTCACATGTTGTATGACATTAATCTTCTCTACTGCAGAGAAATAAGGCCCTCTTTTAGATTTTTATAGTGCAGCTGAGCTTCGAAAACCTTTAAAAACCTTGAAGAAATATAATATTAAGGATTTTACTTCATAATTAGCCAATGTATTTTTTGAGCTGGTTTCAATATGACTAATGGCATCTGGGTTCTTTCTGTTGGAAATCTACATTTGTAAATACCAGCCAGTGTGACTGAAGTTTCCTTCAATTTCATTTTTACAACTTGTTCTTTATATTGAAGAGGCTCTGCTCATTTAAAATGGCAGTTTGCTTTTGAAAGTGACTGTTATTTTAAGGGTATTTTGTGAAATGCTATGGCCGCTAAGCTGTTCAAAGGAGAAAAGGTCTAAAATTCCATCCAAGACCCTTTTATGAGCCTGAACAGCTTTTTGGATCCTAACCTAAGCCTGTAATACAGAGGGGAAAGGCTTGTCTTCAGTAGTTAAAAGAGTTTCTGGCTCTTCAAGCATACATAGCACATAGGCTGCAGGTGTTTTACTGAGTAATCCCCAAACTTTACAGGAACTAAAAGCCAAATGGTTGTTCATTACCTATGGATTGTTTTTTTCAGCATCTCTTTCGAATTGCAGTCCACAAAGCTATCCACAAACAAAAGATTTTTAGAACTAAAGATTCACAGTTGAAGGTTTTTAAGCAAAGGCTAGGGCTGCATCTACACTGTAGAAGTAATCCAGTTTGACACCACTTTAACTGCCATGGCTCAGTGTTATGGAATTCTGGGAACTGTGGTTTTGTTAGACATTTAACCTTCTCTGTCAGAGAGCACTAGTGCCACAACAAACTACAATTCCCAGAATTCCATAGCATTGAGCTATAGCATCAAAGTGGCATCAAATTTGGGTTATTTCTTCTGTGTGGACGAAACCTAGATGGCCACATATCAGGGATTTGGAAGCAGAGTAAATCTTGCATTGGCTCAGTGGCCATTAAGACTCCATCCAATTTAATGATTCTGTGACAGATTCTCTAGAATGGTTTCCCACAATCTGCAAAGGTCTGGTATTGAAAAAAAGAATTGTTACACACCAACTGAACTGGCATGAACTGATTTGAATTACAGCCTGTCACTCTAAGCCCTGTTGCAATTTTTCTTTCATTAATGCTTCACATAAACTTCACTGCAGAAATAATCTGGGTTGACATTGCTTCAAATGCCATGGCACAATGCTAAGAAATTCTGGGATTTGTAGTTTTGTGAAATAATTAGCCTTTTCAGTCAGAGCTCTGGCTCCACACAAACTACAAGTCCCAGAATTCCATAGTATTGAGATGTGGCAGTTAAAGTGGTGTCAACCTGGATTATCTCTGCAGTGAGGAGGCCATTGTCATATTTTTCAAGTTTCTGTGTTAAATGTTTCCTGGGAATTGCAAATATTGGGTTGAACCCAAACTGGGTTGCATTTACTTCCCTAGTAAAATCAGTAGGACTTAAATCAGTAATCAGTAACTTTACATTCACTTCAGCAGGAGCTGAGTGCAACTAATATTCTGGACCCAACTCTTTGCATATGCCATTCTGGACACAACTCTCTTGTTTAAGCAGTGAAGTGAACTTTACTGCATTCAAAATCACTTGTTTCCTTTGTGACTGGATGCAGATTTTTAAATCCAAAAGAGGAAGCTGTTCCTTTATAATAAGAGTTTGCCTTCTTTTTTTCAGTTTCAGAATAGTTTTAATGGAGGAAACCTGAATGATGCATATCCACCACAGTTAGATGTCAGCACCCAACCTGAACCACATCTTCAGCCTCTTCATCATCCAACAGAATCCATATCTTTCTCAGATTTGGCATCCAGTGGTTTTATGTAGTAGTTATACACCAAAATCCTGTGGAGCATTAAACCAAGACTGGATTACTGAATGGAGATTGAAATTTGTGATTGCACTTAATATGCATGCATATAGGATTTGTCATCCAAAATCTGATACTGTAGGCGGAAGTTGGAGCTGTTATGGCCTGAAAGTGTGCACATGTAATTTTTCAGACAGTGAAAATATGCACTATTGCAATATTATTAACTGCATCACATTGTAGAGAACATAAGATAAGGCAAATGGTTTTATGGTTTAGAAAATAAAATGGGCACTTTGACAATCTTATTTGGAATGACATAGGAAAAATTCTTTTAGAAATGTAGGCTTTCTTTAAACATGCTCTAACAGAGGAGCAAATGAAGCACTCAGTTTTGTTGCAGATTTGCATCTTTCTGTCAGTTACCTTATTTAGTAGTTTAAAATTTTTCCTCTTATTTTACATTTCAGGTTGCAGCACTTTAGTAGAAGGTTTGATAACAAGGACTTGATATGCAATTCTAGATTTTGTACAACCAAATCCATTGCATTCCTCCATTACAATTAGCCTTAAGTGCCTCACAACGTAGCTACCTTATTTCTGAAAGGAGCTTATAGGAATACAAAAATATTCACTGTATAAAATTTGGTCATCCATATTTCTGACTATTCAGTAGTTGCTTTGATTTGGTTATTAAGCTAGAGACCTGTAAGCAGTATGTTCCTTCTCTATTAAATATAATGTTATTTCTTTCCCTCTAGAATTTCAGATGGTTCTGTATATATACAGTTTTTTCTTTTGTTAAAGACTGAGACTTGGTTTTGTGTTTCGTTGCTTTTTGAATTCTTCAGGTAGAACAGGGTAAAAACAGTTATCTAGGAGAAATTTGTCTCCTTAGGATTAGTTCTGAATTTAAAATACTGAAGAAGAGGAAGAAGAAAAAAACATGTGCCTTATCTTGTGTTACAACACTTATTGAATGGTCTTTTTGAAAAGTACAAGGCTGCTCTATGCAAATACTTCCATTTGAAAAGGTTATTGAGAGAGGTTGATTACAAAAGTTCATGAAAAGCAATGTCTCAAATTGTACAAAAGTTTACTTTTGTGAAAATTTCTACACTGAGGGTCAATTTTGATTGGCTGCTGTTTTTCAACTGTTCCACTGGGGAGAGGGGTCTGATGATATTAAATATCCTTGACAATTGCACTCTAAAGGAAAAAGCTATCTTTCTATGTATGTGAATTCACTTTAAATGTCTTTGTTCAAGAGATAATACTGAAAATTTATTTTAGTTCAAATTTAGAGAACTGTCCTTGTAATAAAAAGGATATTTTAAACTTTGTTTTTAAACCATTGTATTGGATTTTTATCTGAAGATTTTTAGAACAGTAGACACCAATGTTTGGTGTGTCAGAATAGTGTAAATGTGGGAGGGAGGGGAAATGTACAGGTTGAAATGACTGAATACTTTTACATGCTGTATAGCTAATGTGTAATAAGCACCATTTAATGTCTTTTGTAAAATATCTTAAACAAGTGTCATACCATACTATTAAACTGTGTATTACATACATATGTATACTGTAAATGTCAGAGTATAGGCTCTTTTTTAAAAGGAAAAAATAAAAATAAACCAGCTCCCTTCAGGATGGTGTTCAGATCTTTGATCAAAGAGAAGTTTCAGACTGTTTTAAAGTGTAAATCTACAAGGAAAGTTTGTAACAGCACGGTTATATATGTCATGGGAGGTGGCTATTAGTTTATTAGGCACTTGGAAACCTACCATTTTTTAAAAAAATACCTTAAGCATGTTATAATCTTGCTTCCCCCAAATGTGTAATGTTGTCCTTTTGAAAAAGATGGTCAGGTAGTTTGTAGAATTTCAATTTAAGGACCTAGCTCTGCTTTTGAAATCATTAAAAAGGAAATACCTTTTGATTATATTGTATGTTCAGTAATAGTTGTAAAAAAGTGTAACAGTTTGGCCATTATGTCCTTTAAGGTTTTCAGGACTTGGCTTTGGCCATCACTAAATGTATTCTTTCCTAAAGTTTTCTGTGGTCTTGTTTCCAGTTTCTGTAGTTGTTGTTGTTTTTTTTTTGAAAACAGTATCTGATTATTATTATTAATATTATTATTTTTTACCAGCGTAATGTTGACAATCAGTAGTTGTACTGTAAAACTTAAAAGGTTCAAAGGGATAATGTAACTTTTTTTTAGAAAAAGAGAAAAAAGTAAAAAAAAAAAAAACCCCACAACAAATAAAGACCTGTTTATCATATCACTTCTGCTAAACCAAATATTATCCCATCACTAAGTGCCAAGGATGCAGTACAGACTGGTGTACTGCCTTACTGCAAGCTAGTTTCATTCTGTTATGCATAATATCAGCTTGTTTTTTTACATTAGCTGTGCCTATATACAACAAACCTGTGTATTGGTGGTGCACTGTTGATCTACACCAAACTGTTACCCTCAAAAGTGATGAATTTCTGCTGTTTTTATCCTTCCACTCCCCCCCCCTGTTCCAAGCAAATTACTTCCTAGTTTTAATCAGTATTACTTCCCATTTTTGTAGATTATGCCATGGCTGTTTCTCTTTCCTATTGTCCCCATCCCCCTTTTGTTGTCTGTATTTTATGTCATGCAATTAATTTCTTGTGTCTTAGGGTATGATTTTTATAGTGCTTTTAATGAGCTTCAGTAAAACTTGTAAAGCATAATATATGGTAATAAAATATCACCTAAACAGAAGTGATAACGTAATTTCTTTCACAGCATATCATACTTGACTTCTGTTATTAATGGAAAATAACGCCGAAGGGTACTGTGTCACACAACTTTCTTTTTAGAAGCACATCCTACTTCAATACTTTAAAAACAGGTAAATGTAATTCTTTCCCAAGATCCAGCATTGCATAATGTTAAACCCTGCCTCCTCCTTAGGTTGCTACCACACTGCAGAAATAAAGCAGTTTGACATCACTTTAATTGCTGTTTTGAATTCTGGCATTTGTAGTTTTGTAAGCTATTGAGCCTTCCCTGTCAGAAAGCTTTGAGCCTCACCAAATTATAAATCCTAAAATTCCATAGCATTGAGCCATAGAGGTTAAAGTGGTGTAAAACTGCTTTATTTCTGCTGTGTGGCAGCAGCCTTAGGCTGCCACTACCCTGCAAAAATAATGCAGTTTGACATTGCTTTAACTGTCATGGTTCTATTCCATTGAATCCTGCGATTTATATTTTGTTATGGCACCAGAGCTCTCTGATAGAGACAGCTAAATATCTTACAAAACTACAAGTCCTAGAATTCCATAGTGTTGAGCCATGGAAGTTAGAGTCAGACTGCATTAATTCTGCAATACAGATGGAACTTGAGATATCTGTCTGCGGTTCTAGAAATTAAAATAATGGGGGGGGGAAACAAGATAAATATGGTCCCTACTTTGTTTGTTGTTGTTTTTTATAAAAACTTATCTGTCAAGGAACTGAGCAAAGGGGAAATTTTGAATGCAGATTTGTTTTTCTAATTCTCAGTTATGCTTTTCTTCATGATGCTTGGTAAAAACATTTTTTGTTATATAGCACAAAGGATTTCATGTACAACTGTAGGCTTTTGTCCACATATCTCAATCTGGACTGAAAATAGCATGCTAAGATCCTTGATTCTCAGTTCCTGCCTAGTTCCTAGGGCAGAAATGTGTATTCTAATTGGTAGATTAGGATCACATACAAAAAAATGGCTGGCCCAATGCTGATACAATTTGATGTGCATATAAATCTTTCAACTGAGATCATAGTGTTTTAGAATAATAATACTTTGTATGTTTTGTACTTTTCTTTAGAACTGACATCTGAATCCAACATGCAGAAATGCTATCCTTATGAACACTAACATAGGAAAAATACAATACCATCCAAAATCCACAAAACAGTGATGCATTTATTGGGTCAACCAAATGCAAAAAAACCACATGTGTTGCAAGCTTTTGAAGCTTCACTGGCTTTTTTTTTTATCAGGCAAACATGTTAAAAATCATACAGAATAAAACGAAAAAAGTTAAGACTATGTTAGGGTCTTTCTTATTGGGGTGGGGGGGCATTTTAAAGCTGTAGATGGTTGAATCCATGGATTAAAAAATCCATGGATATGGAGGGGTGACTGTACAACAAACTTGTGTATTGATGGGCCACTGTTGATCTGCACTAAACTGTTATCCTCAAAAGTAATTAATTTCCCCGGTCCCACAGTTACAAGCAAATTACATCTGCTGTGCCTGGTTGGTACTCAGTGTTGCAATGACCAAAGAAGTGAGTTGCAGTGGCATAATTCAGACTGGTGTCAGTCTGAATTATGCTATTACAGTTCACTTTTTGGTTCATTGCAGAATTCAGTACCGACCAGGCAACATGGAATGCACTCCCAAACCCACCTTTTCTCAGCTGGTTCATTTCCTGGTCAGTGAGGAGCGCAGGAGCATCAAACAAGCACCAAGTTATTTTCCTATAGCTAAAGGCTAAGAAATATCATCTGCAGGGACCCCCAGAGTCCCCTGTGAATGCCTATTGCTGTGCATCAGCTATAAGAAAACAGCTGGGCACTTGCCTGCTGCTCCCTTCACTCTCTATCAACTGGGAAATGAACCAGGCTCAGGGGGTTGCAGCTGTGAAAAGAGGGAGGGTTTGTGGAGCCTACTATCATAGTTGTGCCTCGTAGCTTCATATCCCAATGCAGGGTGACGAACGCAGTATACTAAATCAGACTTTCACTTTTCATTTAATAGAAGATCATTTTTTTTTAAAAAAAAATCTATTTCCATTCTCCTTCCTATTTGTTTTGCTCCAGCATCTCTGGTTGCTGATAAAGAAAAATGCCTTGCTATACTGATGTTTATCCCTAAAAATGTATCTGCTGCATTTAGTTCTTGCATTCACAGAAAAATCAATACCATATCTGCCAAGTGTTGTTTCTTAATGCTACAATTTAGCATTCTGCTATTGAGCAGAATATTATTCATTGGCATTTTTAGATCATGCATAAAATATCACTGCACACCCATTTTAGCAAGTAGGCTCATTGGAATTAGTAAACAAAAGCATTCTTTGTATACAGATAGGCATTGATCTGTTGCCGTTTCCTTTATATCAAGGGATATGCCAATATATCAAGCATTCAGCTGTGTATCACAGTTCCCTGAGCTGATTTTTGCAAACAATCATCTGCATGTGTGAGGCAGGCATGCAGTATTTATGAATGGCAGTTGCTTTCTTTGTCAGTCCAAAGAATATATACACTGGATAGATTGGTGCTAGATTTTGTTACATGTATGAAGTAAAATTAAAAGGTCTCTCTTGGCTCTTGAGTTTTCAATTAGCTGTATTGGTACAAATAGAAAAGGAATTAATAAGCAGTTGTTCACTGCCAAAAAGCTCTGAGCCTTTTGGAATGCGCTGTATGTACATTTTTGTTCAACTTATCCACAAGTAAATTTCTGAGACACGCAATGGCTGGGAACCACATATCGATTTCTTAATGGCCTCCTCTGGTTTTTAAGTATGATACAACAAATTCTGTCCTGTCCTGACTTTGCATGTGTGTGACTTTTTTGCCTTGGATGTACTACCTCAATGGCATTGCCTTGGTTATACTTAAAGCTAAAAGTCAGTTCTCACAATTCTGAAAATGCATTGTGCTGTGTAAGTAAAGCAGTGCAGAATTAAATTCCTCCCGTCATACAGAGCATGTGCTGATGAATAATGTTTTAGGTTTAAAGTGGTAGGACTTAACATTTTATTCCCTCATTCTTAACTGTGCCCCCTTGGTTCTTACACTATATTAGGCAAATCCTTTTAAAAAAATATGAGCCCATTATTTTATTTTATTTATTTTTAGAATCAGAACACAGCCCTTGAATGCTCAAAATTATTCAGAGCACATAGCAATGTGTTTTATGCAACCTGGGAAAACACCCTAATCTCAGATTGTAATTTAAAATGGCAGACAGCAAGAGCAGAATCAAATATTTTTACTTTCATTCTCCTTTTCTTATTGTAGACATTTTTAGGGAAAATAGTGGAATTTTTTAAAGACATGTGTAGATAGCTTATTTCCCTCTGACTTTCTGCCCTTTCATCCAGTTCCACTTTCTTTACTTTGGTTCCTTGCCCTAGAGGCCTAATCAGAATGCATTTAGCTCAATCTGCAGTTTTTAAAAAAGCAAAGCAAAAAAAAAAAGCTGTCAAATGGTGGCGGGTGAATTTCAAATTGGCCTGCCTAGGGAGATACTCTAAAAAACCAATTTATTTTCCCTTTCACTATGTGCAAAACCAAGGGCGTTTCACACACACGCATATTAGGCCAAACCCTTTTTTGGATACGTCAGAAAAATCTGTCTGTAGCACTCTGATTCACCCTTCTATCCTACTCATGTTCATGATGATATAGAGATTTTGAAATAGAGAACATATAACATTAATACAAGACACTATTAAGCAAAAGAAAAACCCTATATGGATTTCCCACACACGATTTACTTATTTACTTGGTCTATTCTGAATAACTGAATGTTTGTCTAGACCAGTGATCCCCAAACTTTGGACTTCCAGATGTTTTTAACTTCAGCTTCCAGAATTCCTGACTGTTGGCCAAGCTGACTGGGAATTCTGGGAACTGGTGTCCAAAACATCTGGAGGACCAAAGTTTAGGAACCACTGGCCTAGACTCTTGATTTTACTTGATTCACCTTACTGTGGAACTTCAAGGTGGTCTTCTTCTTCTTTTGAGGTTACTATTTTTTAATATTTAGCATGAATCTAATTTACAATCAAAGTAATTAACAGTCAAAGTTTAAAAAAAACAGAACAAAAAACAAAAGGAAGGGGGAAGGAAAGACGTACAATCCTGAACATAATGAAAAGAGGGGAGAAATTCTACCTTTGCAACTAAATTGTCCTACTAAAAATTACTGAAAACCATAACCACAGATTATTTATTACATTGTTAGATTTTTTTAATTGGTGAAAAAATCCACGAACAATTTCCAATCCCTCATGTCCCTTTCCCAGACCTCCAGTAGGCAGACGAAGAAGGTGGCAAACTTAACTCTCAGGACCCAGATGCAGAGCAGAGGGATGTGTCCATGCAGGAGACAAACATGGATACACTCCTGCAGCCACAAGACACAGGAGCCAAACAGACAGGCATTATAAGCCTGCTTCCGGGTGGCTTGGGGGTATGGTGATCACATGATGCACATCCCAAAGCCATCCAGAAGCTGCCCTAACCTGAAAAGACACTGAAAAGGAGTGGTAGAAAAATGCTCCTTTTCAGAGTGCTATCCAGTACCGCAGCAGCAAGACAAATTGGGGTGTGTGTGTGCATCTGTTTGCTGTGGCTGCAGGACGAGCAGCTCTGGGGCAGCCCCAATCCACCCTTTTTGGCAGTCTGTTTCGTCCCACAGATGTAAACCAGGCAATATTTACCACAAGTGAATGCAGAGAAAAAAGAGGATTTGTGTTGTTAGGAGCATATTTATAGAAGACACACTGAAATCAGGCAACATCTGTGGGAATCTACTAGAAAATAAATACCCCAGCCACATCTCCCATTGCTGATGATTGATCTTTTCTGGCAATTGCAACCCATTTTGTTCTTGACTCATAGCTCATGTGATTCTAAAAACTCTGCTTCATGGACTGGCCTTGCTAGCTATACACCTTTGGATTTGATGTCTCGATCGCCTTCACCTACTAACCCAGACTGGCTTTACCCTGAGAATTGTAAAATGCTGAGAAGGAAGCTCTGGTGAGGCAGCTTTACAACTCTACTGAACTCTTTCCTCTAGCTAACTGCTGAGACAGGAACACAGTCCTTCAAAAAGTCTTGAGTTGACTTATGTTTTAGAACTCAAGTTAACTTGGCCATTTGGGCTAACTTACCAACCTTAAAAATCCATTCTTCCTTCATCAGTGCTTCAGTTTGTTTCCAAGTTTGAGCAAACAATATTGCTATTTTTGTCATATATTGAAGAAGTAACCCATATTTACTATCCAGATCTTTATCCACAATGCCTAACAGAAGCATTTCTGGCAACCTTTGGGATTTTTTGGATGAACATATAAATCTTAAACCAGTAACTTTTTGCTATCCTACAAGTCTACCATATGTGAAAAAAGGAGCCTTCCTTATTTTGACAACCCCTATAATGATCTGAAACATTCTAGGACATTTTGGACAGCTTATTTGGGTTAGATATCGTCATTACATCATCTTATATGGGTTTTCTTTTAAATTGTTGCACAGATTAATTTTCTATCTTTGGGCTAATGGCAGCGCATGCACATGATCATGTCACTGTGGCTGAGTGCACCAATGGGATTTGAGGTCTGGGCTGTGGTATTTTCATTTTAAATGCTGAAGAGATGCTGTGAGTGGGGCGAGTGAAAAGAAAGGAGGGGCCCCAGATTTCTAAAAAATTAAATTTTAAAATTAAAAAAATAAAATATTATTTTAAAAATTTATTTTAAAATATCACATATTATCAGATTTTCACTTTAACCACATGAAACAATGTACATGTAAATACATTTAGGTTGTGCATTTGATATTGTAATTTATTGTAATTTAATAATTATAATTATGCTAGTTGTTTATGTAACAACAATTGTGATTACATTTAGTGGTATACAGGAATTATGATTTATGAGTAATATTAGTACAAAAATCATTACCAAGGATTCTGTAAGGTGTGGTATGGGTGGATGTCAATGGAGGAATGACACCATGATTTACTGCACTAGGTGACACCAGCCGTAGTGATGCCTCTTGAAAGAGTACATATGAGTAGCCCAAATTTGCAGGACTATTATAAGGGAAGCTAAAGCTCAGAATAAGCTGAGACTAACTAAACAAGCAAAGAGCAACAGAAAGAGGTTTCTCAGATATATTCAAGGCAAGAGAATTACCAAGAAGACAGTGGGGCTGCTGTTCAATAAGGATGGAAAATGCTAACAGATCACAGTGAAAAGACAGAACTACTCAATACCTATTTTGCTTCAGTTTCCCCCAAAAAAGAGAGCTATGTGCTTCCATGCAGCAGCAGAGAATTTGGCAAAGGATTAATGGGGAGTTAGTCATGAATCACCTAGCTAACCTGAATGAGTTTACATCTGCAAAACCAGACAAACTGCATCCCAAAGAACTGAAATAACTTTCTGATGTACTCTGAACCATCATCTTGGAGAACAGGTGAGGTATAAAATGACTGGAGAAGGGCAAACATTATCCCACTCTTCAAAAAAAGAAAATGGTGATCCAGGAAATAACAGACCAGTCAGCCTGATATCCCTGACCCCAGTACAGGTAAAAATATTAGAACAAGTAATGCAGGAGACTGCAAGTATCTTGACGACAATACAGTGACCAGTAAGAGCCAGCATGGGTTCACCAAGAACAAATCCTGCCAAACTAATTTTCCATATTTTTTTCAACCAGATCACTAGTTTAGCAGGTTGCAGGAATGGTAAGATTCCATTCATCTGGATTTCAGCAAAACATTTGATAACCACCACCCCACCACCCTCCCAGTATTTTGATTATCAAACTGATCAAATATAGAATAGATGGGAACACTGTCAAATGATTCCATAATTGGTTGGAAAACCATGTTCAAAGAGTCATCATCAATGGCTGCACTTCAAACTGTGGACAGAGTTCTCAAGTGGAGTTCCTCTCGGCTCTGTTCTAGAGCCATTACTCTTCAACATTTTTATCAAAGACTTACATGATGGTGTGGAGGCAATTCTTATCAAGGTTGCAGATGACACAAAACTAGGTGGGGTGGCTAAGACATTGGAAGATGGGAACAGAAGTTAAAAAAAACTAGATAAAGTAAAATATTGGGCAGAAATTAATAAAATGAAATTCAATAGAGATAAATACAAAATTTTACATTTAGATGACAAAAACCACATACATGGGTATATGATGGGAATATATGGCTCAACAATACTACGTGTGAAAAAGACCTCAGATTTATAGTTGATCATGCATTGAACATGAGCCAGCAGGGTGATACTACAGCAAAGAAGTTGAATGCTGTTTTAATCTGCATTAATAGAAGCATAATTTCAAAGCTGAGGAAAGTAATAGTCCCCTTATATGCTACATTGGTCATACCTCACCTGAAGTACTTTATTCAGTTCTGGGCAACTCATTTTATGAAGGATATAGGCAAGTTGGAGCAGGTTTGGAGAAGGACAACAATGATCATAAGAGATATGAAGAACAAACAGGAGGAAAAGTTAAAGGAGCTGGTCATGTCAGAGAGGAGGGGGCAGGCTTGTTCTCTGCTGCCCCAGAAGGTAGGATAAGGTCTGATGGTTTGAAGTTACAGGAGAGTACATTTTGAACAGTAGAAGGAACCTCTTGACAATAAGAATGGTTCAACAATTGAGT
>CM034710.1:91180174-91198723 GCA_020142125.1 Phrynosoma platyrhinos | reverse complement strand
GGAACCGGCCCACGCATCAAAAAGGTTGCCTACCCCTGTTCTAAGGCTAGGCTGATCCTCCATGGTCCAAAACACACTGCAGAAATAATCCAGTTTATGACTGCTTTAACTGCACTGGCTCATTATTAGGGAATCCTGGCAATTGTAGTTTATTGTGGCACCAGAGCTCTCTGACAGAGAAGGCTATATGTTCCCAGAATTCCCTAGCACTGAGCCAGGGCAGTGCCTCAATTTAATGTGCACTATTTCTGGCAGTCTGCTTAGGCCCTCAGACTGGATTATTTCTGCAGTGTGTTTTGGACCATGGAGGATCTTACAAGTGGAGGATGATCCACTAGCTGTTAACAGCTAATTGGCTCACCATTTTTGTATAGAAATTGTGGCCATAGTGATCTAATAGCTGACTGACCAGCTTACTGTAAGTGTGTTATACTTGTAATTAGCCTTGAAGATTAGACAGAAGCTCCGCTTCATGTAGAATTTGGCTGCCAGAACTTTTAAGTAGAACTGCCAGGTTGACTAGCATCAGCATAGCCTTAAAAATGATATAGGGTATGTATGAATTGCCACTGTAAGGCATCATCCAAAGGCATTTATCAAGTAAACTTTTTAAGATCCCAGATCCCATCAATTTATGTTAGAATGTGATTGTACTATTTAATTCAATGCAAATTGCTCAAAGATTATTCAGAAATTATCCAGCCCCCCTGGCTATCAGCTGATTATCTTTTCTGTGACCTCAGATTTGCTAAGACAGTAACTGCTCAGGAGACCAACACCCTTCTGTCTCCACTGGCTTGAAAGCACATTAGCCTATTATTATTATTATTATTATTATTATTATTTACTGACCAGCTTACAACATTAACATTAACACAATGTAAACAGAACCTAAAAATCCCGAAACCCACCCACCCCTTAAAAAGTAAGGGTTCTTCTTCTTAGACTAGGCCCAATGGAGCTAGGCCTGCCATTATATTAAATCAGACTTATAGTTAAATTAAATTAAATTTAATCAGACTTTAAATTTAAATTTAATCAAACTATTAAATCAGACTTATAGTCTGATTGCTCTCATAACATTTCAACTTCATAAACACAGAAGGTGTCTTTAAGCAAGAAGGAAAGGCACACTTGAGTTCAGATGACAGCTTTTGCTAAGGATGGCAAATGAGAAATGGACTGATTTCATTAATGGACTAAGCATACTGTTTTCACTTAGCTAAGTGGACATGAAAGGATTTTTTTTTTCATCTAAGGAATTAATTTTTAAAAAACTTTTGTTAACCACTAACCTCGGCAGAGCTAAGCCAAAGTTATCTTGATGAAAGGATGCATATCCCATTACCTAGTCTGCAAATGATCCAATCATAGTCAGATATACAAGCAGGAAAAATATTACTTTCCTATCAGGGTGCTGTTACAACTTGCTTGCTTACCACAAGGCATGCCAGAAGAAGTGTCAGCAGGACAGAAAGTTATTTGATCATCATGTCACTTTTAACTGGTGCATATTAAATTGCTGCGCTGCAGGAGACTCTCTTCCTTGTCATGAATAAACTCATTGTTTTCTATTAGATTTGCTATGACTGAGTGTTCCCAGTTGCCAGTGGTTTTCATCATGCACTAGTACAAGGTGACTATGAATGACAGGCAGTTTAATCATCAGCCCAAATCTGTCCCCTCTTCAGTAAGGCGGTTTTCAAACAGAATGAATGAATGGCATCTGTCGACATTAATAAATATCATGCTGGCGGGAGCATTTCCATAACTTTACTGAAAGCCCCCTACTGCTTGAACTCCACTTCATCATATATAACAAGGATGTAAGGAAAAGTTCCTACAGGGATTGGGTTGAAAGGGACCCAATAAACACTCTATATGACAGGCTCTGGTCTGTTAAGCGTCCTTTCTCTTTCTTGGCATGGATACAACCCTTTTCAAATATGCTAGCTGGGGAAAAGGCAACAATATTCTGCTGTTATCACTGGGAGAGGGGAAAAAAAGGTTGTCAAGGAATAAGATTCTTCCAGTTCATGTAATATCTAGAAGAATGTATTAAACTGGCAAAGTGCTCTGGGCTTCTATTTTGATAAGAGCCGGATAAAGTCCAGATTTTATCATTTGAAAATGAACTTTGACAATAGGTTAACCCTTGATCAGAATTACACTTTTTAAAAGAAACAAATTTTGTCTATACAAATGGGCTTACTGAAGGTCTGTCTTGAACAATCATGGTACAGATGGTTCACTTGCATGATGGTGAACTGGATTTTCTCTTCACCTAATGTTGACTAAATTCCGTCCTGCTCAAAGAGCTGATTGGTGCCTTTAGAGTTGAGTAGTCTGAACATGCATTTGATTGTACCTTGTCTAGTGTGGAGTCCAGGCATTGAATGCCAGGTTTGTTCTTTATGCTCCAAGTACCCTTTTACATGAGATAGATCATATCCAGCAATAGGAACCAAGTTTTAAAATAAGCTTACAATTACAATAAAGCCAACTGTCTTTCTCTGCCTGACTCCTCCATACACTTGCAATTTGGTGGGGTACACAAGCCACATAATTTGATATAAGGAATTTAGAATTTGAACAATTCAGTTCATCCCAGACAGGTCTGGAGGCTCCCAGATTCAGGACTCCACTATGATTCAGAAATCCCGATCTTCATTATGCCCCATTTATCATCACTGGAAATCAACAAATAGCTGTCAGTCACAAATCCACACACCTCCTTTCCCTGTGTCCAGGAAAGCAGCCAAATGGCTGATAAGACCAAACAAACAAATGGCTGGTAGAGCTAATGTGAAGCAGCAGCAGAAGTCTCTGCTTCAGAGTGCAGAGTTCCAAACACAAAGGGTTTTACCAGAAGAGTTGTCAAGCAGGCTGAGGTCTAGGGTATCAGATAGGCAAGTCGATCAGGCAGTCCAAAGATTAAGGGTTCCAGAAAATCAAGATGGATCGGCAGTCCAAAAAGCAAGGTTTCAGTCCAAGGAGCAATGGGAACCAGAGACAGAATACTTCCCTGATGAAAATCAGATATTCACTGGCACCGAAGCAGGCATTTGGAGACTCCTTAAATGAGCATGTTGCAGATACTCAGGTGCTTCTGATTACCAGAGCATTTCTGATAAAGTCTCAGTGACCTTAAGGGGCAAGCCTTTCGGCTTGATGTTGACTGAAGATAAGCACAGTCCCTTGATCCTCCTCCATGTCCAGAGACTCTGCCACCAGGAGACTTGGCTGCTGAGCCTCTTGAGAGGCCACAGGCTCTGCTGGAGCGGGCACAGCAGAGCTAGGGCCGGGTGAGGCTCCACAGCTGCAGGCTCAGGTCTCAGAGGAGGTTCTGGCTCATCCTCCAAGTCCTCTTCCAGGCAGGGCATGACACCCTGGCCTTTTCCTTATTCCTTATACAGAGAATTTGATAGAGATTTAATGATTTTTAGACAAAATTTATAACAAATCTTGACAATTTTAATTAATTAACTAATTAATATCCCACTTTTCTCCCTACATGGGACCTAGGACAACTTATGGGGGGCAGGCAGATAGATGCATAATCTTTCAGTGCCCCCACTTGCCAGCACTGTGGAACTCCATCCCTTGGTAGAGCTGCCTGGAATTTATGGTGGTTTGCTGGGGGGGGGGTGTTTGTAGTCCTTGAAATAATGCCATGGTCATATGTATTATAAACCAAACAGTTATAAGGTCATAAGCCTAGCTTAGGTTATTGTAACTTGCTAAAGCTATGTGTGATACTAACTAGAAAGGCAAAAATGTAGTGCACACACACACATTAGAAAATCCTTTTCCACAGCCAATTTATTGCCAAATGCCTGCCATTAAAAGGGGACCAAAGAAGGGTCCAACTCAGCCTCTCATGGCAAGGAATTCCTCAGGCACTTAGGAATCCTTCCCCTCCATCCTTCTCAACGAGGCCTGTCACAATACTGAGGCCATGAGAAAGCCCTCCACTAAGGAGCTTAAGACTCAGATATAGGGAGATGCTATCTTTCAGACAAGCATTCTGATTTCATTTTGGTTCACTTTGGAAGAGCTCCAGTTCAATCCAGACATCTCCCAGACCTGTCTGAATCAGTCTCATTGAGCTAAGGATACAGGGTTTGGCCAAATGCAGGCACATTTGTACTGGCTGTGATTCTATGATAAATCCTATCTTCCAGGCAAGCTAGGAACTTGTCCAGTCTCATTCACTGTCTGTCTAAAACAGCTTACCTTTATCACTGTCCTTCCTTTATTTGTAAGCCTAAAAAATTTTGTTGCTGCATGCGGAAACTTCTTCTAATATTTCTCACCTTATTGCATATGTAAGATATCTACAATCTAATCTAAAAATATTTTTATGAAGTTACTATACTAGTAGTGCAGCCAATTTGGAAAGCCCAAATTCCTTAACAGCTTATATTTTCCAAAATAGTAAAATGTTAAACGATATGCACAGCTAACTTGCCAAAACATTCTGGCCAATCTTTCTGTTTTAAAACCCCAAAGCATCCCAAATGAATAAGCATGGAAACTGTTCTGTAACACATATTTTCTTTTTTGTAAACTTCCTTTTTTGCCCTTTTTTTCCTTCAGGCAGAGAACTCACTGGGTTTGGAAGATCTAAATGAAAGACCTTGTAAATGGAGTGGAGACCTTATTGTGTAAGGGAGATAATTTTAATATGTCAAAGGAAATAAAATGCATTGCTATTTTCTTATGAAACTGAGTTACTTCTTTTTTCCATTAGGTATTAGATATACTGGGTATGGGATAATTCTTAAATGGAAAGCCACTTTTAATGAAATGGTACATGACATATTGCCGACTTTATTTTGTAAAGAAAGGTGTGATCTAAATCAAGCCTGTTTAACTTAAGAACATGGATTTTACTGGATCAAGACACCCATGTGGTTTGCTGCTGTCCTGTCAGATTCTTGCATAAATAACATACATTATTACATCCCTCTTCATAATCAAAAAGTGGATTCCCTCCTCAAGTGGAGGCTTGACAAAGAAAGAAAACAGATCTAGATGTTTGGCCCCCAAAATGGAAAGTACAAGAAAAGTGGAAGCTCGTGAAAGAAAGAACCATCTTCCAAACATTTTGGAAGCCTTCAAATGGTTTCTATAAAATTTCAAACATTTTTTTATGTATGCAGGGCTTGTATGCCCTGTTTGTTTCATTTCATATATGTATATTGTTAGTGTTGAATAAAAAGGTTGATGAAACATTTTGTTCTTTTTTGTGGTGGAGTACACTACTCTTCTTGTTGTCATGTTATTTCTGCCTCTGGTACCAAGTTTTCAGTTAAAGATATAATGCCCTAGAATTTATCTCACCATTAACTAAGGTACATCTGTACGACCATGCACAAGTGTGAGAACTGGACAGTGAAGAAAGCTGACAGAAAGAAAATATGGTATATACTTAACTATAAGTCGAGAGTAGATTTGGAGGCCAAAATGATGGATTTTGATATGACCCATGGATAAGTTGAGGGTAAAACTTAGGGGCATGTAACAAAGGATGTAAAGAATGAAACAAAGAAAAACAATGCTAAAGAACAAAATTACAGCAGGCCTAACTTTTGTGCTCATGTTAAGGCTGGATGGATGAGGGAGTAGAGTGGGGTCAGTGCTTCCAAGACAGATTACATTCTTGCCTTTAACTAGGGGATAGTTCCTGTTTAAAAAAATAAGAGTCAAAGTACACTACTTACATTGACCCATGGATAAGTTGCCTCAGGTTTTTGGGATAAATTTTGTAACCTAAATTTCTAGACTTATACATGAGTATATACAGTAAACTCATTTGAGATGTGGTGCTGGAGAAAATTGCTGAGGATACCATGAACAGCCAGAAAGATAAACAAATGGGTCCTTGACCAGATCAAACTGCTCTTCCTGGAAGCAAAGATTATAAAACTGAGGTTGTTGGACTTTGGCCACATCATGAGAAGGTATAACTTACTGGAAAAGATGATAATGCTAGGAAGGTAGAAGGCAACAGAAAAAGATGAAGACCACACACCAGATGTCATGGGCCTGAATTTGCTGGCTCTAAACAGAGCAGTGAAAGATAGGGAGTCTTGGAGATGTCTTATCCACAGGGTCCACTCAAGGGCAGTTAACATCAAATGCTTCTATTAAAACAATAAAATAAAATATGCTTAAAAATACTATTACAAAAATGTGTCAGCAAAGATTGAAATTAAAAGATGGATAAACAACCCTTCCCTAAAATATCCATTAGATGTACCCCACAGTAAAACAATCTCTTTATTGAAACATCTTGGGTAGCCTTCCTTAACCAGCTGCCCTCCTGAGGTGTTGGTTTACAACTACCATCACCCCCAGTCAGTATGCCCAATGAGGATGCCTGCTGGAAATGATAGAAATAACACACAAGGTAGGAAATGGCTGATCTAGAGTTTGCATGATGCATTCTGTGCATTTTGGTTGACCAAGAAAAGTATCATTGTTTTGTGGATTTGGATTTTGTTGCAATTTGCTGCATGGCCAACATGGTTATTCTTAAATATGTTTCCTTGATTTGAAAATACAGCTGTTGCTTCATATGTTCCTAAGATTCTAGCCAGGATTGCCATTTCTTGCAAATGTTGGATATTCAAATGGTAAAAGACAAGAGCTTGGCTTGAGTGGCATTCCCTTCTAAAGCCAGGATTTCATAGCTACTGTTGTGTTGGATGTCTCCCAAAAGTTCTGTAAAATTGTGTGTTTTCTAGGATTTGGGCATGTGAATGCAAAATGCCTTTCTTTTATTCGTGTTTTTTTTTCATATTGCCAAGACAATAACATATAAAGTGTCTTTCTTACTGTTCTTTTGTGTGAGATTATTAGAATCTAATTCTGGAGAGTGGTGTTTTGTAAATTAACTCCAGAACACAAATACAATGCAAATCCAAAGTCTGAGAACAAGGAGAAGAAAAAATGATTTTCATAATAATCTCTGGCATGAAAGACCTTTTACATACTGGGTGAGATCGAAATACATTATCATACAAGCCTTGTTCTAATTGCAATTACATTAGTATAAGGATACAAATACATGCCAGTTTGGGAGCTTTCCTTATCACGTGTCCCTTCAATAGCATGACTGGGGCTGTATCTGGCATTGTTACTACCTCATATTCTCTTCTGCACTCTTCCTGAATCCCACCTTCTTGCCCTATGCACTACCCAGTATTAGTTATTATTGTTAACTGCCCTCGAGTTGATCTTGTCCCATGGCGACCCTATGGAGGAAACATCTCCATCTTCCCCTGCTCTGCTTAATTCATGCAACTCCATACCCATGACCTCCTTAATAGAGTCCATCCACCTAGCATATGGCCTTCCTCTCTTCCTACTTCACTCCACCTTGCCCAGCATTATTGTCTTTTCCAATGAGTCCTCTCTTCTCATGATTTGTCTGAAGTACGACAACCTCCGTTTGGACATCTTGGCTTCCAGGGAGGTTTCCGGCATAATCTGCTCTAGGATCCGTGTGTTTGTCCTTTTGGCTGTCCATGGGATCCTCAGCATTTTTCTCCAGCACCACATCTCAAATGAATTGATTTTCTTCCTATCATCTTTCTTAACTGTCCAGCTCTCACATCCATACATGGTAATAAGGAATACAATGGCTTGTATGATTCTAACTTTTGTGCTAAGTTGCGTTTTAGAATCTTTTCTAGTTATTTTATAGTCACCCATTCTTAATCTCTTCTGATTTCCTGACTGCAGTCCCCATTTCTATCAATGTTTGATCCCAGGTATGAGAATTCTGCTAGTATAATGGTGTCATCTCCATATCTTAGGGCTCATTCACACTTGCATTTAATTTGGTTCACAAGTTACTTCAATACAGGAGTGCAGAATCAATTCAAACCGATACGTAGTTCACACTACGTTTTCCATTATCAGTAATGCATTCTTGTCTATTTTAAACACACATCTCGTTCACACTGACATTTGCTCCACTTCAAAATGGATTCTCGCAATTGATCCATCCTGCTTTTTTTTTTTTTAATGTCAATCATATGATGTGCATGGGCATGTTTCTGGTTATGCAAGCACTCGGAGGTATGGCCAGACACATCAGCTGTCCCTATTTCCATGAGCCTCTGTTTGTGTATGTGTTTATGTATGTGTGTGTGTGTACGATGCACACCCTCCTCGTCTTCTACTTTCCCTCCATGCATGGAAATGGGCCACTAAAAGCTGAGAGGATACAGGTCTCTTTCTCTGGGGGCAAGAGCTGATTATGCACATCCACCTCTCTTCTTCACTTTCTCTCCTCCACTTTCTCTCTGTGCATGGAAATGGCTCCTAGAAACTGAGAGGGTGCAGGACTCTATGAAAGCTGATCATACACATGCACCTCTCACCACTTTCTCTCCTCCATTTTCTCTCCGTGTGGGGAAATGGGCTCCTAGAAGCTGAGAGAGTATAGGACTCTTTCTATGGGAGTGAGAGCTGATCATAAACATACATCTCTCTCTTCCACTTTCTCTTCATGTGGGGAAATGGGCTTCTAGAGAGGGACAGCAACCCCTGAGGAATAGGAAGGCTCCCCTTTGGGCCAGAGCCCCCTTGCCCCAGGACCCCCACCTCCAAATGGGTCAAGAAGCAGGGGCCCGAAAGCGAGGGGGGAGGAGGAGGAGGAGGAGGCTGGAAGGAGGAAGAGGAGAGCCCATCATCTGCAACCCTCTTCCTCCTGGGCACCAGTGTGGCAAAAGGCCATCCAGAAGGAGGGGGAGGGGGATACAAAGTTACTCTTCCTCCCTTCTTTCCCTCCCTCTTTCTTTATTTCTTCCTTTCCTCCTCCACAGCCTGGTGCCTCCTCCTCTTTCTCCTTCTCTGCAGCCAAAGCAGCTGATGCAGACCCAGGGGAACTTTTATTTCTATGAGGACAACAGCTGATTGGAGTCAGAAAAACACACACAAATGTGGCCAATCACATAAACTGTTGGTTTTTTGTTTTTTTAAAAAAATCCACACTGCAGCACACCACTTGGCTGTGATGGAAATCCAAACAGCCCCACGGAATGTTTTTTAAATGCCCTTACAGATGGAAAGACATTCTGTTTCTTTACAATCATAAACTATATAACTTAGCTTACTCAGAAAAATATGAGCAAGTTTAAATATATTAATTTTTAAAATATTGTTTATTTAGAGAATAGTTAATTTCATTTACAAATGGAGCTAAAAACTGCTGAACTTTAAATACACTAGCATCTCATGGGTGGTTTTTTTTTTTTTTTTTTTTTGGTTTTTTCAATTTATGGGACGAAAGCAAAAGGTTAAAGTTGAAACCAGATGAAACCACCAACATTCTGGTAAAACATCCTCTGAACCTAAACTCCAGTGTCAAACATCTATTTTCAGAAAAAGAGTTGTGATTAAATGAGAGAGAAACCTTATCACATACATGCTAATTTTATTTCATAAAATCAGCCTCCTTAGCTGAGCTATGAACATCAGCAAGTTCTCCTTCTTCAGAATATCAATTTGTATCTTCATGGATTTCTAAAAAGTGAAAGTTTGCCTGGAAGTAGACAATCAATCTACCCTTTCACATGTCAGTTTATTTCTTGATCTGATCTCTGTATATCCAAACCTACACCAGGTTGTTTTATATGCTTCTAAAAGTGCAGAGGAAGCAGAGCCTGTATGCAAAGTTTTGGCACTTGCCACCATTTTTCAAGAGAGATGCATCAGAAATTCATCAGAACCCTAGATTCCATTCCTACACCAAATACATTGAAGTGTTTGGCATTTTGCAGCATTTGAAATCTTCTTTCCTATATCCTAAATATGCTTCAAAATCATTTTGAATGAATAAAGACTGGGAAGCAATGTATGATTAGCAAAGATCCTGCATGACTACAATGCAAATATTTATGCTGAAGAAACTATTATGCTAGAGAATTGTGATGATGCACAATAAGGCATCATGTAAAATGTCCTATTGTACAATGAGAAAGGATGTGCTTCAGGACATATTGTGTATCTGGATATATTGTGCATCTGCACTGTTTTGCAATTGGGACTGTTTCATATTGACCATGCTATTCCAGTATCCATTTGTGCAATGGTCGCGGTGGCACAGTTTAATCTCCCCTCACATCCTGAAAATACAAACATTGTATAATGGCCCAAAGAAACTTGGTTTACACTGACATAACTTCTCAACGGGATGCCAGACATTGCCTACAACATTATATTCACCATTTTGAAACAAAATACTGCATTGTCTAAAGTGAGATAATAAGAATAAGAATTCTGTCCCCTCCTTGAAATTTTGTTTCGATCCCCATTTTTCCAACGTTGTGGAGAGTGAGGCACTGCAAATCATTCACACCTAGAACTCTTATAATTGCTAGTAGCATCCCCTTGTGAACTTTGTTTTTCTTTGGATACCTAAACTGTATTTGTAAATACTCAACTGACACTTTAAATTACTGCAATGCTGGAAATGAAGGGACTGCAGGAAAATTACATCAGAGGCATAATTTTTATTGGGAGGGGTTTTTTGATGCCCTCATTACCCACACCATTGCTACATCCCTGAAACACAGTTGTTGTTTTTTTTCTTGGTCTGCATAAATCACAACTGCCAAAAGAGTGTCCCTTGATTTGTGGACCTTTCACTACTCACATATTTTTTTTTTATGTTCTTAACAATCATAAACTTTTGTCAAAGCTGCTGTGGCCATTTCCAAATAGAAATGGAAATTCTATTTTCAAATAGAATGGATGGAAAGAAAGAAACACAAACAAACAGACAGACAGACAGCATTCCTGACAATGTTTGTTTTGCATTCCAGAAAGATGAGGATAATCACTAAAAGTATATGACTGGCAACCTTTTAGGCATCTATATCATTGTAAACTGGCTTACAATCATGTGAATGTGAATTGTGATGTTGCACAATCCTCATATACTCAGAAGGGGAAGAGAGACACAGCTCCAGGACCATTGCACAAACAGAGCCAAAAACATGGTTGCTGTGCCATAGAATCCACTGCACAATGGGCACCAGACTACTATGGACCCATTTGTACAACAGGAGTTCCCATTATGAGACAGGACACTGTTCAGGACTCCCCATTACGCATTCTCACAATTTATTAGAGGGGTTACACATTCTGGCAGAGATGTACCTACAACTTCGTAAAGCTACCAGTCACAGCCTCTGATGTAGGATCTTGACACTTGGTTCATCAGAGTAATTAACAAACAGTTCATAATATATTACTGAAACATTTCATCTTTGGCCTTCTTTAGTCATTGAAAAGAAAAGTAAGCCACATGTAACGTGGCAGTTGCCAACAGTCTTAAGTGGATGATGGTGTTAATGTATTATCTTGTAGATTGAGAACATGAGGTGTTAAGGTTTTAAGTCTGTGGACTCAGTAATTCTCTCTTACATCCAGAAGTGCTTGAAAAAAGATGGCAACTCAGGTTGATCAAGCTTCCTGGTTAGGATTGCAGATTTGTGATTCCTAAAGTTTATGTGTACATCTGTGGTTGTTTCCCCCACATACTGAAAATGGCATCCAATGTTTCAATCATGTAAATATGATTTCAGGACTAGCAGGTATTTTATGTTTTATTTTGTTATTTTATGCTATATTATTATGTTGTGTTTTGTTGCTTTGTGCCTTCAAGTTGTTTCTGACTTATGACAACCCTAAGGCAAACCTATCAATCATGGGGTTTTCTGGGGCTGAGAGCATGTAGCTTGCCCAGGATCACCCAGTGCATTTCTGTGGACAAGCAGGGAATTGAACCCTGATTTCCAGAGTCATAGTCCTAAACTTAAACCACTACACCACACTGGTTTGGCAGACCTATCATGGGGTTTTCTGGGTTGAAAGCATGTGCCTCACGAAAGGCCACCCAGTAGGTTTCGGTGGCCAAGTTGGGAATTGAACCCTGATATCCAGAGTCATAGACCTATGCTCAAACCACCATGCCACACTTGCTATGTTATGCTACATCATATCATATATAATAATGTGTACATCTGTATATCTGTTTCATAGAGCTGAGTTGAAGGGAGAGGCCCATGGCAGAAAAGCTGAGATCTCTCTCAGGTTAACTAGGAAACTCAGGCATGGATTACTCTCTGAGTCGATCAATATTTGTTTTTGAGGGACTCAGTACAAAGAACATAGTACTAAAACACTGAAAAGAGTCTTATTCATTATCAAAACTCTGGCAATAATTGCATTGGTTTGTTGCTGCTGTTGCATATAATTCTGAATTCTATCATAGGAATCCTTATTGTAATAATTTAATTCTGTTTTAGTAACACTTTTCTATGTTTTTAATTGCATTGTTTTTAAACTTGTAAGCCATTCTGAGTCCCAGTTTTGGGAAAAGGGTGGATATAATAATAATAATAATAATAATAATAATAATAATAATAATAATAATAATAATAATAATCCCTTTTAGAGTGATCCTATACAAACAAGGCATTGTGATTTAGCAGCAGAAGAGAATTACAAATTAGAGAGATCGCCACCAAAACCTGCTTGCTTCACACTCTTGCAGACTTCATTTGGTACATAGATATTGCAATTGGTGTGTCCCCAATCAAACTTAAAGTTCATTGTGGAATACAAAGCTGTCATTGAGTTCTTTGATCCAAGACTTATTATTAACACATGAAGAATATGCAGTCAAGACAGGGGCAAGGCATGGTTGTATTTAGCATGGGAAAATATCGGGAAGTAGGTTATGTACCAATGTAATATGCAACACCAAATGCAATACCAAAGCCAGTCAACAGTGGTCTTGTCTCCTGAAGTAGTACCAAAAGCATGTATGTTCTTCATTTTGAAGAAGTCTGGACAAAGAAAAATAAATGGGAGAAAGCAAAAACACAGTACCATCTGCCCATGGTCTTGGTGAACTGTGCTGCATTTATAGGTATGGAGGAAACCAAGCAGAGCCATTCTGACAACAATGCAGTATGCACAAATGGATATAGACAGTACACTCCAATTCTTTAGCTAACCCCTCAGGCTTGAGGTGACAACCCCAGAGAAACAGAAAGATTTCCAAAAGGGGTCTGTACAATATTTTCCCTCTCTGAAAAGGAAGCAAAAGTCAGTGTGAGGTCACAGTCAATGCTTGTTTATTCTCTCTCTCTCTCTCTCTTTAGGAGGAGGACAGTAATAAGGTTGTGGAAATCTCGGTTGACTCTACTGGAAAGACATAAATAGAGAGGGGGAAATTTAATCACAAGACTGAAATGGATCTTGCCTGCGGTTTCAAGAGAAACCGAAAATCTACAAAGAAGGATGTCATGCTGAGCCAGAAAGGGTTCTCTCTCCCCCCCCTCTCTCTTTCATAACATTTTCTATATTGTAAACATGCTATTAGTTCTAACAAGAATTTCAGAAAGATGAAGGATGGCAGCTTTATCTTTGTCTTGGTCTTTGGCTGGCTGGAGGAACTTGCACAAGTCACTTAGTCAGAAATTCCCCCCTCCAATGGAAATTATTGATTTTTTATCTTCTGAAAGCAGTTTGGATTCCCAGGAGGAAGACAACATACACTTTAAAAAAGAGAGAGGCCAGTTTCCACTTTTAAGCAGTCTGGGTGAGATAGCGTTTCCTAATCAAAGTCTAAATGGGTAGCAACAGAATCACGGGGGGGGGGGGCAATGAAAAATCTTAGCCATGCTTTTATGGGAATACTATAGAAGTAGGTTTGATCAACTAAGTATTGATGAATCCATACTGCAAAATTATAGTGACTTGTCATGATTTTAACTGCCATGGATCTATCCTACAGCGTCCTGGGATTTGTAGTTTTGTGAAGTATGCATAGTTTGCTACACCAAGCTACAAATCCCAAGATTCTGTAGGATAGAGCCATGGCATTTAAAGCAGTGTCAGAGTGCTATAATCTGCATTGTGGATGCACCCACATGATAATTCAAAAATAATGAGAAACAACATAATTCAAAAATAATGAGAAATAAAGCCCCCAGAATGCATATATGACTAAAGGCTCAGTGGATTCCTGACATTTATTCGAAACTAAGAACATTGGGGAGGAAAGTAGTGACTGTAGCTGCAGAGTAAAACTGATAGCAGAAAGAAAGAACCATTTTGTCAGTGCATACCTGAAGAGAGAACCAGTCATCCTAGAAGAGAGAAATAATAAAGAGAGAATAACGTCAATAAGGGCTTTGAGGTTGTTGCTGAAAAGAAAGAAAGTGTACAGACCACCAAGGAAATAATGCTGGTGATAGATATTCCATTTATGGTAATACCAATCTGGTATGTGAGTCTGCTGATGGTTGAGCATATGAAGATTCTGGTATATGAGCCTCATCTTTTGGAACAGTGGGAATTGCTGTTACAGAAGGAATGACATCTGTAAAACTGTAGGTGAGGGAGAGGCAGAGAGAGGACACAAACAGTTATCACATAATCCATTTCCATAATAAAGATTTCATCCACAAATAAGGGATTTAAGTAGACAGCTTGAGAACATGCATGACAATAAATTTGATATCCAGGACAACTGAGGCATAGAAGCACTGTATGGAATACACTGAATCCTATAGTTAAATACATGCTGTGTGAAGAAGTAAGTTTAATGATGCAACATCTGGAGAACAACTATGGGAAAATAGCCTTCTATCCCATTTGTTGTTTTTCCAAAGGCATGTGATGGGCTGTAGTGGGAAACAATGCTGGTCTAAATATGCTTCTAGGCTGATCTAACAGGGCTCCTGTGTTATTTTGTTCTCTGTGTATTTTCTGAATAAGGGTATGAATAAAGAGGAAAATGAGAAGGCTGAAAGAATGACTACTCTGGACTGTATATTGAGAAATCACAAATATTTCAGTGAACAAGGATGATTTTTTTAAAAAAAAAATTAGGCCTGCTAAGTTCTAGGTTTTGACCCTGAAATTCAGATTGTGAGGTCTGTTCTTAGGTCCTCAGGCCAACAAATTTAAATATCCAGGTCATCAACTAATCTCAAATTATTACCTTTGAATCTTGGATCTAGGGCATAAGACTAAGTTCTTCTGAAACTGAAAAGTATTCATCCCAAGTAACTCAATTTTCTTGCCTCATTTTATCCCCTCACAACAGCCTGCTGCCCTGCCATAATCACACTAGTTTAAAAATGGAAGCATGCCAGTCTGGCCTACTTTCTTATTACACTTTTCCCCACAATAACACTTTGGTGTTCCTGTTTTCCATACTGGCAAACACTGCCTTCAGGGAGCAGCCAAGATCACTTCTCTCTCCTCCCAAAGCTAGATGCTGCTGTATGCATGTTCACAGAGCAGCCCCAAACTTGGTGATGGTGGGGTGAAGTGGTGGTGGTGGGGTGAAGTGATTACAGCTGCCATCTGAATCCAGAGAAGTGGAGTAGAATCCTACATGACTGTCTGAGAAGCAGAATTGCAGCAGAAGGGACCTATTGCATGAATGCATAATGGAATAGCAATGATATTGAAAGCCTACTGATGGGTCTTGCCTGTTAATGGAAAGGTGCACTGCACAGCAAGGTATGGAATGCAAGGTAGCAGAAGGACGGATATGATCTTATGTGATAAGTACCAGCCAAATATGGTTTTATTCTGTTAAAATTCCTTTTTTATAGCCTGTGTGATAAAGTCTTTAAACTTATAAAATAGCTGGATAAAATTATTGAGGAAAACTTTGGCCCAGCTTTTGAACTTCCTAGTTCTCTGTGTGTTTCTTGAACACTGGAAGGCATGATAACAAGACACATACCATTGGTTCAGCTTGCATAAGTTGGCTTTCTGAGCTCTATGTGGCAGAGGAGAAATTCACTGCTGATCGCCCAAGGAAATAGCTGCTCCTAGAGTGAATTTCTCCTTCTCAGCATAAATGGAATATAAGATTAGGTTAACCACTCTTTCTTTCCAAATTTAGCCTTCTATTAGTCTTACATTCTGTTTTCTTAAACATCAACATCCAGTAATTTAAACACTTTAACTATCCCCGGGTCATTTAGATAAAAATCTACTGGAGAGGCTTTCAAGATTTGACAATATTTTAAAAATTGTGACAAACATCATGAATAGATTTTGCAGTGAACAGTATTTGAGAGTTGCTTGGTAGAGCCATGGTAGAACATCAGAGCAAACCTTCTTAACTAAGCAGATCTTGCAGGTCAGATCAGAGTCATTGTGCCACACTTAGGGCCTTTGCAGACTGCCAGAAATAATGCAGATTGAGTCCACTTTAAGGGTTAGGGTTAGGAAATCATGGGAACTGTATTTTATTGTGGCTTTCTGATGGAGAAGGCTCAATGTCTCAGAAAAAAACAATTCCCATGATTCCCTAGCACTAACCCTAACCCTTAAAGTGGACAAAACTACAAATCCCAGGACGCTGTAGGATATTTCTGGCAGTCTGCAAAGGCCCTTACTTTCTCTCTCTTTCCTTCTAAGACTAAAAAAACCTTCAGTTTGATGAAGTTCATTTCCTCCAAAAGTTTTCTCAAGTGCAAATTGTCACGTCCACCATGGACATGTTGCTTCTAGAGCTATGGCATTGAAAACAGAAGCATAGATGTGTCCTCCTTTGTTATTTGCCCCTCCTCACTATTTCCTGACTTCACATAATTGATCTCTGGTGGTCTAATAGAAAAAACTCAAAGCTCAACCCATGAAATAAATGGTAGCTCCCTCTCATATCAGTTTGTGTGTGCCAATAGTAACTATAAAGGCCCATGTGGTGACTAGATTTTGACATTATGGCATGATTGTTTGGTGGCATGGTATTCATTGAATAACTGAAGCACCTGAAAGATACACACCATAATGACAATAACACACATTGTATTGAATTGTATTTCATTTCAATGGATTTGCCACTTCAAGGTGGATAAGGGAAGAGTAATGCAGTTCAGCAACATCTGGAGGTCCTCCCTTTACTCACTCCTAGAATAGGACTTTGGTCTGTTCTAACAGGGCTCTATTTAAGTTCTTATGATGTTTTTAAAGGTACCTTTACAGGTAACTGATTCACATTTTGTCCAGTAGCTCAGTAGCTATTTTAGAGCTGCTATTTGATTGTATTCACGACTCCAGATAGTTTGGACTTGAAATTAAGAAACCTTCCTATATCTGTTTGTTTGTGACATTTAGATCTTTTCTCTCATCATGGAGTCCAATCAAGGTGGCATATATAGGGCTCCCAGGTGCTCTCCCATCCAGTTGTCAATCAAATCCAGGCCTACTTAGTTTTCAGCACAGTGGCTGCATCATGTAGCCTCAGACCATGCTCTCACATCAGCCTTGCAAAGGTCTTCATTATCACTACCTCAGAAGGTGCTGGATTCCTGCATTGGCAGGGTGTTAGACTAGATGGCCCTTTAGTTCCCTTCCAACTGTATAATAATTTGCCAACTTGAAGGATAGTTGATACTTAAATTCTGCATATAGGAAATGAAATCACTCCTCAGCAGATGGTTCACAAAAATAATTTAGTGATACTTATTAGCATGAGTTCTGGCACATGATAATGGCAACAAGCAATTTCCACCTGCTATTCAACAGCAGCCACATCTAAAGGGAATAAATAGAAACTTTATACATGGGCTTCCCAGCCATCTTCATTCCTCTGCATCTTTAGGCCAGCTGGAGACTCTAAGATTTCAACTAATGAGGGAGGGAGTATGCCAGATTTAGAGAATGATATATGCTAAGTCTCCAGTTATTTTAATTTTTCCTGATGTTAGGAAGGAACACTAATCCTACTAAACACAATAGGGCTCTATGAGTGATTTGCAATCCACAAGAAAGCCAACATGTAAGATGGAAGGCTTGCATGTTCTTTCTGGGGTCATGAACCCACTGGGGCTAACTCCTGATGAAATGCACCAAGAAAAGTGCTGCTCAGCCATAGGCACTTTGCTTCTTGTAGGACAGAGATGGGCAACTGTCAGGGTTCAGGAATCACATTGCCACTGGCAGACCTTGGAGGGACTTTGTTTTATTTTATTTTATTTTATTTTAATCCTATATTTCTCCCAGCAGAGGATTCAAAATGGTGTACAATGTTTTAAAAACAAATTTTAGTGCAAATCTTAAAACAGAATTAAACTAAACTTCAATTTAAAAATCACAAGTTGAAAACACAAGTTAAAAATAGCTTTGAAAAGACATTAAAAATGCAATGCAATAAAAATACATACACAAAACCATTAAAAGCTCTATCTGCAACAACATACTGAAAACCAAATGCCTCCTTAAATAAAAAGGTTGTTACCTGCTGGCAGAAAGACAGCAAGGATAGGGCCAACCAGAACTCCTGTAGAAGGGAGTTCCACAATTTGGGAGCAGCCTTGGAGAAGCCTGTCTCTTGTGTCCTCACATGTCAGGGAAGGTGTTGAGACAAAGGGGGGAAGCAGACGACTGCTTCCCGGTCGCCGCGGGTCGGAGTGCCGGCGGAGCTCAGCCTCCGCACCGCTACGCTCCTCCAGCGACTCTAAAAGGAGCTCCAAATTGGCGCTCCTTTTA
>CM034710.1:91137745-91154298 GCA_020142125.1 Phrynosoma platyrhinos | reverse complement strand
ATTATTATTATTATTATTATTATTATTATTATTATTATTATATCCTATATACCTACAGGTCCAAGCAGGGTTTAGGAAAGGAAGAGGCATCAGGGATTACATTGAAAATATACAATGGCTAATGGAAAATAGCAAGGAGCCCAAAAGAAAATCATCATGTGCTTTATAGACTATAGCAAAGCCTTTGACTACATAGATCATGAAAGACTATGGAACACCCTTAAAGACATGGGAGTGCCAACACATCTGATAGTCCTAATGAGGAATCTGTAATTAGGACAAGAGGCTACTGTCAGGACAGAACATGGAAAGTAAGGAAAGTAGACTTTCACATGGAATAGGGAGGAGTGGAAATAGGAGGAAGGAATATCAACAATCTGAGACGACACCATAACACTAGCAGAAAACCTCGCAGACCTGAAACAGCTACTAAGGAAAATCAAAGAAGAAAGTGCAAAGGCAGGCTTAATGTTGAACATAAAGAAAACAAATATAATGACCACAATGAACTTACGTACATTCAAATTAGACAATGAGGAAATAGAAATAGTAAAAGAGTTCTCATACCTGGGATCAAACATTGATCTGAACAGGGATTGCAGCCAGGAGATCAGGAGATTAAGAATGAGGAGGGTGGCTATGAAAGAACTAGAAAAAATCCTAAAATGCAAAGACATACAACTCAGCACAAAAGTCAGAATCATACAAGCCATTGTATTCCCTATTACCACGTATGGATGTGAGAGCTGGTCTTTTAAGAAAGAAGATAGGAGGAAACCCAACGCATTTGAGATGTGGTACTGGTGAAAAGTGCTGAGGACAGCCAAAAGGACAAACAAATGGGTCCTAGAACAGATCAAGCCAGAGGTATCCCTAGAAGCCAAGGTGACAAGACTTAGACTGTCATACTTTAAACACATCACGAGAAGGCATGAATCATTGGAAAAGACAATAATGTTAGGAAAGGTAGAGGGAATTAAAAAGAGAGAAAGACCACATGCTGGACGAATGGACTTTATTAAAGAGACCATGAATATGAGTTTGCAGGAGCTGGGCAGAGCAGTAGAGGACGGGGGGGTGGGGTGGAGATGTCTCATCCATAGGGTCACCATGAGTCGAGATCAATGCAAAGGCAATTAACAACAACAAAATACCTAAAGGCACCAGATCTTATCTGATCTTGGAAGCTAATCAGGATCAGCCCTGGTTAGTACTTGGATGGAATACTGGCAATGAATGCCAGGGTCTGTTGGCTACATTTCAGAGGAAGGAACTGACAAAACCACCTCTGAATATTTCTTGCCTATGAAAACCCTATGAAATTAATGGGTTTTTCATAAGGTGAAGTTAGAAGGCACATGTGTATACACACAAAATTTACATCCTGCCATCTTACAGATATTGTATTTGAGGAAGAGCACATTTTAAACATAAAATAACAGCAGTAAGCATAACAGTTGAAATACTTTCAGTTACTTATACTTGGTTTACAGAAAAGTAAGTTATTTTTGTAACATTGTTCAAGAGGTTATCTAGTACCTCCTTGTGCAATTGTTTTTCTTGGGCTGTGTAAAGGCAGCTAGATGGTACCAGGTGTATCTGTGTCCTCTGACCCAAAAAGCCACTGGCCAATTGGGAACAGTGAGAGAATTCCATCCATACATGTTGCCTGTTTAGCAGGTGTTTCCATCCTAAACCTCCATTTAAGTATGGTCTCTTTCACTACAATTTGACTCCAGTTGAAGTGCTATAGCTTCATCCTATGGAATCCTGCTATCTATAGCTTTGTGTGCTGTTTAGCAATATAACAATAGCACTTACATTTCTATACTGCTTTATAGTGCTAAGCGCTCTCTAAGTTTGCAAAGTGTTAGCCAATTTCCCCCAACAATCTGGGTACTCATTTTACTGACCTATGAAAGGATAGAAGGCTGAGTCAACCTGGAGCCCTGCAGGACTGAAGTTACAAGTTTTGGCTGCAGTACCGGCATTTAACCACTGCATCACCAAGGCTCTTTTTAGAATTCTCTCTCTAATGTCTCACCAAACTACAAATCCCAAGCTTCTGTAGGATGCAGCCATGATAGTTACAAAAAGTGCTATAATCATGTAGTGTTTTAGACTATTAGAATATTAGACTATTAGCAACAGTTTAATGAATCAGAAAAATTCAGTACTAAATTAAATGCACACTGGTATAAACGTCTTCACAGCCTGTAAAATGTTTGTGCAAACTGCCACTGAAAAAACTTCTGTTCTGATGCCACCTGCCATATTTGAGAGGGCAAAGGAATACAGAGAAAGGCCACTACATTCTCCACCTGGTTCAAACAGGAACATGGCTGTTGGATAATTGATTCATACACATATCTATTCCATATGTTTGCTGGTTTTCATCCACAACCATGTAGTCACCTGGTTTTAAACACTCTTGGATTCTCTGTTGGTTTCTATGGGGATTTCTATGGAGTTACTGGAAGAAATGGAAGTTTAATATACTGCGTTTTCAGCAAATCTGTCCTGGCAGAAAGCCAGAAAATGAAAAAGCAACAAGTTCATGATCCCAGAAAGCATTCTTGAGGTGGGGGGGGGGGGAGCTCAGTCACATTGCAATAACTGAAGTCCCCTCATATGGAGATTTGTATCCAATTTCTACTGGACAAAAACATCTTAAATCAATTATACTAGTATATGTTGATAGGTTGTGATCCCTGCTATCTCTGTTCTAATTATCATATCTAATACTAGCTATCTGCACACTAGGAAGGGTATCATTTCTTGATAATAACTAGAAAAGTGAACTTGCCATAAATACAGTTCCATACTGCTTAACTAAAAGAAATGATAATTGACCTTTATTTTAAAAGAAAGAAAAGAAAAGAAATATGAGGATACATTATTCCCACTGTCTAAACAATGCCTATGTTCTCTGGGGAATTCCTGGAGTTGAAACCCAAGGGGTAACTGTTCACAGAAACATTTGAATTAGAATACAGTGGGACCTTAGTATCAGCGGGGATCCATTCTCAACTTCCTCGCCCCATGGATATCAAAATCCATGGGAGCTCAAGTCCTGTTGTCCCCAATGGTGGTACATACACACAGCCATGCCGCTATTAAGAACAACAGGACTTCAGGCATCTGAGGAAATAGACCAAGTCTATGAAAGCATATGCTACAACTTCTTTTGAACAGTTAATCTCAAAGGTACTACAAGATCCCTTTGCTTTCTGAAACTATGCAACCCATTCCATTCAGCAGGATTCTGTAATCCTTTGGGTTTCACTTTCAGGGGGTTTGTGGGGTTGTCATTTGGAGGAAAGGACAGAGAACTCCTGCCACCTCAATTACAATCATAAATCTAAATCAAACCCTATTTTTTATATATGAGCGGCAATGGGAAACAAACCAGAATTTTAATAGTAAACTAAAGCAGGGCTGAGCAGAACAACAGGATTAACCTAAAGCACAGTCAACTGCAGAATTCATCCAAATCAAAGCTGAACAACATGAAGCTAAAATGAAATAATTCAAACCAAGGAATGTCAATGGAGGAGCTCCATGGCATGCAAATTTTGGATCGTGGCTGATGCGGTTAGAATTTGATCAGAGGACACCTCTTTGTACTTATTCCTCTAGAAATACAGGGAATACAGTAATATTTACTTGTGCATGTGAAAAGATCCCATTTTAATTGTTTGTTTAAAAAGAAAGCTACCTCTGTTATCAGGAGCTTTGGAAATGATAATACTTACCTAAGCACAGGGACCCAACTTGGACAGCTCAGGCAATTTCTATTGATATCATGTGCAATCAATTTTAATAATCTCTGTTGACTGGAAAACCATGAGGTCAAGTGACTTTTCTTAAAGCTGGCTCCATGTGACGTACAGAATAATGTTTGGTGACTTTGAAGCTTGTAAATACCTGCAGGCTCAGAGAATCTGGCATTTTCATTTAGCAGCAAAATCCCATACAAACTGGGTGATTTGCTCAAGAATAATGGTTCATTGCCAAGAGTGAAATTGCAATTCTCTGGTAAGCTAGACCTCTGCCCCAGTCATCGGGCCATACAATTGTGTTCCCAAGGGGAACATTCACATTGATTTGCCAATCACAATCTTTCTACTAGCTCTCTCAATCAAAACATCACTTACACTGTACATCAAGGACAAACAGTGCTTCAAGAGACTTGATTAGACTGTTGCATATATATTTTAATTACAGTTTACAATTGATCCCAAAACTTTTAAATACAGATGGTAGAATTTATTTTTTCAGCTACAAAACATCTAACATTATCATATGTCTTTTATCTACATTTCATTTATGTATTAAGTTGCATATTCCTATTATAATTGATTTAATTTTCATATGAACAATGTACAGTGCAGTTTCCATAAGGGTATCAATAATATTGAATCAAATATAGGCCTCAATCCTAAATGGTCCCGATTACGTAGACCCACTGAATCAACAGTAATTTGATGAGTCAACACTTTTTAAATTTTCATGGATTTAGTTGGGACTAGTTGAAAGTAACAATAAAATTTAGACCATAATGACAATATAGCAGTAACTCCCTTATAAGTCAAGTAACCACCTCTAAATAAATATTTATAAACTAGGAGTATTCATAAACAGAGAAATGTATTCCAGTGAAGGAAGACACTTTGTCCAACAGAAAAGGCTCATCCACTAGAGAAAGGTTTTGATGTTCCTAACCATCATATGTTTTCCAAAAATCAATGACTGGGTGGTATACTCAGTCTGCTAAATTTATTGTGGATATTTTTGTTCTCCAATTAACACAATTTCTGGTCCTAAAGTAAGCAGCAGACATTTTAGCCAAACAGTGAGATAAAAGTAATTGCCAAACAGTTCTTACAGTAGAAAAGTTTTTCTAGATAGCAAAACATTAGGTAGAATGACTTTTTGTGTAATTTTTCACATCCAAGTCTATGAAGCAGCAGAAAAAAAAAGGCATCCCTTCAGGTGTTCTAAGATGGCTATCATGTCTCCCCTCAGTCTTGTCCTCTCCAAGCTAAATATAGCCAGCTCCCTAAGCTGTTTGTCATGGGACTTGGTTCTAGACCTTTCATTATCTTGGTCACCCTCCTCTAGTCATATTCCCACCAGAAAGGTTGCTATGTGGGAGAAAGAAGGCAATTTCTGTGGCAGTGCCTTCCATATGGAAGGCCTTGCCCAGGATTTGTGCATCATGGTTCTCTTCCTGACTGTTTTCACATGGGCGATGAAGATGAGAGTCTAATATGCACTGCAGAAATAATTCAATTTAACACTGCTTTAACTGCCATAGGTCCATCTTATGGATTCCTGGGATTTGATGTAGCATAATTTAATGTGCCATTTTTCATTTCCTGGAGTATCCACATAGCCAGAAGGAGGAGGGTCCTGCCTTTATGAATGTTCCTCCAGAACTACCTGATCTGAGATAGCCACATCTTGACAAAATGCAGCCTTTGGACTAACATTGTCATATTTTTCTGTCTCCTGTATGATTATTAATATCTTTGACTGATGATGAAGCCAGTGGAACTTTGAAATCTTGCAACATGTATTTTGTGCATTTTGGTTGGTCCAAAAAAGGTATCACTGTTTGCAAATTTTGGATGTTATTTACATCATTGTAAAAGGATATCCATCTCTTTTGTTTCCAGTATCTATGTACTATGAAGACATGTTGAAAAACCTATGATCTTTGCAGTATTTACACTTTGGACACATCTTGATAGTAGTGGGTAGGGATCTGTATCATGTCCTCCAGCTGTCTTGATTTGTACAGATTGATTCTCTGTTGTCCCACTTTTTCAGCTGCTTTTAAAATGTCCCACTTCCTCTCCTCCTCTCACTTTTCTTTGTCCTCTGTTTTCTTTCATTGGTACATACTGAGTTCAAAGTCAAAATAGTTTGCATTGAGGAAGAGGAGATGAAGGGGTAGAATCTTGCCCTTCCCAGATGCTCAGGCGGCCTCTCCTACCTTCTCTGTTCTTCCTCATCCATACTTTTTGCCATCTTGATCATATTCTGATGTTGTGTGGCCACACATCTCCTGGTTTTTATCTATGAAATATTAGAAGATATGGACTAATGACATCTGAGAGGTCAGTTTCCAACCTCTGATATATTATGTATATAGTGCTTCTTCCCAATAGAGGACCACTAAATCACATGAATTCCTTACTATGGTCCATGATTCCACCTTATCAGTTGCCTACTGCTACTACCTTATCAGCTACCTACCACCTTATCAGCGGTTTGTCTGCTGCTATCTACCACATCACATACACACATTCATATTTGCATGATGGTTATTTCCAAGCCTTACAGTATGAGACATATTTTAATCTAATAAGAATAAATGGAAAGTAACAGCACACAAGTTGAAACCCATAATTTATCGATTGTGTTCTATGAACAAAAGATGTCCTCTGAAAGCCATTCTCAGTTTTCAGTTCAGGCACTTTTGTGGTTAACCAAGCTCTTTCCAGTTGTTCTTATTTATTTCTGCCAGGGTTCTCCCCCCCCCCTTCCACATCCTAAAACCAATAAGTTATTCATTGCCAGATTTGGGGAAGAATATGAAAAGTGGGAGGAGTCACATTTTAGCAGTCCTGGATGCCAGATGTTCTACTATTTCAGTTCCAAAGTAGGCCCAAAACACTGGAAGTAGAGTTCCTGTATTGTACTGGATGAGGTGAGAAATGTGAACAGGGTACTCAGCTGAATGCAACAGTGAAAACTGCTACAGCAAACACTGTGGTTTCTGTAAAAACATTCCCCACCATATGAATGCCACTTTATATGAAGCAAAGAACTGCACATGAAGCTAATATTGATTATTTTGCAACTCAAAGCATCAGGCTATAGCATAGTTTCAAAAAAGGCCAGAAACATTTGGCCACAATTATTGTGTTTGTGTTCTAGCACAAAAATGCTAATTGACACTAATCGGGCTCTCAAGTACCGTATGATGCCTCAGACATTTAAATACTTCCTTGTATGTATTTCTCTCATGGCAGCTGATAGGATCAGATGGGTCTTCTTTACTAGTACTTAGATGTGGCTGTAGACGTATTTGTGCATCTGCAGGTTTCACAGGTTGGAATTTTTGAAGGATTTTCAAGCTAGCAAGAAGTGGGAAGGGAGCCAAGGGTGGGAAGAGAGCTGAGTTGGCTTGCTTGGGATTCTGAAAGCCATCCCTGAAAACTCCTTAATCCTCTCACTGGAGCCATCCTGGAGCTTGGATTTAGGAAAGCACATTGCTTTGGAGGTCTTTTCCAGGCTAAGAGGTACAAGCTGAATGACAGCATGCTTTCTTTGGTGGTTGAGGGCAAGGAATAAGAATTCAAGCCATAAAAAGCAATAAACAAAACTTCTCTAAGCCTATAAGGAAGGGTTTACAGAGAGCCAAACTGTGGAGATTATCACATTACTAATAAACCTGATTTACCTCTTCCGAGTTAAATTCGAATTCAAGATACAGCTGGATACTACCGCATGGATTTTGTCTCTGTTGCCACCTCCCAACTGCATCCCTGCAAAAATCTGGCTAAAATCTGCCCTCAGCTGGCCAATTTGTAAAGCCAGGAAGCTCCCAATTTTGCAAAGAGGCCAGATGAGGGTGGATTTTTGCAGGGATGCAGTCGAGAGATGGTAACGGCAGCAAAAATCCATGCAGTAATATGTGGCTTCATTGTGAATTCGAATTTAACTCAAAAGAGGTAAATTGGGTTTATTAGTAATGCGATAATCTCTTGTATCTAATGATAACAGTTTCAAGTTCCATGAAGGCATTCTCTCTCTCTCTCCATTTCTGGCCTTGTGATTTTATGATGCTTTGATGTTTATGGTTGTTTTATTTGCTTTTTATATCATTTCACATATTTACTAGAGAGCAGGCAATTCATACATTACCTATATGATGTGTGCATATGCTTTGAGGTCTGCTATCAACTTATGACAACCCCATTAGTTTCCTAGGGTTTTCTTAGACAAGGAATACTCAGAAGTTGTTTGTCATTGTCTTCCTGTGACATATAGCCACCAGCACCTGGTATTCCTTGGTGGTCTCCCATCCAGGTGCTAAGGTACCCTTTAGCATTTCCCAGATGAAAACTAGGACATGTGCAGCCAAATAACAACAAAGTGTGGTCAAGACAGCAAAAGTCATGAATGAGGAAGAACGCACAAGCTAGGAGAGGATGCAGCTATTTGCTTTTACCTGAGCCTACTGGGAAAGTTCCCTAATATGCCCCTGCTGAGCTAATGCAGTAAAAATACATTTGACTTTGAACTCAGCTTTCACAAATGAAAGAAGTAAACTGATGTCAAAGGGTAGATGTGGGAAGAAATGAAAGAAGCTGGGACATTTCTAAAGTAGCTGTAAAGGTGGGATGACAGAGGATTAATTCAGACTGTCACTACCAAATTGGGACTCTTGGAGGGCATACATAAATTGGGACTCTTGGAGGGTTATAAATAAAATTTATTATTATTATTATTATTATTATTATTATTATTATTACATAAACATGTAAGCAAATAAATAAGTGTATGTTTATACTGACTTTCTAGAAGAAACTGCCCACTAAATTGGAGCTATGGGGACTCAGTGCCAGCCAAATACATATTGTTGTCTGATACATAGTACCAAATATCTCAAACCTACCATGAATGATAGGCCCTATGCAGGAAATGTGTGATTGCATTGTCCAGACTTTGCTCCCTATCTTCTTCATCTGCCTATTTTCTAGGAAATGGGGTGGGGTAACCTCACTGATCCCAAGATTTTTTGCAAATCTGGTGATCTCAGAATAAGATTGCACTGCAAGCTTTCAGCAGTCCCCTAGAGAGATCCTGTCTCATGTGTGAGACTGAGATGGCAAAGAAAATGTTCATTATGGTTTTCCAATATGCACAAATTATGATTTGCATATTGGTCTTCTTTGTGTGTAAAGTGAGTATCTTCTCCTTTCATGAAACTGAACACGTACACACTGAAGGCACAACAGGAGAGGCTGATTGATCACAAATATGTAAACAATTCTCCCTATGCTGTTTTCAATAGTTGATGTATCAAGACAGTAGTTATTGCATTTTCCACAGATATGTGCAAAAAAAAAAAAATAACATGAAAATGTGCAAGCATTTTTTTAGACCAGTTCCAGTGGCAGCTGGTGGCTCTCATGACAGTAAGATGGTGGGTATGGTTTGTGTTTGGGTTAGACCTTTAAAGAAGGCATCTGAGAGCTGAATGTGTTTTGTTCATCACGCTGGATATCTTCTTTCAAGTATAGATTTGACCCTGGAGTGGATTCATTGTCCTACTGACATGGACACCACCATTGGCAACCTCCCAAAAGCTGCAGACTCACAGTGGCTCACATCACAAATGTCAGAACGTACCTCTTTACCAGAAAAGGATAAATAAGGTCAGGATTTATATCTCTATTTATATCTGTCCCTTTATCTGCAGCAGTCTTGAGGAAGCCAGCAGGTATAGTGGTTTGTGAGTTGGATTAGGACTCTGGAAAAGCACCGTTCAAATCCCTCCTCAGACATAGAAACCCACTGGGTGACCTTGAGCAAGTCATGAAATCCAGAGCAGCTTGCAAAGTTTGAAATAAAAGTTTTACTAAACCCTTATTTTAAGAAGGTTTTAAAAAAACCAATTACTGTGCGTAAATCACAATTCTGTTTTAAAAAGGCACATGGTTAAAACAGTTTAAAATAAATTTAAACCACAAGTGAAAAGAAACCAGATAAAGAACACCACTTTCAAATGCCCTGCTGCCACTTGATTACAAGCCAAAGACCTGTCTAAATAGAAAAGCCTTATCTTGCCAGTCAAAATAAAGCAGGGAAGGGGCTAACTGGACTCCCAGTGGAAAGGAGTTCCACAAACTGAGGTTGCATCCGCACTGTAGAATGAATCCAGTTTGACACCACTTTAACTGCCATAGCTTCTTGCAATGGAATTCTGGGAAGTGTAGTTTGTTGTGGCACCACTTCTGGTGCCACAACAAACTATATTTCCTAGAACTCCTTAGCATGGAGCCATGGCAGTTAGTGATGACAAACCGGATTATTTATACAATGTGGATGCAGCCTGACAGCAGCCATTAAAAGGCTCTCAGAACTGCATGATACGAAAACAGTATGATAGAACTGCCCTGCAATAAGCCATATTTCCCCAGTTGTAGTAAAAGAAAAGCAATCCTCCATATTCCCAATATGTAGAGAGAGAGAGAGTCCCAGTTGCTCCCATTTACACACAGCACAGGAATGAATTATTACAACTCTATATCCTTACAGGCACCTGCAATTCTCTGGTACGCCATGCCAAAACATAAATCCTGCTGGGATTTCCTGTTAAAGCTTTGCCACACTCATCAATGACGAGGATTAAACTTAAGAAACTTCTTATCAAAAGTCTGAAGTTTGGGGTATATTGAAGATGGACCAGAAAGCTTCTATTTCCTGTTTCATGGGACAATATATTTTTATTGGGCAGACAGAAAAGAGCAGATTCCAGATTTCCACTTTAAAAGTCTTTTGGAATGCATAGCTAATTTCCTGCAGACATGGGTTTTAGGCTTTTATGTAGTGTTGCAATAACTCGTCCGAAATATCAGTTCAAATAACTTTTAAGCCAAGTCCACAATCCAGTCAACATTTTTTTTAAAAAAAGTTTTGAAGTTCCATTGATATGAACTGGAGATCTGTGCTTAATTTTACCATTGATATGAAAGGGACTGAAAAGCATTTAGCTTGCCTGGTTGCTTCATGGTGTAAATTCTAGAAAAATGATTACTGGAATCCTATGTGATCTTTCACTCCACATAAATTTGCATGTACTCAACTATAGAGCAGAGCCACTAAGAAACCCCATTAGTAAATTGCAGAGATGCATAACAGGACACCAGCGAGAGTGTCCTTTGTGCATTGGTCCCTTTACCACCCCTGTTACATTCTTACATAACAGCAGCCCTCTACTGGATACAGGCTTCACAGTTCTAAATCCCACACATGTACATCCTCTTGTGAAAACACAACTCCCAAAGAGTTCTATGTGCATGCACTGTCTGTGTATGTATTCATTATACTAATCAGGCTGTCAAATTTTTGGATTTGAATTTTAATTTATATCATCAAAGGCCCAATCAAAATATTTTATTCCACACATTATATCAGTAATTATTAATTGTTGTGTTGTTAAGAACCATCAAGTCAACATAATAATAATAATAATAATAATAATAATAATAATAATAATAATAATAATAATAAAATTTATCTCTATCCCGCCCCTCTACAATACAACTTTGACCTGATGAGAGAGTGAAAGAATGAGTGAGAGACCACCAAATGAATGAGAGACCTCCAAATCTCCCTATCATCAACAGCCCTGCTCGGATCTTGCAGACTCAGGCTTCCTTGAGTGAGTCTATCCTCCTGGAATTCAGTCTTCCTCTTTTCCATTCTGCTCTCTGCCTCATCTAGCTTTATTGTCTTTTCTAGTGAGTCATGTCTTCTCATGATATGGCCAAAGTATTAAAGTCTCAGTTTAGTCATCTTGCCTTCTAGGGAGAGTTCAGGCCTGATTTGCTCTAGGGACCATTTATTTGTTTTCTTAGTAGTCTGTGGTATCCATATTAGTAGTCCATGGTAACACATTTCAGATTAATTGATTTTATTCCTATCAGCTTTCTGCACTGTCTAGCTTTCACAAACGTACATTGAAATGGGAAATAAGATGGCATGGACAATCCTAACATTAGTATCCAATGATATATCCTAACACTTCAAGATCTTGATTTGTTCCCCCATCACTGTCCTTTCAAGTCTGTCTTCTTCTGATTTCTTGAAAACTACATTGAAAACTATTTCAGTGTATTCACCATGTACTTTAAAGTTAAGTAAATCATCTGTGGTCATAATTTTTGTTATGAATAATTAGGTTTAATGGTTCTGTACAACAGAGCAGAGGTTAGGAGCCCTTGATGCACCAGACATTTTGGACTGCCACTCCCACAATTCTCTATCATTCTTCATGCTGAGTGGAGCAGATGGGTATTGCAGGTCAAAATATCTGGAGGGCCAAAATATTGCCTATCCCAAAACAGAATATGCACCAGCAGATGAATATACATAGAAAGAAAATAGACACTGGACAATTTTGCTGAAGGCTAACATCACTAGAAAAAAAATCCAGACATCCTCTTTTGGGCAGGTCCCCAATAAGACTAAGAATGAAGAAGAACTATCTGTGCTTTTTAAGTTATTATTATTTTATTTTCTTATATCCCACCTTTCTCCCAATATAGGGACTCAAGGTGGGGAACAACAAGTATAAAACAATACAATTTAAAAACCGTACAACAATATTAAAATACATAAATATAAAATTTAAAAAACAATTTAAGAGTTAAAACAGTTATAAATTAAAATATAACATGATAAAAATACAAACCATTAAAAGTTATATAGCACAATATTAAAACCCAGTTCTTATCAGCTTAAAAGTCCTGACTGCACAAAAACTTCTTTACCTGGAGTCGGAAAGATAGTAGGGATAGCACCATCCTGGCCTCTCTAGGGTGGGAGTTCCAAAGCTTGGGAGCAGCCACTGAGAAGGTTCTCTCTCTTGTTCCCACCAAACATGCCTGAGAGGTGGTGGGACAGAGAGAAGGCCCTCTCCTGATGATTTCAATATTCTGGTGGGTTTGTACAGGGAGATAAGGTCCTTCACATAGCCTGGACATGAGCCGTATAGGGCATTATAGGTCAAAACCAGCACTTTGAATTGTGCCCAGAAATGGACTGGCAACCAAAGGAGCTGTTGCAACAAGGGAGTTGTATGCTCCCTGTAACCAGCTCCAGTTAACAGCCTGACTGCAAATCTTTGGACAAGTTGAAGTTTCTGAGCACTTTTCAAAGGCAGCCCCACATAGAGCACATTACAGTAATCCAGACGGGATGTAACCAAGACATGTACCACGGTGGCCAGATTTGACTTCTGTAGAAATGAGCACAGCTGGCACACAAGTTTTAGCTGTGCAAAAGCACTCCTGATCACTGCTGATACCTGGGCTTCCAGGCTCACTCCCCTTGTAAACTCAGGTTCATATCTGGGGGAATTTCTCGATTCAGTGCTGAGCCTGGAAGCCTCAGCACTGAATCCAGAAGTACCCCCAAATATAAACCTGAGTTTACAGGGGGAGTGTAACCCTACCTAACACAGGCTGAATCTATTCCCAGATCTATCTTTTGACTGACCAGAAGCACCTCTATCTTGTCTGGATTAAGCTTCAATTTGTTTGCCCTCATCCAGTCCATTACAGTGGCCAGACATTGGTTTAGGACAGAAACAGCTTCCTTGGAATTAGGTGGAAAGGAGTGATAGAGCTGGGTATCATCCACATACAGGTGACACCTTGCTCCAAAAGTCTGGACAACTTCTCCCAGCAGTTTCATGAAGACATTAAAAAGCATAGGGGACAGGACTGAGCCCTGAGGGACCCCACAAGCCAATGGACAAGGAGTTGAACAGGAATCCCCCAGCACCACCTTCAGAGAACACCCCTCCAAGAAAGAACATAAAAATGTGAAAAAGAGCCCTGGTGACACAGTGGTTAAATGCCTGTACTGCAGCCACTCATTTGCAAACCACAAGGTTGTGAGTTCAATACTAGCCAAGGGCTCAGACTTGACTCTGGCTTGCATCCTTCCGGGGCCTCTAAAATGAGTACCCAGATTGTTGGAGACAATTAGCTTACTCATTGTAAACCACTTAGGGAGTGCTCAAGTGCACTGATAAGTGGTATAGAAATGTACTTGCTATTGCTATTGCTTAAGTGTGAAAACTTTGATGTTTTGCAACTTGCAAGGGGCAAAACTAGTTTTACATTCTCCTGTTTTACTGCAACATTCCCCTCCTCTTTGCCAGCATGATTAGTTTTCAGAGGATTTCTCCATTATGTGTTATATACAGTGCTCTTGTATAACTGTTCCTCTATCAGTGGGTTTACCATCTGGTTCTCTGTTTTTGAACACAGACATGTGTTCCTCTTTATCCACTATGTGTCACCAGTTTGCTACAACAAATTTAGTGAAGTGGAAATCAGGTCAAGGTGAAGTTTATTTCATGTGCTTATGTTTCAGTTCATTTTATAGCTTGTCACATGCCAATCAGATTTATTTAGAACTGTTGTTTTAAAATATGAAACTGCAGCCTTGCTTCTCACTGATGCAAGCTCCATTGAGTAAATTTCAATCATTCATTTAAAAACATCCCTGAATTGAGATTCAAAGAATCGCTTAGGCATGAATGAATGTTTTGCTGCATATACTGAAGTTTCCTTGGTTCTGCTAGGCTGTCTTTTTGTAACACAGCTCTTGGTATAGAAACATAGTTTATCCCAGAAGAGTCACTGAGTTTGGGAACAGTTGCCAGTCAGAGTTGTGTACAAGGATTGGAAGTGATTAGTTACAAATAACAAAATATCTTTTCCAGGGTTGCACAGTGGTGGTCAGGAAAGACAGACAAAATCTGATTTTAGCAGGCAATTTCTATAAACCTCCAATTGCCCAAATTTGGCAGGGATAGTCCTGATTAATCTTCAGTCTTCCCACTTTTGCAGATGCCTATAAAATATAGCAGTTTCCCCTCTCCTCCCACTTTTCCCCTTTATTCTCAGTGTGCTTCAATTGCTCTTAACTATCCAAAAGTGTTCTGCTCTCAGTTAACTCAACAATAAACGTTATCACACGGGGGAAATCCAGTAAGGAAACGGGGGTTTAAAATAAAAAAAACCTCAAAAGCAGGTATATTTTCAGACGACGTTGCATTTAAAAGGAGGTTAATCCGAACAGAAAGTAGTCAGAAACTGCTTCTTTTTATTTTCGGGGATCTTCCAAAAATAAAAAAAAGCAGTTTCTGCCTACTTTCCATTCGGAGTAACCTCCTTTTAAATGCGCAGGAGGTTATCAGATGGGGAAAGCCGGATAATTAATTGCTTCCGCTTTTGCGGTTGCAATTTCTCTTTAAAGCTGGCTTCTGTTTGGGGCTCCCCGTGTGATAACATCCAATGAGGATAGGAGATGAATGGCAGAATATTGCCCTTCCCAGTAGGCTCAGGCAAAAGAAAACTGCTGCAGCCTCTCCTAATTTACATATTCAACTTTTGCCATCTAGACTACACTCTGATGTTGCTTCTCAACACATTTTCCCATTTTTCACCAGAGGCTGCATCTGTAGTGCAGAAATAAACTGGTTTGATACCACTTTAACTGTCATAGCTCAGTGATATAGAATTTTGAGAAGTGTAGTTTGCTGTGGCACCAGAGCAGATCAAACTACAATTCTGAGAATTCAATAGCATTGAGCCATGGTAGTTAAAGTGGTGTCAAATCAGATTATTTCTGCAATGTGGATGCAGCCAGAGAAATGTTGGAGGATATGTACCATCCAACCATCCCTGTGCTTTTCCAATGCCCAGGAAGGAGCAAGTACCACCAGGCAGGTGAGTGGAGGAAGGGAGAGGAGGACCAACCATCCCTGTGTTCTTCCAACCCCCAGGAAAGAGCAAGCACCACCAGTGGACCAGACAGTTGAGTGGAGAAAAGGAAGGGGCGAGCAACCATCCCCATGCTCTTCCAACCCCCAGGCAGGAGCAAGCACTGCCAGTGGACCAGACAGGTGAGTGGAGGAAGCGAATGGGTGACCAACCATCCATGTGATCCCCCAACAAGGGAGGAAGAAATGAAGAAACTAAACAAGGGAGGGAGAGGTGCAAGATGGTGACAGATTAAAGGAGGGTGACATGAGGGAAGCAGGGAAACTGAGGGAGGCATAAGTGGAGGGGTCAGAAAGAAAACAAACAACAATGGGAGGGATGATATAGGGAGGCAGACAGCTACTGGGCAGCAGCAGTAGTGGTGGGTGTCATTAATGTGAGAAAACACCAGTGCCACCATTGCTAACATTTGTTGGCACTGCACACAGAGAGGTATAGATGGTCCTCCTTATGTAACCCATCATCTAGAAAACCCTATGATAAGGCATCCCAAGTGAGACACAGTCAGGATCAGAGCACTAACAGAAAGGGAATAAGAAATAAAGGGAAATCAATTTGCAAGAAAAAACAAGGGTAAAAAGAAAAGAAAAGAAAAAGATGGTGAAACAAACAGTAGGCACACTCAAAAAGGCAAATGATATCTGAAGCAGCACCACACATAAAATAGGGATGTGGAATATGAGAAGCATGAACCAAGGGAAGCTAGACATAGTAAAAATGGAAATGGAAAGCTTGACATAGCAATACTGGGAATGTGTGAGTTAAAATGGACAGGACTGGGCCATTTTGAATTAGACAATTGCACAGTATTCTACTCAGGGAATGAAAAGACATGAAGGAATGGGGTGGCTTTCATACTAAGGATGTTATCACATGTGGGCCAGAAAGCGATAATACAGTGGCAATGAGGCATTCTGAAAATAAACCGAAAATAAATCTTGATTCTGCAAA
>CM034710.1:91121565-91137645 GCA_020142125.1 Phrynosoma platyrhinos | reverse complement strand
TTGTGTGGATTAACCAGCAGATTTCCCCCATGTGATAACGTCCTAAGGAAAGGTGTGGCAAAAGCAGTCAGAGGATACAATGTAAAATCAGACCAAATCATGTCAGCATGCTAGATGGATGGACTCTCTTAAAGAGGACATGGATATGGGTTTGCAGGAATTAAGCAATGCAGTAAAGGGTAGAGGGTCTTGGAGAGGGTTGCCATGGATTGAGATCAACTTGAGGACAGTTAACAAAACATGTACTTCTTAAATACTTTCTTTCACTGCCTCTGTACCAACAGCCTTTTCCCTTCTGTAACCATGCTTTAAGCATGCTTCTTCTGCCACTCTATTTCAACAGCCACAATATTAACTGGGAATTAATTACACCAGAGTAATGCACTAAAAGAATTATGGCCTAAGCCTGCCATCTTAAAGTCACTCACTTTGGTACAAGTTCTACTGAACTCAGTAGAATCTCTAGGCAGACATGCTCAGGTTTCTGTTGCTAACATGTCATTGTGTTTTTTACATAGGAGAGATACAGCAAAATGTGCCACATAATGGTAGTTCTATCAGAAAATTACATCACAAGAATGTAATAGAATGGAAAATATTACTTTTTTGAATTACAACTCCCAGACCCCCGCAGCTACCATGACCACACACACATACATAGACACAAACTTTTTCTAAGCTCTAATAATACTCAATTATTCTGTATATAAGTCAGATCTGTCATTACAACAAATATGTCATTTTCATTTTGGTGGGAAAAAATAAATCCTTATGGTAAAGCAATTAGCTGGTGGGGTGGGCGAGAATTCAGTTACTGGATTACACTAAGAAGCTGACATGCTGTAGTGTTGCCAAAGGCCAGCCTAAACTCTAATTATCTTCTCTGTCAGAAACTGTTCAACTGTGTAAATTTCTAGACCACCAGAAATATTTTTGGTATTCTGGGTGTTTGTGTTTTTTAAAAAAACATACCGGCTTGGAATGGTGAGCTAGCTCTTTCTTTCATAGAAAGACTCTTCCTTCCTTCCTTCTTTTCTTTTCTTCACTAACTTTCTGCATATCAGCTCATTGTGGTTTTTTTAAAAATAATTCAGTCTCTAAAAAATATTTATTTAATTAATTGATTGATATGGAGTTATCTGGGGCAATGATCTTTCAGAGTGACTAACATGGCCAAAGTATTAAAACAGCAGAGGAGACATAAAATAGTATTTTAAAAAACAGAAATGGGGGAAAGCCAGTAGTCCATATTTAAAACAATGTATAAAATTGGACATCTCAAAAGGCCCAAATAAATAATACATTCAGCGCTGTCCCACACCTGGGTGTCACCTGGTGCAGGGGGTGGGGCTTCAGGGGTGGGGGTTGGGGCAGAGCCAAAAGGGCCCACTCCCAACTCCTTGTCCCGTGCAGCTTTACTCATGAGTAAAGCCACACATGGAAGGGACAGGGGGCACGCCCTCTCCCTCCCTGCTGTGTGCCATGGCATGGGGCAGGGAGGTAGGGGTGCTCACTGGATGTCCCCCCTTCTGTGATGTCACCCACATTCAGAGGTGTCACCTGGTGTAGTCCGCACCCCCCTAGTGACACTACTGAATACATCTGGTGGTAAAAAGACATCAAAAATACACTAGGCAAGACTCCCAGCAAAGAACATTCCAGAATTGGGTGCCATAAGTAAAAACACCATCTTCTTATGTAAACCTCTCACCTCGCAAAAACATATGATCCACCTCTGAATGTGGAAAGACAAGCCTTTGAAGAGGAACTTAAAGACCAAAACAGATGGGCAGATGGGGGCAGCTTCAGGACACTCTAGGGGCATGGCATTTACATGACGCATACCCCCAGGAGCACCTGGAAGCTACCCCAGGGTGGCCCAAAACTGGTCCCAAAAGGAGCCGATCTTTTCCACTCCCATTTGAGACTGCCATGGAGGGCACTCTTAGGACTGTGGCATGTGTTTGCCATGGTCCCGGGGTGATCGGGCTGAGAGTGGCTTCAAGCTACTCCTTCATGCCCATCTGTTTTGCCCCTTAATTATTGAGCAGGTTTATGGAAGGAACAGTGGTCCTTAAGTTTACAGTAGAAAAACAGTGTTGTAAGCTACTGTAGCTAATGTGCTACAGTTTTGGGTTGCTGGAAGAATGTTATTCAGCTATATAGAGACCACACCTTAAATCTTTTTCTAGAGGGAATGCACACTGACAACCTACAGTCTTTTGGATAATGTTTTCTGCACTGTGGGGACCCAAGTACACATGTCATCATAGCACTTCTGTTCTACTGATGAGGGAGACACTTGTACAAATGTGCCTTTTGTCCAACAGATTTCACAAGTGGGACAAAAGGCATGCTTTTATCAGTCTCCCTCAGGAAGAGAGTAAAAGTGCTATAACGACTTACAAAAAGGTACAAAGAAAGCTGCTACTTTCCCACTCCATTTCAGCTTTCTTTTCTCATGTGATAACGCTCATAATGTACAAATGGAACAGTGGGAGGGTATGTGGGGGCAAGGATTAAAGTTTATTTTAAGTTATTATCTTAAAGAAAAAAAATTACATAATAATTTACCATTGATATTTAACCCGAGAAAGAAGGAGATTGGCTACAAGGACCCTGCGAGACCATCTCCCATGTGTATACCAAGAGTCCGGTGGATTTTAAAAATTGATGAAGAGGCAGAATCCTTAAATTAAAGGGTTATTTATTGAACAGATAGAAAATCATGCAGCGACTTACATGCATACACACTCACACAGGGTTGTAGGAAATCAGGAGTTGTGAGCCGAGGCAGTGCTATGGCAAGACTTAATATTAACGAGGCCTCTTCTGGAGTCCAATTGGTTGAAGGGGGTGTGAGACACAACTGTCCTGAGAGCATAGGTTGGACAGAGGTACCAGGTGAGCAGAGGGCAGAATGATGTGAGGTCTCCCTGCACCCCGACTAGCAACCCTGAGTGTGGAAGCATCCAGGGGTTTTTAAAGGCAAAATCAAGCCCCTGACGATGTGCTTAACTGTTTGGCTAATGTCTAGACAAAAGGGTGTGATTGCTTAGCCATAGCTTAGATTGTTTGGTTAAGGTTTAGACCAGGGTCGGCAACCTATGGCCCCCGGGCTGGTTCTGGCCCTGGTCGCCGGACTTACCAGCCCAGGCAGACCCCTGCCACTGTCGCCACCGCAGCGCATTTTCGCCTCTGTCCGGCTGCGTGCGCCATGTCTGCCATTTTCAAAATGGTGGCCGCAACGCTTTTGCACATGCGCAGGAGTACTGTGCATGCACAAACGAGTTGCGGCTGCTATTTTGTTCTCCAAAATGGTGGCCGCAACTCATTTGCACATGCACAGTACTCCTGCGCATGTGCAAACGCGTCACGGTTGCCATTTTGAAAATCAAAAAATCAAATGGTGGCCGCGACATGCACACAGCGGCAGGGGTGTGAACCGCCATTCCCCCCCCCCAGCCCAGTGGAATGCAGGACTTCAGGGGACTGGCCAAGACCTTAAAAAGTTTGCCTACCCCTGGTTTAGACAAAGGTGTTAGATTGCCTAGCTGAGGTAATCTGGTCTGGCAATATTCAAGGGGAAATGAGAGAAATGAGGAAATGGGGAAATGAGAGGGGATTGAGTTATCTGGCTGGCTCATCAGGGGAGATATCTCGGCCATTATCACCCATCCTTCTGATTATGGATGTGATGGTAACCCATTTACAACTCCCACACTATCTACATGACTCAGGGGTTGGGAATTTTCCAGTCTTCCAGGTGATCTGGGCATGACCTCTTTACTATGCCATAGAGGCACATGAAGTCTGATGCAGAGTCCTTCTGGGGCCATGTGGAATTCAATACACACACCAAAATTCAGAAAAATGCACTTATGGTAACGATCTGAAAGAAGGGACTTTTTATCATATATATTTTAATTGTATGATGGCAAATACACACACACACACACACACACACACACACTGAGTGAAGATACATGCTATAATGGAAGAGATTTTAAAATTCAAATTTCAACTAAACCTTGAACCTTTTTAGCTTGGATTGTTGAGTGAAAATTTGATGAAAGAATATGGAAGAATCATGTATCATATGGAAACAGCAGTGAGACTGGTCTACTCACAGAGATGGAAAGAACTGACAATCCCAAGACAGGAAGACTGGTTGTTTAAGGGGGCCACAATATATTCATTTAAAAAAGACTAAGGGCCTTGGCAGACGGAGGCCCCGGAGACGCCGCGGGTCGGAGCGCCGGCGGAGCTCAGCATCCGCACCGCGGCGCTCCTGCGGCAAATCTAAAAGGAGCTCCAAATTGGTGCTCCTTTTAGATTTTAGGGAAAGTGTGCCCTAAAAGCGGTGGGCACACTTTCCCTGACTCAAACGCCGCGGCGCGTCCGGTCACCGCGGCGTGAGGTCATCCCCGGAGCGCCGGCCGTGCAGAGGGCCGGCGACTCCGAGGGCGACCTCAGGGAGAGGAAGGGGCACCACTCGTGCGGCTGCCCCTCCTCTTCTGGGCCCGGAAGACAGCTCAATTAGCCGTCTGCCAAGGCCCTAAGAAGAGCATCAGTAATGTAGCAATTTTAGGATTTGAAATATAATAGAATGTATCAAAGAGTAGAAGTGTGATGTTGAGTAGTTATTAACATAAACATGTAGTTTTATTATCAATTAGAGGGAGTATGGATAAGAGATAATTATAATCATAAACTGGTAAGTTGGAAGCCACATGTATTCCCTTGTATGTCTTGTTTTTAATTGTTTGTGCTTTAGGGGTTTTGTAGTTTAGTTGGGGTGGGTTAGGGGGTTATATTTTTGCTGTCTTTGTAAGTTGTTTTAGGTTTTAAAAATATTAAATGTGAATAAAAGTATTTTTAAATGTAATGTAATGTTTATTTCACTTAGCTGAAAGGCTCCCAACAGCAGGCCAAGTCATTAGAATAAAACATGGATCCCAACCACATAATAAAACCCCACTTTGCTTAAGACTATAATGCACAGCAGTCTAGTGTTGCTTCACAGCTTGACGTTGGTCATGACAAACATGGGTTGGATTCAGACCTAATCAAATTTAGAGATCCATAGAAAGCAACAGAACAGTCAGGATCAGTGAAGCCCCACTGATTTCAGTGTTCTAGTCCAGTGGTTTCTACGCTGTGGTCCTCCAGGTGTTTGGGGCTTCAGCTCCAGAAACCCCACCCAACTTTGCCAAACATCAGGAATTCTGAAGCTGAAGTCCAAAACATCTGTAGGACAAAAGTTTGGGAGCCACTATTTTAGTATGATGGGTTGCATTTACACTGCAAAATTGATGCAGTTTGACACCACTTCAACTGCCATGGTTTAGAATTATAAGAATTGTAGTTTTGTGAGAAATTTAGTTGTCTTTGTCAGAGAGCTCTGGTGCCACATCAAACTGCAAATCCCAGGATTCCATAGGATTGAGTGATGAAAACATTGTCAAACTGCTTTAATTCTGCAGTGTGGCAGCAGCCAGGATCTGGATTTAGTTCAACACAATTCTGTGTTCCTCACATCAGGGGATGAGAACTTGGAGTCCTTGAGATACTGTTGGAATACAGCTTGCAGCATTTCTCATCATTAGCTATACTCTATAAACAATACAATAACATCTGAACCTTAAAGAATAAGGATGTAAATTTTATCTGTGAAAAATTAGTTGAAAACTGCAAAGACTATTCAAAACCTATTATATGCAAAACAAAAATAGCACAAATTCCAAATGCTTTTTTCTGTGCAGGAAACTAGTTTTCAGTGCAGAAATGTTATTTATACTATTCATTCATTCGTTCATTCATTTTTGCTATTTTCTATGTAAAAAAAGTACATATTTTGTGCAGAATAAGTCCACACCACAAAGATTCACACCCTTCTATAATTCTAGGCAGGATTTCCCAACGCTTGAGAAACCTGTTTTTCAACCATTGTTCAAATATGTTTTAATATCATTTCCATCCCTAGCCAGGAACTGCTCACCCCTGCCTTATATAAAAAAGAATGGAAGATGGCTGTGTATAGCATACCAATAAAACAAAAAGAAGTTCAAAACATCTGGAAGTTCAAAATATCTGGATGTTCAAATGTTCATCCTCCTTTAGTTACATAGGCAACTTCTCTGCACCCAATTCCAGTCCATAGAATATTCCACATTGTTGTTAGCTGCCCTTAAATCAACCTCAAGTCATGGCAACCCTGTGGATGTAACATCTCCAAGCCCCCCTATCCTCCACTGCTTTGTTTTGGTCTTGTAGATTCAGGTCCGTAACCTCTCTGGTTGAGTCTGTCTATCCACCTGTCTTCCTCTCTTTACTTTTCCTAGCATTATTGTCTTTCCTACTGAGTTATATCTTTTCATGATATGGCCAAAGTATGACAGCCTCCATTTAATAATCTTGGCTTCCAGGGAGAGTGCAGCCTTGATCTGATCAAGAACCCTCTTGTTTGTCTTTTTGGTTGCCCACAATATTCATAGCACTCTTCTCCAGCACCACAGCTCAAAAGAGTTTATTTTATTTTTCACTGTCCAGCTCTCACATCCATACATGGTAATGGGGAATACCATGGATTGGCCTATTCTAACTTTAGTGCTCAGTTGTATATCTTTACTCTTAGGATCTTGTCTAGTTCTTTCATTGCTGCCCTTCCCATTCCTAGTCTTCTTATTTCTTGAGTGAAGTCTCCTTTCTGATCAGTGTTTGATCCAAGGTACTTTCTGAGCCAATGTTTGATCAAGAATATTCCTCAGCAAGTTCTAATTGTGAATATTTTGGACTAGTCAGTAGAAACTGGCGACTTCCATTTCAGTGGGTCAGTGACTCTATTCTAGATTTTAAAGGAGCCATTCAAATTGCAAAATCCTATCCCCAAGACAGGGGCAAGAATGTCTTTAGTGTTTGGACAGAAACGCAGAATGAGTTCACTGCCCTATGGACCTGGGAGCTATCAGCTACTACTCCAGCCATCCAGAGTTTTAGAAGAGCTAAATACAGGGCAAGGGGCTAATGCAGGGGTAGGCAACCTTTCCCCTTTAAGGGCCGAGGAACTTCAGCTCCCAGAAGCCTCAGCCATGTTAACCAATAGTCCCATGTTGGCCAATAGCTCCTGGGATTCTGGGAGCTGAAGTCCCTCGGCCCTTAAAGGGGAAAGGTTGCCTACCCCTGGGCTAATGGAACCCTCTGTGCTCCAGAGTGTGATCACATCTTTTGTAAAGGAAATTGTTTCTCCAGAGTAGTCCACTTAACCAGGGAAGAGGAAATGCAAAGAGATTTTTTCAATGAGATCATAGTGGTGATAATCTTGGACTAGGTCCAGATTTGATCATAGTTAGAATAGACCCACAGTAATACATTTAACTGAAGTTAGTTATTATATATTTAGCCCAACTCCAACTTTGTTGGGGTTTTTTTTTTGGGGGGGGGAACCAAGGTTCCCATTAAAATGAAAATCCAACACTTGGCAAACCTGTATAATTCAAAAAGAAAATAAATGGCTTAGTGGATACTATCCTATAATAAAGAAAGCCTCTTCCTTCTTATGGCAGCAGGACTCACCCTCCACTCTGCTCTGCACCCACCTCCTGGGTAGAAACATGGAAGATTGGACAGTCTGCTTTTGTTTCCAGGAGACTGTGGATTGTATGAAACTCAAATTCACTGAACCTTTCCCATACTGTTGCCCTGTTTTGCTCATTATGAATTGTGGCTGCTTATCGGAATGCATTATATATATATTTTTTTCTTGTAAAAAAAACCCTACTAAACAAAAACCTCAAGCAAATATTTGCATTTGTTCCACAGGCTCAAGTAGCAGCTGCCCTTTCCAGTTCTTTATAGCTGCAACAGCAGGAAGACAACAGAAAACATGAACTGCTTAACTCCCATTGAAGTCAACAGAGCTAACTTCAACTCATTTGATTGCAGTGACACACTTTAAATGTACTTAAATATGGAGCCAATTCAATGAGATTTCATTTGGCTGACTATTAAACTGATGTCTGCATGATAATGGTACTCATTCAAATCTTGAAGGGATTTATATAATTACTGAACAAAAGCCTTCAGAATTGGAAGGAATATGAAGATTCCTGTAGCCATTCCCAGCTGTTTCATTTTGTTACATTTCCAAAATCAAGCTAAATATCTGTGCATGTATCTTGCCCCACATCATTGTGATCTTCCACTCCCAGCTTGCTAGGAGCCATTTTTGCTAGACAGGAAGTCCCAGGTTTATCTGCATTAAGTTAATTGCAAACATTCTTCAAAAGAAACTTATAGGAAATTGGCAGTAAGGTCTTTTGTTTAACCACAGGTTCATGCTTCAGAATGTCCTCTAGCTTTAGATAGATAGACACAGAAGGTATTTATGATGGCTCTTGCATAGTAGAAAAGTAAGATGGCTGAAAGATAGAAAGATTTAGCAGATGGCCAATTTTGTTACTCTAAGAGGCTTTTAAAAAGGGGTCTAATATATGTGCTAATCTCCTATGCAATTGCAAATATACAACGGAATTACAATTCACTTATCTCCTTCTTTTATAGTAAAGGAGGCCAGCATTCAAGTGTTCAAAGTGAAGATCCTTCCCCAAATGTTATTTGGAACACAAGTGTGTGCGTTCAAAAATATTCCAGCCTTGTTCAAACAAAATTTCTGCAATTATTCTCAGCCTCCCAAGTTGTGTGCCAAATTTTCTCTCAGGTTGAAAACTGGTTTAATTTCTGTTGAATTGCAAATATGCATATATGAGCTAGATTTTTGGCTAAAAATGTTATTTACCAGCCCCTTTGACTCTCAGTGATATATTCAAGTCAAGATGGAAAATGATAGTTGAGGAAAAGGTGCATTCCCTGGGCTTCTCACAATCTGTTATTCCTGCCATGGGACATGCAAAGCCAAAGGGAATATTCGCTAACATACCTGTGACATTGAATTACAAAATCATATAAGTGCAGCTACCCTACATTCAACATTTAAAGATGGGGGGGCTTTGTCCTTGCAGCATATTTGAACAACTTAACAAATCCAAAGTATAGGAAAGCCTTTATTATGGCTAAATTTAATGTACTTCCATCAGTTTTACTCGAGGGAAGATATAATAATAAACTGCTGTGTGAATGCCTGTGTCCTTGTGGGTCTGGGGAGGTAGAAACAGTGGGGCACATTTGTTGTTTTGTACCTTCTACCGTGATCTCCAGTGCTGTTTTATAGCTCCAATTTTACAAAAAAATACCAGGGAAAACTGACACATTTTATATTGATTACCTCCTGGCTGATCAGCAGTCAGAGATTACAGCCAAGGTGGCAAGTTTTTGCATTGGGGCAATAGCTTGCCGTCGTAGGATAGTGCTCTAAATTGTAATGTGTGTATTATTTGAATGGGGTTTTTTTACTAGGCAGTTTCTAAATCTATCCAGATTTTGAGTTATGGATAAAAATTTGATGTATAATACTATCCCTCTCAGTATGTGATAACCTTATATGTGATAACATTTGATGTATTTCCTTGTTATTTTTTGCTCTTTTTTTGCTTTTTGCTAATAAATTTGAGTCATTCAATATATGTGTTGTCTTCTCCAATGTCCTAAACCCTGGGAAACTATTTTGGTCGGCAGTAAATCGAACCTTCAAGTCCTAACTAGCAAGGATTAGTGAGATCTACTATTTAACATTCAGTTATTTATATTGTAATCTTTAGGTCAATAATTACAAAATGTTTCAATATCCACATTACATACGCCCAACATTTCACAGATGAAAACCAGGACACGTGGCCAAGCCACATCAGAGTGTGATTAAGCTGGCAAAAGTTATTAATGAGATGAACACAGAAGGTAGGAAAGGCTGAAGCAATCTACTGGGAACAAGAGGAAAGGAACTGATAAGAAGAAAGGGCTGTGTGCAAATCTCCAGCTCAGCAAGTAGACAGAAGCTTGCTACACTTGGTAAGGATTAATTGACTTGAAAAGACTATCCCAGAGTCTTTGTATCTCCTTAGTAAGCCTCTTCTTCCTTATGGCAGCAGGACTCACCCTCCACTCTGCTCTGCACCCACCTGGTTAAAAACATACATGCTGGGCTAAATATTCCTTATCCAGTCTCACTTCCCTTGATCCGAGAACAGCTCATTTAGCTCATTTCTCCCTTAATTTCCAAACAGGAAAATTTCCATGTGTGTTTGAATGACAAGCCGTGAGTAGCTATAGTTGGTGCTTAATGCATAACACTAAATGACATCATTAAATGGCATCATTAAAGGCCATTCCGATGTCTCAGTTTTTGACCTGGAAACCTCAAGACCTGGGATAATATTAAAATGGCAACCTTAAACTAAATTCATTTGGATTGCATTATGCCAGTTATGAAATGATACCTGATGGTCTCTGATCCAATTCTGATACCATACAATGCCATTTAAGTTCTGATGCCATCATAAACTCATAAATTCCCTTCCAGTGTGGACTCTGGACAGGGCATTCATTTGGCTTCCAAGCTCTGAGGACTCCTGCCCTTAGGGTAACACTATGCACATAGGTACATTGTAACACAAACTCTGCTTATTGTCTCAGAAGCACACACTGTGCAGTCTGGCATACAACTGCAGAATTTGAGGCCTTTTTATGCTGTACAATTATTGCATTTTGATTCCACTTTAGAGATCATGTTTTCATCCTAAGGAATCTGAAGATTTGCAGTTTTGTTATTGTTCCTGCTGTTGCTCTTGTGTGCCTTCAAGTTGTTTCGAACTTATGGCGACCCTAAAGCGATCCTATCATGGGGTTTTCTTGGTAAGATTTGTAGAGAGGAGGTATGCCATTGCCTTCCTCTTGGTCTGAGAGCATGTGACTTGCCCAAGGTCATCCAGGCTGCATCCTCATTGCAGAAATAACCAGGGTTGACACCACTTTAGCTGCCATGGCTCAATGCTATGGAATTCTGGGAATTTCATAGTATTGAGTCATGGCAGTTAAAGTGGTGTCACAAGAGAATGGACATATACTAGGAAAAGCCCTGAGAACTAATGAAAAATTTGCATCATAGGACCAAACCAATGCATGAAGATATCAGAGTTGCAACTGGATTGTTCCACTACTGTACAGTTTTCTAAAGGGCTCAAACCTTACACCGCTTCATGGGGGGGTGCATTCTTTTTTTGTTTGTTTTTAAGAATAAGAAAATAACCATCTTCCATCACTTTTCATTTGTTTTTGTTGTTCATAATTAAAAGAAATGTGAAACAAAAACAAGTTGTAGGGAAGAGAAACAAAATCTCACTTCTATTTCCCCTTTATCTTTTTATTTTCAAATGCTTGCCCTGACCCCTGTTTTGCATTGGTTGCACAATGATTCAAGAAATAAGCAGTTTGCCAGTGAAACTGGCAAATTGTAAACTTCTGTTAGACAGTAGTTGGACTGAATTGAGGACTGGCAAGTCAGGACTATCCTAGGCACTGAAATTTCAGGACCAAAGCCTGAGGTTTGGGGAAAATGCTTGAAATATCACAGGAGTAAAACCCTAGAGCAGGGGTAGGCAACCTTTTTGAGCCGGGGGCCGGGTTGCTGTCCCTCAGACAATTGGGGGGGCCGAAGCGCCAAAAATAAATAAATAAATAAATAAACATAAAAATTAAAAAGTAATAAATAAATAAATAAATAAATATGCATGCACACTCTCTCAGCCCTAGAAAAGCCATGGCAAAACCCCTGTGGAGATTTTGCCAAGAAAACCCCAAGAGCAAGTAATAACAACAATAATCAATATCATCATAGCGGGCAGCGGGGGGGGGCAGGACTGGCCTGAGGCCGGTCCAAAGGCCTCGGGGGGCCGCATCCGGCCCCCGGGCCTTAGGTTGCCTACCCCTGCCCTAGAGATACCATCAAGCATGACACACTAAATGTCAACCACATTTTCACAGCAGAAGCCATTAACTTTTTAAAAAAAAAAAAAAAAAAGTCTGACAAGTGAGGAAAACATTTTTCAAGTGAGTGCTCTCCCTGAGATTCTTCCTGTTCATTCTGATGCTTGGAGAAGAGGGTCCAGGCCCTGAGATCTGGCAATCCTAACTATGGGGGGAAGCAGACGGGAGCTTCCCGTGCGCCGCGGGTCGGAGCGCCGGCGGAGCTCAGCCTCCGCACCGCGGCGCACCTCCGGCGAATCTAAAAGGAGCTCCAAATTGGCGCTCCTTTTAGATTTCAGGGAAAGTGTGCCCTAAAAGCGGCGGGCGCACTTTCCTTGACTCAAACGCCGTGGCGCGTGCGGTCGCCGCGGCGTGAGGTCATCCCTGGAGCGCCGGCCGTGCGAACGGCCAGCGACTCTGAGGGCGACCTCAGGAAGAGGAAGGGGCGCCGCTCGTGCGGCTGCCCTTCCTCTTCTGGGCCCGGAAGACGGCTCTATTAGCCGTCTGCCGAGGCCCTGAATTTGGTTGCCTTTTTAAAAGTCATTTAACAGCCTTACCAAACCTGGTGCTCAGTTGTCTAACAGTATCAGAATTTTACTTCAAAAATAAAAGAATCCTGTGATATCTTAATGATGACTGACATGTACTATAAATTTGACTTTGGTGCACCATAGGACTCGCTATCATATTATATGCAATAAAGCTGATGCTTCAGATCAAAATATCAACTTTTTGTACTACAAGACTCTTTATTGTTTTAGGGCTATTTAAAACTTTCCCCTCCTCTCTAGCTCCCATGTTTCTGATATGTCAGCAGTTGCATTTGAACCCCTCCACCTCCCCTCTAATACATGGGGCTGCTGTTTGACAGAAACAAATCTAAAGCCCCCTCAGGCTCATGGAACTAATTTCATGGTTCTTTGGATCCTGACCAATTGATTTCAACGAGAGCAAACCTGTTTAAAGCCAAGTATATACGGAGTTGATTAGATTGCTCACTGAGCTATGTCTGTGGAAATGCCAAACTGCGGAGGATTACTTCTAACAAACGAAATAAAAGTCCTATAAGGATTGAGCAAGAACTTGGAAGTTACTTTATGAACTACAACACACCAGTGCAGCAACAGGCTAGGGAGTCAAGGAGCTGTAGCCCCCAAAATAACTTTTCTGTGCTCTGAACTGTAGGGTAATTTAGGGAGCTTATTGCATTAATTTTAAAACCGGTTTACCTGATCAGGTTTAAAATTTAAAGCGAGAGGCATCCTGATATTATCAGAAGGAATTAAGCCACTGAAATTGCTGCCTGAGTCCATCCCGGGTCCAACCCTGCTCCCAGGGCCACTCCGGTGGCCATTTTCTTAAGCCTGAAAACTCCCGTCTTCAAAAAGAGGTGCGCTGAGCGGCCCTCGGAGCGGGGATGCTTATTTAAGGAGCTGCACTGGGAGGGTATCCTGACGCCATGTACTGTGCAAATGGACACGGCATCAGGACAGTGTGGGGGGTAGGGGTGGGGTGGCTGGTGTGTGGCTGCTCCGCCCCAACTCACACACACACCCCCAGGCCGGCTCTTTATGCTGGTCTGCAATGCCCCTAAGCTTCCTAAGGCTTCAGCCATTGTTAAGGAAACAAAAATATTGAATATCAAAAATCTCAAAGCCAAGCCTGTTAGGATCTAACTTTAAATCGACAGAGGGGGGGAAGCAGACGAGGGTGTCCAGGACGCCCTGGGCCGGCGCGCTGCGGGGCCGCAGCCTCCGCACCTCGGCGCACCGGCGGCGTCCCTGGAAGGAGCGCTAAATCAGCGCTCCTTCCTCAAGACAACGAAAGTGTGTCCTAAACGCGTAGGGCGCACTTTCGCTGTCTTTTCCGCTGCAGCATATGTGGTCGCTGTGGCGGGAGGTTGCCCTGGAAGCGCCAGCCGTGCGGAGGGCCGGCAGCTTCCAGGGCGACCTCAGGAAGAGGAAGGAGAGCCACTCATGCTGTGGCTCCTCCTCTTCCAGGCCTCGAGGACGACCTTTTTAGTCGTCTGCCAAGGCCCAGAGTAGCAGAAATGTGCCTTGTCTAACTATGGGGCTGTACAGATAGGCAAAAAGAGGTGCTTTCAGGCTGACTTGGAGGAGTGATGTTTAGATGGCGCACACCTAAAAGCCAGCAAGAAAGTGCCCTCTAGGTGCCATATGCCAGAAAAAGCCCCTCCAAAAAGGAGCAGTTTTTTTCCGCTTGTTCCAGAAAGATGCGCACCTTCACATGTGTGTATGTATACAGTGACACCAGTGCATCAGAAAAAGGGTGCAAATGCACCATTGCACGTGTGGTGGAAATTGAGTTGGCAATTCTGAGCATGCATCCTACAATGTAGGCTTTAATTTAAAGCGCCCTATGCTTCCAGCTGTGGATGCACCACCACAGATGTGCTTGAATATTAGAACCCTAACCCTAATTGTAACCCTATGCATATGCCCTAGCAACTGTTCTCTGTTATGACAATAAATGCATTCTGTTGCATGTATGCTTGCTGTCAGCATGCACAGTAGTTTGCATGAAAGAGGCTTTTGTGACTTCTTCTGCGCAGGTACACAGGTGTGCATAAGACCTGCACACCACTTCCTGGCATGATGGGGGGGGGGCTCCTGGAGTAACATTTGTCTGTGTGTCCTGTTGATCATGTCCCTTGCATGACCACCAGCTACATGTATCCAGTCTGTCCACACAAACCTTCCTTGCATGTACCTTTCCCTTCCCCCTGATCTGAGTGAGACATTTTTGTGGAAGGCAGCAGAGTAGGTGTCTTTTCAGTTGACAAACTCGTTCATCCACCCCAAGGGTGGCACAATCAGACAGTGGCACTTGTCTACGATACCCACTACTTGAGGCAGAGGTAGGCAACCTTTCCCCTTTAAGGGCCAAGGGACTTCAGCTCCCAGAAGCCTCAGCCATGTTGGCCAATAGTCCTATCTTGGCCAATAGCTCCTGGGATTCTGGGAGCTGAAATCCCTCGGCCCTTAAAGGGGAAAGGTTGCCTACCCCTGACTTGAGGGAAGCTGAGATCAGCAAATCCTTGCATGATCTGTGAGTGTATGACAGGTCCTGCACAGATGCACAGGGATGCTGAACATCAGTTCACCTCTGTACATACAAAATGACAAACTGTATGCCACCCTATGACATGTTCTGTGCGGGTGTGCAGGGATGCCGAACTTCAGTCACCTTTGTACACAGAGGGCCTCGGCAGACGACTAATTGAGTCGTCTTTGAGGCAAGGAAGAGGAGGGGCAGCCGCACGTGCGGCGCCCGTTCCTCTTCCTGAGGTTGTCCTCGGAGCAGCTGGCCCTCCGCACGGCCGGCGCTCCGGGGACAACCTCCCGCCGCAGCGACCGGACGCGCTGCGGCGGATAAGTCAGGGAAAGTGCGCCCTACGCTTTTAGGGTGCATTTTCCCTGTCTTGTGGAAGGAGTGCTGATTTAGCGCTCCTTCCAGGGATGCCGCCGGAACGCAGCGGTGCGGAGGCTGCGCTCCGGCGGCGCTCCATCAGGCGGCGTCTCCAGCGCCTCCATCTGCTTTCCCCCCAGAGAGTGACAGACTGTATACCAACCTATAATGTGTTCTGCGCAGGTGCACAGGTGTGCAGGGATGTGCTCCTGCACATGTGAGCATGCATCTGAGAGAACGAAAAAATTAAAGCAGCTTCTGCTGGCCCATGTGGTCGCTCCGTTTCCCTTCGTGGCATCCTCAGGGCCAGCAGTGTGGTTGGCAAGGCTTCAATATGGCCTCAGAAAAGCTGCATTGACTTTCCCCCAGTGCGGTTGCTCCGTCCCCATTTAAGACATCCTTGAGACAGGCAGTGCGCTTGCTGCAGCTTAGGGAAAAGGCAGCTTCAGGTCACCTTTTCCTGCCTGTCTGTACAACATGATATGCTTCCCTAAGAACTGAGACTGGCTCCAAAAAACAACACAAGTAGCTTGAAGTTCAAAGAAAAGTTTACTAATGGCTTTAATCTATATTTACAGACAAGCTATATCCTAATCTAACTAGAGAATAGTTCTGGTAAAAAAAAAAAAATCTTTATCTCATCATCTTTCCAAAGAAAGTTGAAAGAGGAGGAAGATGAAGGACATACAGTTCAGTTGAAAAACTTGAAAGAGTGTGTGTGGATGAGGGGATGCA
>CM034710.1:91078543-91108299 GCA_020142125.1 Phrynosoma platyrhinos | reverse complement strand
TTCCTGAAAATGCCTATTTGCTGGTTCATGTCACTTTCCTGTCGAATTCCAAGTGGTTTGCGCACAGCGTCATGTGAAAACCATTTGCGCAATTGAACCTAATTATACTAGATAAATGTGGGTACTGACCCATTTAAACTTCCAGTTTTTCCCGTATGATAAACTCATTGGAAGGGGAAAGAAGGGAGGGAGGGAGGAGAGAGCTAGGCATAACCTGTGGAAAATCTACTGAAGCCAACCTAAAACAGCCTAAAGCACACAGAGCGAGAGAGAGAGAGAGAGAGAGAGAGAGAGAGAGAGAGAAGAAGGGAGAATGACTTTCCAAGGAATCCCTGATATTTCTCCCCTTGCCCTGAAGACTGGAGAAGAGAGTCCAAATCCTGAGATTCAGGACCACGGCCTGAGTTCTGGGAATCCAATATGTGGCATCCTTGGCCCTCCTTAATCTCTGGACTTCAACGGAATTTGTGGCAACTTTCGCCCTCCTTGTGCACTGGATTTCAAAACCCAGAAGCATCCCTCACATAGCCAATGATAAGGGATTGTGGAAGTTGCAGTTCATACCATCTAGATATCTAACCATTACTCATGACTGGGGTGAGGAAAGGCTGCCTGTCTCATCCAGAGACATTCCCTTCTCTTTCAATTGCATTTTTACCTGTTTCAAAGATGGAGTTAATTTGGGTGAGGCTTTTGAGGCAAGATCAGTGTAAGAAAGCTTGGGTAATGAAATGGTTAGGTTAAGTTTTGCCTTATTTATTTTAAAGCATTATACCATGCCTTTGCTGAAAGCTCAAGCTCAAGGAGGCTTAGGCATGTACTAGAAGCTGGAAGCCACCTGTTCAAATCTCAGATGATTTGTGGGATGATCTCAGTACCCTTAAAGTATTACTGTAATGATTCAACAGGCAAAGTAGATTAAGTACTTTGAACAATTGTGTGTGGTTTTGGCAGGTGCTATTGAAATATTTATTAGTATTAATGAAAATCGAGTGTATGGGGACTTTATCCCACAAGCTTCATTCTCACTGCCATCCTGTCAGTAAAAAGAAAAAGAATATTAACCAGTTTGGGAGCTTTCCTTATTGGATGTTCCTTCACTAGTGTGATGCAGCTTGTTTCTGCCATCAACAGTCCTCACACTCTCTTCTGCACACACTCCCCCCTTATCCTTGCTTCTCTGCCCTATGCCCTTTCCAGCATAGTGCTCAAGATTTTTTAATTTTTTTATTTGTAATACAATTCTGGAGTTTTGTCAATGCAATTTACTAAAACAAAGATGAAAGAAAAGGAAAGGGGAGGAGGAAATGGAGGGGAGAGAAAGAGAAAAAGAAAACCAGACTGTTTGGAAATAACAAGGGGGAGGAGGAGAGGAAGAAACTGATATCATGTTACTGCCCAATATTGGAACTGTCATGGGAGAAACTTATCACATCTGAAGACTAATGTCACAGCACCATGTCTGGAAGCTTATTGATAGGTTTGCTCATCAATAAACAGGTGCACTCTAACTACATTTTGGAGGAACAGCAGCAATGGGTTGGAGGCAGCATCATGCAACAAGTACCTCCAAAAGGGTTGTTTTCCAACATTAATTGCAGTTTTAAAACTGCATATGATAAAGGCATGAGAAGTTACTTGAAGAAATAACTAATATAGTGACATGCTAGAAGAATTCCATAGGATGGTATAGGAGGATGTCTGGGGAGCTAGAGCTCAGTTATGTAATTGCATTCATTCATTCTTTTATTCTTCTTAAAAGTAACTTTCCAAGATTTGCCAGAATCTCATTCATGGCTGCAGAACATGTGGCCCACCAGATGTTGTGGGATAACCAACTCTGAAGCATCCAAATTGATTTGGGGGGGGGGAATCAAGTGCTTGATCCTAATGTATGTATTGATGGATTCTTTAGACCAGCAGTACTTTCATTTCATCTGGATTAAGTTTAATTTCCATCCACATATCTAATCTATCACTTCTGCCTACATCTTGGGATGCATCTAAGTACACCCATAGCATTTTCCAGCACTATTGAATCAGTCCATGTCCACTGGCCTGCAAAGATTAGTGGTAAGTACATGTCTTGCATGTAGGAGTGAGGAATCCCAAATTCAGTCCACGGCACCCCCACTTTAAAAGGATAGATGGATAACCAGCCCATTGCGCCATTGTAAGGCTAATGAAGTTGCACTCATTCATTTTGAAGTCTGTCTCTGTTTCACATGTGAAGAGAATCAGAGTAGCTCAGGGATGTAAAGACATGATCATTAAAGCAGACCAAAACACCTCGCTGGCTATTTGTGGCCAAGCCTGAAAACGTCCTGGTTCCCCACTCTAACCATAATAATAATAATAATGGGCTTATCAGAACTGGATGCAGCAAGCCCATACTCACTTATGTAATTCAATGAGGCTTCCTTCTGAGCAGACACAGGCTTATATAGCTGACTCTTTAAGTGCCAAAGTAATAGCTCCATCCTTGCCAAACTCACAGAGTAGTGCCCCACTAAAGCAGGGGATGAGTGGAAAGCTGATTAAATTCAACATTAATTAGGAATTCTATGGAGTTCAGCTATGGTAAGGAAAAACCTAATGAGCTTAGACAGGGGTAGGCAAGCTTTTTGAGCCAGGGGCTGGGTTGCTGTCCCTCAGACAATTGGGGGGCCGAAGCACCAAAAGTAAATAAATAAATAAATAAATAAATAAATAAATATTAAAAATTAAAAAAAAAAATAAAAAATTAAAAATATGCATGCACACTCTCTCAGCCCCAGAAAAGCCATGGCAAAACCCCTGTGGAGATTTTGCCAAGAAAACCCCAAGAACAAGTAATAACAACAATAATCAATATTATCATAGCGGGCGGTAGCAGTGGCGGCGGCAGCAGGACCAGCCTGGGCCTTAGGTTGCCTACCTCTGAGCTTAGAAATTAACAAATTGATCACCTATTTTCCATACTCTGATCCCAGTCACATGGAAGCCAATACACATGAGCAGCTGCACCACCCCAACTGCAGCATAAGAATATCATACATCTATGTGAAACTTGGCTAGGCTACTATGTCCACAAGATGGTAAAAATGCAAGAGTTGACTGTCATTAATATAATGGTGACACAGCTCAAATTTCTGTTCAATTTAAGCCAATATTTTTGTGTAAATGTTAAAGAAATCATGGAATAAAAGACTGAACTCCATGGGACCCAATACTGTAGTACCCAAGACTCATGGGCACTTGTATGGTAAGCCAAAGTGTTCCATCTAATAATAAACAAAGCAATAGCCCATCATGATAAGGCAAAGCAATAGCTCTTTAGTAGAAAAGTTAAAATAAATAATAAATAAATAATGTATTTATAGCCCGCCCAATCACAAAGAATCCAGTCGGGTTACAACAATAAGTTGATTTTCTGGGCCACAACTCAGATTTTGCAAGCTAGTATGGACATTTTCAGCACCATCGTCACCACCCCAAAGAAAAACAAGACCACTTACATATAGTGCAGTCCCCACCTAGGAAATATGATTGGCCTATTCTCTGCTGCCCCAGAGGGTAGGAGCAGGTCTAATGGTTTGAAGCAAATTTCAGCTGAACATTAGAAGGAACTTTTTGACTGTGAGAACAGATTGGCAGTGGAATAAATTGCCTAGACAGGTGGTATGGCCTCCTTCTCTGGATGTCTTCAAAAAGAGGCAGGACAGCTACTTGCTGAGGATGCTTTAGCACTTTAGGTGGAGATCCTACAGGGACCATAAGGCCCCTTCCAACTCAATGATGCTATGTCCCTGTGACTCTATGAAAGGTGGTACAAAAATGTCTGTCTATCTATATACCAACCCTCCTTCCCATCTCCCTCCATATACATACACATGTCTCTCATAGATTAAGAAGAACAAAGTAAAATTGCTTCCTGTCCACATCTTGGCATAAATCATCTGCTTGGTTAGCCTTGACCAAACTCAATGCTGTCCATGGCTTCAATCTTATTATTACTCCCAATGACATTAGACCCTTTGAATCAATGAAGTTTACTCACCACTGAACAATTGGTTCAATGGAGTTACTCTTATGGGGAGTAAACAATAAGATTCTAGCCCATATGTACTAGACTACAAATCCCAGAACCAAAATCCAGTTTGTAAGTGGTTGAGAGAGAGAGTTGTGGTGCAGCTCATCTATGACTTTCAAAGCACTTTCCACATTTTAATGGTTTGATACTGTTGGGAGACTGAAATGGTCCAGCAAGCTGGAGATGCTTCTGTACCTCCATCTTATCTTTCATAAGAACCCTACTAAGCATGTTTTAACAACATATAATTTCTTTAAAATAATCACTTTGAAAGAAGAAAAGCATCCTGATGCCAAAATTTTAATAACAATAAATAAATAAATAAATAAGATTTATTTTACTTTTAAGTAACATTACTGGTAGTAATTCCTCTTCCAAGAGTCAGGGATGTGAAGAGAATGGTACAAGGAATTGCCACTCTCACTCTCTGGCATGTGTGTCTAAACACACACACACACACACACACACACACACACACACACACACACACATTTTATTGCCAAGTCATCCTGCAAATCTCTAATTTGATCACTGAAAGCATTTTTCTCCTTTCCATGAGCGATCAAAGCTTTCATCAAAACTAAATAGCTTATGTCAAATTGGATTGAAAAGCAATCCAAATTCCAAAAGAAAACAAACTCCAGAAACTAAGTATACACTGCAGTAGCTCTGGAAATTTGTTGGTTGAATGAACTCATAGCAGTCCAGTAGATGTATTGAACTTGACATTGCTGTGTTGAACTTGCAAACTTATTACTGGGAAACAGTAGAATTTGGCAAAATGGTTCTGATTGTCCTCTCATCACACACTGGTATAAATCAGCAGTAATAATTCCATCTCATCATTTTTGTGACAGAGTAACCCTAGAGGGAGATCAAATATTTCACTGACTTTTTTGTCAATCCAAATGCAGAAGACAAGAGGCAGAGTAATGGGAAAATATTACACCTCACTGGTAATATTTCTTATTTTAAAATAATTTTGCATGTAACTAATGTAGACTGATCTGAAGGAGGGGAAAGTGTAAGCCTTGTCAGGAAATGTTTATTGATTGGCCTAGAATGGTGTGATGTGATACAACTTCACACCATAAGTAAAAAAAGGTAATTATTTTATAAGCACAAGCCAAAATATGAAAGTTTTATACAACCATTGTCATGACTGAAGCCATTGTTATGGACTCCTGGTCAACAAAACAAAGATTAAAAAATAATTGAAAAGTGAAATATCAGCAAGTATGATGAATAAGAACAAAAAAAAGGCAGCTAAAAAATTTGCCAACACCACTGTTAAAAGATCACTGTCTGAAGAAAAGTACTGGTTAAATAACAGCAGAAATGAACAGCTAGTTAAAACTGACCTGGGGAGCTGGTTCTAAAAGCCTTTGGTCATGCTAGGAGCTCACAGGAAATATTCTGGGATGAACAAAATGTTACATGGATCTCCAAAATAAAATAAGAAAGGACAGGAACAGAATTTGTGACTTTCCAGGTTTTTTTTAAAATCAATCTGGATGGGTCCTATGATGTGTTTGGAGTATGCCAATATATATGTGGGATACATGTGGTACATGTATGTCCATGTTCCCAGTGAAGGCTTATAAACAGAGGTATGTAAAACTACCACCACTACAAAGGTTTCCTAGTCTCACCAGTAACTTTTTGGCATCTCTCAAGATTCTTGTATGCTTATCACAGGAGGGATTTCCAAATTTGCTTCACATTCCCATAACAACCAATGCATAAGTATATATGGGCACTGATCTGAGGACCAGAATAGATGTGATGATAGGAACAACAAGTATCTGCTCAATTCACAAATAAACATTCAAACTACTCCTCCATGTTGGCTCTCCAGTGCTGGCTATTTCTGTCATGACTGAATTTATTGTGCAGTAATAAACAAAGAAACAAAAAGAATGTGCATGTGTCTAGTAGTCCACTTGATTCCACTTGTAAACAAGGCACACTGGTATATTTGTTTGTTGATGCTATGTGCCTTCAAGTTGTTTCTGACTTTTGGTGACTCTAAGGCAAACTTATCATGGGCAAGTTTACTGACAAGTTTCTTCAGAGGGGGTTTGCCATTGCCAATCTATACAACAGTGTTTTGGGAGTCTGTCTTCCTGTGGCACCCTGGGATTGGTAGAAGTCCCTTCTAGAAAAGTCAACTCCACTCCCTCTATACATGACTAGATTTTTATAGCAGAAAATTCTTCAGTTCCTTGCCAAACTAAACCTCACATGATTATATAGGGTGAAGTCATGATGGTGCTGACATTGTGTACTGTAGATACACTATCAGAATGTACCTCATTTGGAAGTAGGGATGGGCCACTTTTAGCTCCCAAGTTTCCTTATCCGTACACTCCAGATTTTAATTTTTAACTTTTTAAAAAACTTACAATCTTCCCACAGCCTTTGGATAACATGAGACAATCTTTGCTCCATGTTTTAGGCCTGGGGGAACATTGATTTCCAACCCTGAAATGTTTCCTAGTTATTTCCTATTTTAGAAAAAAGGGTATCTTTCAGGCCTAAAAAAGTTCACATGTTGTTGTTACAAGACCTTATCATGGGGTTTTCTTGGCAAAATTTATTCAGAGGAGGATTGCCATAGACTTCTGAATGCTGCCTACAGCGCCCGACATATCCTCCAACATTTCATGGATGAAAACCAGGACATATGCGGCCAAGGCCAAGCAACTTCAGAGTGTGGGTAGGACAGTAGAAGTAACTAATAAGAAATAGCACACAAGCTAGGAGAGACTGCAGCAGTTTGATTTTGCCTGAGTCCACAGTACAGGGCAAGAGTCTACCTCCTCCTGTCCCTTTGCAACAAATGAAGAAAGTTGAGGATAAATGGGGAAAGTGGGAGGACAAGTAGAGAAAGACTGGGACATTTTAAAAGCATTTTTAAAAAGTGGGATGACAGAGAATTAATTGAGACTGTCCCTGCCAAATCAGGAGGGTTGGAGGGTATGCTAGTATTCTTTGGTGGTTCGCTTTCAAGTAGTAACCAGGCCTGAGCTTGATTAGTTTCTGAGATATGGGATCTTCAGTCTTCAGATTATTAAGACTGCTCAAAACTCTAGATAGCATGGGGCATTTTGAGTACAGTAAATTTTAAAAAATTTAAAATGAGAGACCAGGTGGTGATGCATCCTTCTGAGATCCACTGAAGGGCACGTGTAGCCTTCAGTGGCTTTGGACAGTTCTCACATTTTAAAGTAAAAGGAGCATATCATTTTCCACATCTTCTATTTCAGTTTCTGCTGTTGTATGATTAAAAACCACAATAAGTCCTCGCTATAGTTTATGATGCACAAGCTTATACATCCTACCAGTCAATGGTAACAAACATAGTGGCAACAAACACTTTCAAGGCAATACTTGTGATGCTGATAGCCTAATGTTGCAGCTATAAGACTAACACAAATTGTTGAACTTTTAGACCTGGCTGGCAAACAAGCATTCCTTCCAAGTATTGCATAATTCAATTATGAGCTTTGTTTAATGATTCAGTGCGGGCTTTAGATCATTTTTCCAACGAGCTCTTTAACAAAATAATCACCATTCTCTTCTTAACAGGATTAAGAGATATGGAGTCATTTACTTAAATTACAAGAGAATTAGTTGAACTAATCATTTGAAAAGATTCAGTATGGAATAGGTGGAAGTAATTTGAATGCCAAGACTAATTTCCTTACTATTGCAAAACAATGTGTTCTTCTGATATTAATTACAATTCAATAGAAGATTGTCAAGACTATTGCTGCCAAGTTATTGTCTGAAAGTAAGTTTCTAAAGATTGTAATGTTAACTTTTCCAAAGCAACTTTCCTTTGCAGGAACATCAAGAATAATATTAATCCCAACCAATATAGGAAAGGAATCTATGGTTCCCAGTTTTAATACCAAGGGGATGTTAGCACTTGTTTCATGTTTATCTTGCGTAATTTTTGTTACCATTTGAAGATACTTCAATTGGACATTGAGGTCATGAGGTCTCACATACTAGAGTTTTATTATTAAGTGGCTTAAAGGGTATCCAGACAAAAATGTGAATAAATTCAGACATCAAATAGACAGACCAAAAGGGCCGCTGTCAGGCCGATCCAGGGGCAGGGTGTGCACATGATACATGCCCCCAGATCTCTCTAAGGCCACACAGAGGCTGCACTGGAGCCACCAAATGCACCCGAAAATTGGCTACGAAAGGAGTGATTTCTTGCTGCTCCTTTTCACGGCCCATTTGGGACAGCAGCAGTAGGTGCTCTTGGGACTGCTGCATCTGGTTGCCACAGTCCCTTTAGCCCCACCTGCTTCGGCTTGGGGTGAATGCTAATGCTGAATTACTAAAAAGAGGGGTTACCAAGAATTCAATTGCTAATTTTTTGAATCCTATCATTCTTTTTAGACCCTGCCATTGTTGTTATTTGCCATAAAGTCAACTTTGACTAGTGGCAACCCTATGAATGAGAGATCTCCAACACTCCTAGTCAAGAAATTGTTCTATTCACATCTTGCAAACTCAGGGTAGGGGGCTGTGAGTTTCTTATTTGAATCAATCCTCCTGTAATGCAGTCTTCCTCTTTTCCTACAGCCTTCCACTTTGCTGAGAAGTATTGTCTTTTCCATTGAGTGATGTTATCTCATGATATCTCCAAAGTATGACAGCCTCAGTTTAGTCATCGTGACTTCTAGGTATAGGCCAGGTCTGATTTGCTCTAGGACCCATTCATGTGTCTTTTCAGCAGTCCATGGTCTCTGTACAAATCTCTCCAGCATCACATTTCAAATGCACTGATTTTGTGTCTATCAGTTTTCTCCACTGTCCAGCTTTCACACCCAAACATAGAAAATGGGAATACTATGGCTTGGATTATCTTGACTTCACTATCTATTGATATATCCTATCATGCCACACACAGTCCCTGGAGCTCAGCTGCAGATTTGCTAAACTATTCAAGTGACGAAAAGCATGGCTCAGCTCAGGGTTGGGGAAAAATCTGACCTTCCAGATGTTTCAGACTTACTTCCAGGAGCCCTAGCCAGCATGGAAGAAGGATGGTTGGAACTGTAGTCCAAAACATCGAGGAGGGGGCATTATTTTTTCACCCTAGTTTAGCCACTTGTATGATTCAATTAGCACATCATTCTAACTTCTCTTAAAGATATCCTACTTTCAAATTGAGAGTTCAGAATTTCCATGGCAGGTTTACTGCATGGATAACAAACATATTTTGGGTGTTGTTTATTTTCTAACATGATGTCAGTTGCTAGTTTTATGGAGCTCTAAACAAAATGCCCTCAGTGTGCCCCTGCACCCCTGCAGTCACTCACTATTTTTCCTCTGCCTTTTCAACTAGTGCTCATGACTAATGCAGAAAAAGAACAGATGAATGACTGGGACAAATTCACGAGATTATCACTTTACACTCTTAAAATGGGGCTAGGTAGCTTTAGCCACTCTGGCTGCCTCCTGTTGCATTCTGGAACTTGTAGTTTAGGAAGAGGCGTTTAAAACATTCAGCCAGAGAGCCTTTAAGCCTCGCTGAACTACAACCCCCAAAATGCAACAGGAGGCAGTCAGAACAGTTAAAGCCCTGTTTTAAGAGTGTGGTGTGATAAGGTCGTATCTCTGGCAAACACAGGGTAATGTCAGGTAGCAATGTCAAAGGGAGAAATAGGTAGGGGCCATTTCTTGGACACTGAATGAGTTATTTTTCCAGACTTTCCCAGCCAGTATGATGGCCATTGGCCATTTTCCAGACCTGGATCTGGCTGTAAATTTAGTGGCTTCCTTAGCACTGACACGTGGACCTTGCAAGAGCCATACAAAGCTGCCTGATCACCAAACTGAAGGCACTAGCACAAGAATAGTATTAAAACCCTGAACTGATTATCATCCATTATATGTGACAGATTGTGTTTTTAGTCAATGCATTATATATCCCTCATGCAAAACCAGTGGCAGATGGTGGCTCCCATTTCATTGGGGTGGCGAATCTGTTCCAGGCTTTGAATAGCATTAAAAGAGCTGTCCAAGGTGCTGAACCTAGTTTGGAAATATAATCCAGCACCTTGGATAATTCCTTTAAATCTGATCTGAAATCTGGATTCACCATCCCACTACCACAGGAACTAGCAACTGCCACTGGAGAACACAATAATATTTATTTGATTGGTTGGTTGATAGGTACCATCCTCCCCAAACCAGGGCTCAAGAGAGCTCACAAGACAATTAACTTTAAAGGGAAAAAATAAAAAAGTTAAAAAATTATAATGTGAAAGTGCAATGAAATAGATTATATTACAAAAATATTATATTTTAAACCACATTTTAAACTCTCTCAGCAAACTGTCAATATCAAAAAGCAACTGAAATGAAAAATGTACATTTTTAAACACAGAGGGCCCTTTCAGTGGACAAGTAATTGGACCTGGTTGTGTCTTCATATGTGCCCCATTTTTTTTTAAAGACATGGATTGTCCTTCTATAAAATATACACTCGGTATCTCTCCCTCCCTTCCACCACATACACAGAGATAAACGCACACAAGGCTGCATCCTTCAAAGCTATGTTGTTGTTGTTGTTGTTTGTTTTCCAAGACTGGGTTTACCAGCTGCCCTCATCCTGTGAAATGAGGATGGCAATGACTTCCTCACATGGCTATTATGACCATAAAATTTTAAAGCTGGACCTCATCACTTGAAAAGCAAAAAGGTGGCTTCACAATTCAAACCAATAAACTAAAAAAGACAGACAGAAATCCTTTTTAACTAGAGGATTCCAAGGACAGGTCAGATCTCATTTTATTCAAGCCAATTCTATTTTGAGTCTTGTAATCCAATTGTGTACATTAATAAATAGCTATCAAGAGAAAGTGGATTGTAAGTGCTCTTTTATTTAATTTCCAGTTAGTGGATATTGTTAGGAGAGCCAGATGGTCGTAAGGAAGCTAAACACTCAGAAGGATTTAGACACAGAGAATATTACAGCCATGGGTTTGGTGGTTTTTTTAAAAAAATAACAAAATATTTCAAAGGGATGTGTTTTTTTCTTTATTGTCAACAGCTTTTTCTTTAAAAACAAAATCAACAGCAGAGATTTTTTTAAAAAATAAAAAACATTGAGGGGGTAAAACCTGGGTGCTCCAAAGGTGGGCTTCTTTCATTTCTCTTTAAAATCCTTTAGAGGCCTATTCAAAAGTTTTAAAAAAAATTGACTTGACTTCCAGGTAAATGGGACTGAAGGTTTAGAATTATATTCTACCCAAAACAAAGATGGATCATAATGTCAAGTGAATGTTCCAGTCCTTCATGTCCATGACTTCTATTGCCTTACACTGACACTTACTGGCAGAAGGTGGGACTGGAGGAAAGCACAAGGTCCTCCACACCAACTATAATTGGTGTACAGAAAAACATTCAAGTCTCTGTCATTTGCTGTCTTGGTCACCAGCAGATGGTAGAGTATGCATTATAGTCGGCCCTTGTTGTTTTATTATTGCTGTTTATTAGAAAATGAATTTGGTATTTTAAAAGATTTGTATGAGCTATCCTGAATTTGGTTGTGTTGGGATAACAGACCTTAAATCAATAAATTTTGTGTACTGGGACCCTTTCAGAAAAATATAACCAGGGGTAGGCAACCTTTCCCCTTTAAGGGCCAAGGGACTTCAGCTCCCAGAATCCCAGGAGCTATTAGCCAACATGGGACTATTGGCCAACATGGCTGAGGCTTCTGGGAGCTGAAGTCCCTCGGCCTTTAAAGGGGAAAGGTTGCCTACCCCTGATATAACACTTTAACTACCATAGCTGTATCCAATGGAATACTGAGATTTATATTCTAGTGAGACCCTAAAACTATCTGGATGAGAATTCTAAATACCTGCCCCTAAATCTTAAGGGTGTTGCCAGGGTAGATAAAGTAGAATCATAACACTATAATTATGTACTGTGAAAAGGTCTGCGATGTTTTTTCATAGGTGATTTTAATGGTTTCCAAAGTGCTTAATGGACAATTTAGTTAAGAAGCAGGGTATCACCTAGCGGCACCAGACAAAGCTGAGCAACTGCTTGCCATTTTGATTTTCTCACAGTGTTTCAGAGTGACTATCGAGTGAACTAAAAGAAACAATAATGGACTCTTTGAATACTTTGAAAGCTACCTGGTGCTACTGATTGTTGCCACCAATGCTGCCAAACTAGATACCAGTCCTTAACTGGTAGATATCATTTTTAAAAAGAAAACTAGAAAAGAGGAGTCTGTATGGGTGGTGAGTTGCCATAAGGGCACATATTACACAGGCCTATCCTCCACTCCTCCTTATCCCTCTCTCTTTCTCACAAAATATCACAAGACTATTAATATGAACCACCAAAATAGAAAAGTATTCCTACAGGACCAAAGCCAACCTTGTATTTGGTTTAGATGTTAGTTCTTCCTTCCATGAAAGCAAACAAGGAAGTCTTTGATGCAGTTATTGGGCATGTGTTTCCCATTGACAACAGTGAAGCAAATGCATACAAAAACACTGAGTGTGGATGCCTAGTGTTGCATTTCAAGCTAGACCTCATGGGTTGTTGTTGCTAAACAATTTCTCTTTGTGTCTGTCTAGCAAAAGAGAGGTCAACGAACAAGTCCAATTGTAGGAAAGGGGGCTTCCACATCCAATAGTGGCTAGTAGTTCCATGTAGTTGGTTGGACAGTGCAGTGAATCAGCTTGGGGTTTAACCTGAACTTTAAAGGAGCTATTCCCAAATATGTTCAGGCACCTGTGATAGTCCCTTTAAAGTTTGGAGTACAAACTGGAGCAGATTCAGACCCCCATTGACATGGGAGACTCTCTCCCCTCCTGCTGCGACTGCTGGTCGCTACAGCTCTGCTGAAATAACAACAGAAATAATATTTAGACTTCAAAGCTTGGGAAATTTACTTCTCCCCTTTTTTCTTGTAGGCATACAACACTGTCAGTATGACCACAGTTGTAGTGCAAAAAGTTAAAGTGATGCTTTAGAGAAGGGTTGAAGAGCATAGTGCTCTCCTGCTGTTTTGAAATTAAACATTAAACCTTGACTACTGGCCATACTGGGGATGGAGTTAGAGTTGAAAGCAGATGGAGAGCACCAGGTTGCCTACACCTGCCCTAAAAAATTCAAAGAATTCAATAAACAAACATTCCAAGAATCCTATAAGACCGAGGGGGTGTGTGTGGAAAATATGTCACCTTCACCTTGAAGAATTATCACTCCCCTTTCTAGCTGGTTGGGGCTGATGGGAATAAGATTCCATATCTAGAGGACCACAGTTCTCCAGCCCTTCATAAGAGAAGCCTAAATGTTATACTCATGATGTCAAAAGGGAATGAAGGCTGGAAAAACAGTGACTTCCCTCAGATCCTCTGGTAAGCTTTGTCTTGAAGATGAATGCAGTGTCTGTGTTCCCATTCAATTATGCACTCAACCTAACCTACATTACAAGAGAGCTGAAAAGAAAAAAGACTGGTGGAAAGTATTTGTTACTCTGCAAATTTGTTTGAGCATGAGCAGATAAAAATTAATTAAACAAATAGATAAGGTTAATGTGGGTGTAATTGTACCCATATTTGTAGTAGACGTGGATGACTGTGCCCCCAGATGTTTTGGACTAAAGTCTCCAACATCCCTCACCACTGTCAAGCACAGATAGAAACTGTAGTCCAACCTCTGCTTTACAAGCATATCATTTGTGGACACTGGAGATTATCAGATGGTAAAAAGAATGTCCTTGTCCAATCCTTTTCCTGTCCTTATCATGCGGTCGGCAAAAGACTTTCAAACAATGTCGCGTTTATTCAGACATTATCCTGTCCATGAAGTGCAATTGTCCGCAATCGTGCAAAAGACTTTCTGATGATGTGCTGATCCCGTCATTGTCCTATCAGTAAGGTGGAATTGTCCCATCATTTCCCTTCATTTTTGAACAATGGAATAACTCATTAATACTAGTGACAGGACAATTGCACTTTGCTGACAGGATAATGACTGGATAAGCATGATGTGTATGATATTATTTCACACAATCACAATAAGGAGGGGAGAGCAATCTACTTTGCTCCTGTCCCTGTCTGATAATGTAAGGATTTTAAGTGAGAACTATTTTAAATCTCTCTCTGCAATACTACAAAAATTGGGGACTGGTAGAAAATTTCATGTGGGTGTATTCTTATTTCAGGGCAATGCTGTTATTTTGCACATACCCTGATAACTGGACCCCAACCCACCCAGTTTCCAAAGTTTCCATTGGCTTTAGAAGCACCATCAAAAAGCTCCCTTTTGACCTAAAATAGTTTCCATACCAATCTATGACAATAGAGAGTCAAATTGCAGTTGTTTTGTCTTTTTTGAAAATATCCATGAAGCTTGAAATGGAAAGTGTGGCCTTTTGATGGAAACAGTAACATTCCAGTAAATGGTATTAGTCATCATCCTTTTGTGTGCCTGGCAATTGAGTTTCAAATAGCAAACGATAAATGCCTGGGGTTTCTTCGGAAGGGAGTTCAAAAACTTTCTTCAAAAGAAAAAAAATGGCTCCAGCAAGGATGAGTAACACTTGACATTTTCAATCTTGGATGTTGTTGATTTTTTGTAAATGTCTGACTCCCAGAGGATAGCTAGATTTCCAAATATTTGGTTCATTGTGGCATGCCTCTTTGATGTTGGAGCCATAAAATCCATCAGAGGAGTACATGTTGTTGAAAAATGATATACTTAACTGTTTTCAACCCAGGCACAATGAAAACATTCATTTAAAATGACAAAACCAGTGGGTGAGAAACAGTATGGAGTTTAATTTTACACAACAGATTCTTGGGTGGCATGGCCAGGACCTTAGCCAATGGTGGGACTTTCCCAGGCCCTGAGATTTTAGGACCTAGGGAAAACTCCTGGTAATGTCACAGAGGACAGGCTTCGATCTAACAAATGAAGAAACTATATTTACACACAGTGCTTTCACCCTGAGATTCCTTACCTTCACCATGAGAACTGAAGAAGGGCCAGGCCCTCAGATCCAGCACCCCTACTGGGGCCCGTGTTTATATTTGCCCCATGTAATTGGTTCATATGTCATTGGACTACAACTCCCAGCATACCTCCCCATTGGCTGTTTGACTAGGGTGGTTGAGACCTGCAATCCAGTCACATCTGAAAGGTTGCACTTTATCTACAACTTTCTTATGTATTGAATTCAGTGTTGTGGTTTGTTTTATCACTATGGGCCTTTGCAGACTGCCAGAAATAGTGCACATTAAATTGAGGCACTGCCCTGGCTCAGTGCAAGGGAATCATGGGAATTGTATTTTTTTCTGAGACATTGAGCCTTCTCTGTCAGAGACCTCTGGTGCCACAATAAATTAGTTTCCATGATTCCCTAGCACTGAGCCAGGGCAGTGCCTCAATTTAATGTGCACTATTTCTAGCAGTCTGCAAAGGCCCTGTGTTTCCTATCTGCTATTCAAGACGTATCCTGATTCCAGAATCAAGAACAGGATTTTGATCTAGTTAGCAATGTCTCTGTGTTTCACCTGATGTCTTCCTCTCTGTACACTCTTCACCTAGCAGCCTACAGTTAATTGTTGTTGTTATGTGTCATCAGGTCAGCTTCAGTTTATGAAAACCCTGTGAATGAGAAATCTTGTAGACACTCTGCTCAGGTCGTGCAGACTTGGGGCCATCCATGTGCAGTGTGAAAGCATCTACATAGAAGCTCTCCATGAAAATGGTCATGTAATGCTCATCACAATATAGGACTATGCCTTTAGCCAGTTATAAACTAGATATTAATGTGAAGTTGTATTTTACAATTCATACATTCTCATAATGGTGTTTCTCCAGAGATAAATGTTTAGGCAATCAGACTTAATCTGTGTTTATCTTTTAGAGACCAAACACACACAAAAAGCACACTAAATGCAAGATACACAAGGACAATCATACGCTATGACAAGCAGATGTCTTTTAGCCCATGAGGGAGCATCTTTTCTAAATATGTGCTTAATTCATCATTTTGTTTGAACAACTTTTGAATTTGTGCAACCTGAGGATGTGGACAGGATCCTTGGAGAGGAGAGAGCCACCACATGTGTACTAGACCCTTGCCTTTCCTGGCTAATTAAACAAATCATAGGAGGACTGGCTGAGTGGGGAAAGGAAATAATTAATACCTCTTTACAACAAGGCAGGGTACGAACATGTTTGAAGGATGCTGTGGTGAGACCTCTTCTGGAAAACACTTCCCTGGATCTTACTATATTAAATAACTATAGGCCAGTCTCCAACCTTCCATTTTTGGGCAAGGTATTGGAGCATGTGGCTTCTCAACTCCAGGAGTTCCTGGAGGAAACAAATTATCTAGATCCATATCAGTGTGGTTGCAGGACTGGTTATGGGACAGAAACTATTTTGGTCTCCTTGGTGGATGACCTATGCAAGGAACTGAACATGGGAAATGTGTCCCTGTTGGTTCTACTGAACCTCTCAGCTACTTTTGATACCATTGACCATAGTATAATTCTGAGTAATCTCTCTGTGATGGAGCTTAGAGATGCAGTCATCCCTTCCCATTTGTGGACTTGGGATTCATGAATTTGGCTATTTGCAATCTCATCATGAGCCCTGCCCACCTCCTCCTCCTCTCATGGTTGGGGGAGCTGGCTGCAACTGTTCCAGGCATTGGAGGAGGAGGTGGGGAGACTTGTGCTATTTGCAAATTTTCCATATTTGCAGCGGTCTTGTTCCCCTAACCCCCACAAATATGGAGCGATGACTGTACCATTTTACAGTTGCTCCATTCTTTCTTGGAAGGGCTCTTTCAGAAGGTGGTGCTGGGGGATTGCTGTTCAACTCCATTGGCCTGTGGGGTTCAAAAAAGCTGCAGCCTGGCTGTTAACTAGAGCTGGCTACAAAGAACATATAACTCCATTGTTGTAACAGCTGCATTGGCTAAATTGGACTGCAGCTCTTTGAATTGAAGTGCTGGTTTTGACCTATAAAACCCTATAAGACTTGGGTCCAGGTCATTTGGTCCCCAGGTCTTCCATGGGGGTGGGGGGAAATGGCACCGTACTCGCTCACGCGCACATGCAAATACGCCAATATACTGCACATGCGTGAGCGAGTCGTGGCTGCCATTTTGGAAAACAAAATTGCGGCTGTGGCACGCTTGCGCATGCACATTACTCGGCACATGCGCAAACGAGTCGCGGCCGCCATTTTGGAAAACAAAATGGTGGCCGCAACATGCACGGTGGTGGCGGCGGGGGTTGGCGGCAGTTGGCGGCGGCAACAGCAGGACCGGCCTGGGGCCGGTCCAAAGGCCTCGGGGGGCCGCATCCGGCCCCCGGGCCGTAGGTTGCCGACCCCTGCTTTAAACCTTCAGAGATATAGTGGCTGAGTCAGGATTGGTTTCCTTTTGTTTCATTACTTATGGCACTTTGTGATATATGAATTTATTTACAAATATACAGATTTAAGTGGAGGCACATCTTGAACACTCAGACAGTCTACAGGCCTTTACAGACTGCCAGAAATAATGCACCTTGAGATCACCTTAACTGCCCTGGCTCAATGCTAGGGAAGCATGGAAACTGTAGTTTATTGTGGCACCAGAGCTCTCTGACAGAGAAGGCTCAATGTCTCAGAAAAAACTACAGTGCCCATGATTCCCTAGCATTGGGCCAGGGCAGTTAAAGTGGTCTCAAGCTGCATTATTTATGGGCAGTCTGTAAAGGCCCTATGTCACTGTTTCTGCATTAAATCTCCAAAAAGAGACAACATACTCCCCTCCTAAAAATGTTGTTTGCTTGTAGAACTCTGTATGTCTCTTTTTACAATCTCAGTTATTCCTATTCACAGATCCACTCCATCAGACAAGTGTAGGGAGAGGGGCTATTTTAGGTATATACTAAGTTACTATAGAAACACACCAACTGTAGCTTCCTTAAGAAAAAATAAGTATCTGGCATAGGAATTTAAGAAGACTTGTCTGCTAGATCAAGCAAAAGGGTTAATTGCAATATCTTATTTTTCACATTTGCCAGCCAGATTCTTGAGAGGAGGAAGTGAGACATGATGGGAAAAGCCCTTTTCTGTAGTTCTACCCTAGTAACTGGTATTGGGAACATTTTCCTTCTGATACTGGAAGTAGTAAGATAGGGTTAAGTAATTTATAGTGATCCAAAGTCTCCTGATGTCTTATCCACCTATCCTAACATCTCTCAGATATAAGCTGATACTCTAAGTGATCTTTCCAACCCTTCTCTTCCCACCCTATTCCCTTGTGTGTGTGTGTGTGTGTGTGTGTGTGTGTGTGTGCACATGTATGTACATGCACACCTTCAAGTCACCTGTTGACTTATGTTGATCCTATGAATTTCATAGGGTTTTCTAAAGCAAGAGATACTCAGAGGCAGTGGTGTCCCCACCCCGGTATCACCCAGTGCAAGCATGTTAAGGATGTGGCAAAAGGACACACTCGGCCCAATCCTTTGCTGCGACAGTGGAGGACCTGACTGGGAGTCACCTCTCTTTTGGGGTGTCACTCGGTGTGGGCCACACCCCTCACAGCCCCTAGTGATGCCACTGATCAGAGGTGTTTTTGCCACATCCATCTTCTGAAATATAACATTCACTGATGGTCTTCCATCCACACACTAACCAGGGATGTTCCTTCTTCGTTTCCAAGATCAGAAAAGATCTGGTGCCTTTACCAGAAGTGAAAATAGCTTAGTTGTGGGTGTGCTTAACTCCCTTGAAGAGCTTTCCTATCTTTGATGGAGTTCTTATAATAGAAGCTCAGTTTGTTTCTTTGGCCTTTTGTGTCTTTATTCCTTAATCATAATTGCCAGCCATTGCACATGTGATCTGTTAGCCTGAAGAACAAAAGACTGAGAGGTGATATGATAGCCATTTTAGGATATATGTAGGACTGACATATGGGAAATGGAGCAAGTTTCTTTACTGAGAATAGGGCCAGAACAAATGGATGCTGACTAAATATTAGGAAGAACTTCCTGAGTGCAACAGTAGAAGAATTGCTGGTGGTGGACTAGCCTTCATTAGAGTTTGTTAAAGAGTGTCTGGATGGCCATCTCTCAAAGATGTTTTAGCTGTGCATTACCTGCATTGGCAAGTAGTGGATAAGATGGCCCTTGGAGTCTCTTCCCACTCTATGCTTCTACAATAACCCGACTCTTCCCACTCTATGCTTCTACAATTCTATGATTTAAAGCTTACCAGACTAGTCTCTTGTTCTTAACAAACTTACGAAAAATATTCAGACAGGTATGATGATTGTGATTGTCATTTTCAGGCAATCAATGTACATAGAAAACAATCAGTCTCCAGTATATATGACAGCATTGTGTCATATCAGAGTAAGTAAAAAAATGCAATTACTTAACTATAGAGATATTTGCAACATTTTTCAAGCAAACCACTTTGCTCTGAAGCAGTACTGAGAACTTTTCAGAGTCTATCCTCACATGAAGTTGGAAGAAATGAGGACCACATCACAGAAAAGTGTTATGAGTATATCTGGACAAAACAAGACAGGTTTATCATGTGCTTCAATAGTCCTTTCTCTTGTGCTTCAATAGTCCTTTCTCTTCAAATAAACACTTACTGAAATGCAGGCAAAATGTAACCTTGGATGAAACACTGCTGGGTACATCCATCTACACACCTCTTCTTTCTAAAATGCTTTACAATGCTGAATGCTCATTTTCTCACTGGCTATGACAGAACAGGTAAAGTTGATATGAAAGCTAGCACAATGGCTAAGACAGAAATATCAGTATATTGTAGTTTATTGTCTGTACTAAGAGAGAAATAGATCTATGTTATTTTGGAGAAAATCTAGTAACTCAGATTGGGATTTAAGCATGAGGATGTTAGCCTTGCATGCCAAAGGTTTCTCATGTATTTTTTTTCTTGCTTTAAACTGTTGGCTGTCTAAAACAATTCACAAAAAGATGCAGCTGCCTGTCATAAAATGCATGTTTGTTGCATCATATTTTGCAAATGTGACAACTGGAAAAAGCATGGCTTGTAATCCATGTATTTCCATTTATTTTCATTCACACTACTCATTGTCTTTGGTATAGTTTCATCACTAGCAGTGTATTATATCTCCACACTAGATTTTATTGTTGTTGATGATGCTATTGTTAATGAACAATTTCCAATTTTTCAATGCTTAAAATTTCTTTTAAAAATAGTTCTTGATACATCATTGTATAATTCAAAAGTTTCAATGACATTAGGTTTTTATACCACCAAACCTGAAGAAATTTTAGTTGGTGCACATGCCATGATTCACCCGATTGCTGCTATAGGAGGATGCTGGAGCCAGTTTGGAAAATATACCAGCCTAATGATAAGGTCTACATAGCATTTATATCTCATTCCAGCCCATGTGTTCTATGTCTTCCAAATAAAAATTGTCATGCTAAATTTCTTTGCTGTGTAATTCAATTACAGGGACAATTTGGCACAGAAGCCAGTCAGAAATTTGTCAATTTGTTTGCTGCTCACTAGGTGGCAGCATAAGACTAAAGGCAGCATGTTTATGTTGCAGATTAGGAAATCTCTCCCTGTAGCACTTTACAGAAAGTTACAGATGTGCTGCTGGAAGATATTTGAAAAGCAGGTAAGCCAGCTGTTCTGGGTTGTGATCATACATATAGCTAATCTACGCAGTTCAATCACAGGTACTCTCAGGTAAGTTCATATAGTATTACAGGCACAACGCAAGTAGATCAGTGATTCGCAACCCAGTTGTGACTCAATTTACATCTACAACTGGACATCTGTCTTCCCCCCTCCACTTGATGAGCATATGAATGAAAATATTTTGTTTCTTTAGTGTGCATATTTTTGTTCATATATGCATGTATATTCATATATTAACATCTTATAAGGAAATAGCTGCCCTCCTCCTCCTCCCTCAGGCAGAGGCTCCAAGCACTCTCCTTGCCTTTCTCTTTCCCTCTAGGACAGAAAATGTTTGGGAAGCGGAGAAGGAAGAGGAGGAATCAGGGCCTCTGTCTTATGATCCCCTTGAGCAAGTTTTGCGCCTCCTCAGAGGGTCCTGTTGCACAGTTTGAAAACCTCTGTAGTAGATCATCCATAGCCAACATATGGTAAGATAAAGAAATATCCCAGATAATTACACAATTTATTGGTGCTCTAGCATCTACCGGTATCTCATAGCTCTAATGCACTATCCACAGGGCTACCTTTGAAAAGTGCTCAGAAACTTCAGTTAGCTCAAAGAAACCTAGCCAGATTGTTAACTGGGACTGGCTACAGGGAGCATACATCTTCCTTGCTGCAACAGCTCCAATGGCTGCCAATCCATTTCCAGGTACAATTAAAACTGCTGCTAATGACCTATACAGCCCAGACTGTTTGAAGGACTGTATCTTGCTTCATTGAATACTTAACTCAGGATTGTCCATGCCATCATGTTTGATTATGATATCATTGAATACTTACCATAACTCAGGATTGCCCATGCCATCATGTTTCCAGTTTCTATGTATGGTTGTGAAAGCTGGACAGTGAAGAAAGACGATTGAAGGAAAATCAACTCATTTGAAATGCCCCTACTAGAAAGAGTTCTGTGGATACCATGGACTACCCAAAAGACAAATAAAGGGGACCTCAAATCAAGCCTGAACTCTCCCTAGAAGCCAAGATGATTAAACAGAGATTGACATACTTTGGCTGTATCATGAAAAGACATGCCTCACTAGAAAAGACAATAATGTGCGGCTGTGAAAATGGAATGCATCATTCCCAGGATAATTATTCTCAACGGAAGGCTAATGAGATGACTGTAACAGCAAGATCTGAGGGAGAGAATTTGATGGTTGGATCAAAGGGAAGACAACCATTCGTATGGCTGAAGAGAAAGTCTCGAATTAAATTTAAGATGAAAGTGAAGGGATGGTGCTTGATTGAAGCTGAGTTCACAAATCTGGTTACAGGATAAAAGATATTGACATTTAGATTTGGATATGATCCTAAAATGGGGGGGACTTTATAAAGTGAAATTTGGTAGAAATGTATAAGATGGATGAGATATAATGGTGCTTTATTTAATGTAACAGACTTACTGTTTTAATAAGAAGGAATAGTATTATATAGTTAATTAACAAGACAGTGTTATTAGTAAAGGTGGAGAAATTTAACATTGCTTAATATAATATGACTTAATTCCTGACATGCTTATAGAATGCCTCTTCTGCCTCTTTCCTGCTTCCCAATTCATTTCAGATCCCTTCAAAAACATTTTGAGGGGTATGATAGAATCCCAATATCACAGAATCTTAGAACTGGAAGGGGCTGCAAGGGGAACAGTTATTGACTTCCATGTGAAGAAGTCCATTTTGGACAGTGCTTCCTGAACCATCCTACTCAAAGACCAGAGAAAGAGGGCAAGGGAGGATGAAACACTGCTGCCACTGCCACAGCTGTTGCAAAAATTGTCTCCAGTCCTAGGAGTTGGAGGGTCTTGGAGAGGGGCTGGAGATGTGTTGGTGGTGACCTGAGAGTGAGGTAGCGGCATCATGTGTCAAGGTGGGAAAGAGAGGTACAGCCTGGGACTCTGGATGGGAAAGGAATCTGTAGCATCCATGTTTGGGTGGGGGTCTTAAGATATTGATAAGTTTTCCACTTTTGTGGAGAGCTTGCATGCATAACTCCCACAAATGTCAAGGACTGACGGTATCTATATAACTTCCAATAAATATGCAAGATAGGAAAGAAAGTAACACTTGGCAAAATACGAGCCAGCATAGTGTAGTAGTTTGTATGTTGGACTGGGACTCTGGGAGACCAGTATTCAAATCACCAGTCAGTCATGGAAGTTCACTGGGTGACCTTGGACATGTTATATTCTCTCAGACATAGAGGAAGACAAAGGCAAAGCACCTCTGAACCAATATTGCTAAGAAAATCCTGTGACAAGTCCACCTTAGGTCTGCGGTAAGTCAAAAATGACTTGAAGGGTCACAAAAACAACAAAGACTATGTTACAGGTGGATAGACTCAATCAAGGAGGCTATGATCATCAGTCTGCAAGATCTTGGAGGTCTCTTCTTTATAGGATCACCATAAGTCAAAATTGACTTGACAGCAGCTAACAATAACAAATCTACCTTTATGCTTCCATTGTTACTCTAAGATCCTCAGTGACTGCTCCCAGAGAACTCCCTCCCTAGGGAGGCCAGGACTGCTCCATCCTTGCTTTCCTTCCATGGTCAAGTTAAAACATTCTAAGGACATCAACTTTTAGAAACTGGATGGGATGGGCATTTAATTGTGTGCTATTTTATTTTTAACTTCACAAATTAACTTCTTGAGAATGAATATGTAGACTTGAGAAATTTACCCTAGAACCTTCCATGCCCATTTTAGATCAATGTTACAATTATCACTCCAGAGCAGGGCTTCCTGTAACAAATATAGGACCAAACTTGGTCTGATACTGAAACATAAAAGTTATTGCTGCTGAGTAATGGCCAGGATGGTGTAGTGGTTTGACTGTGGGACTTGGACTCTGAGGAAGAGGGTTTGAGTCCCTGTTCAGCCATGGAAACTCACTGGGTGACCTTGTGCAAGTCACTCTCACCACAGAGGAAGGCAGTGGCAATCCTCCTCTGAATATATGTCAAGAATATCCTAGGATAGACTCATTATAGGTCAGACACTCAAAGTCACATAACAACATTGCTGCTGACCTGAGCATTGTTTCAAATCAGTCTTGGTGCTGTTTCTCACTTACCTTCTCATATAGTAGTCAGCTCTCATTTGACAACATAAAAGATCACTTCAAAAGAGTTGCTTGACCCTCAGCAGGTGCTCTCTGTGCTAAGGTGCAGCCAGCACAGTCAGCTGTTGGAATTCACATTTGGAACTGCTCTTCCCATCAGATGGTGTATTGGACGATCAAAGCAAAAATTCCAGGTCACACCTCAATCTGGTCTGTCTCATAACAGGAGCATGGTTTCACACCCATGAAATAGAAACTTAAGTAGCTCTGATGGGAGAGGACAATTGCATGGTGCATAGAATCACTATGAATGGAGCTTTGTACATGTTTTATGGAGTGTGCAGAAGAAAAACCTACCATATAAATGGACATTCCTCATTCTTTTCTTTGGGGAGCTTTACAAGTAAATAATATGTACTCTCTCACACTCCTAAATCAGATATAAACACAACAAGACAACATCAACAATGAACATTTGTATTGTATAGTGTGCGTTATTGCTTTTTAACATTTTTCATCTGCATGAAAACATAGACAGTTCTTTCTATTTCCATTTCTTGAAGGGAACTAGTTATAAATAGTGAACAACTTCTACAATAACTTAATTTAAGGGGAGAGAACTTCACTTCTTTTTTGGAGTATCTGTAACCGTTTTACTTAGTGTTTTTTTTTTTTTTTTTGCTACTTTTAAGTTTCACGGTATGTTCAGTCTTATTACTTTGTACCACAGGCCAGCAGCATACAAATTTTGGATTTTTTTTAAAAAAAAAGTAAGAGAGGTTGCCATTTTAACTGCTTTTGCTTAGCTATTTTGTGTTTAAAATACAGCTATTAAAAATTATTCGGGAGGGGGTCTTGGAACTGTAATTAATTACTTTTAGATGTAATTCAAATGCTGCCCATTCCACAGACAGAGAATAGATGCAAACAGAACGTTTGGTCAAGGAAATCCAATTGGTTTAAATGCAGGTCTTTCTGACCCTTTCATTGATCCTATTTGTATCTGAGCTTGGAAGTTATTTGTAGATGATCTATCTATTAGCCTTTGTTAATTAAATGCTTAATCTAAACTGGAAAGCTAACAAGGGGCACATGCAAATAAACAGAAACAGCATCAAAAGCCAAATAGCTAGTTGGGTTGAAATTTATCAGAAGAGATTTTTGAAAGAAAACATGCCAGAATATTCCTGACTGTTCTTACAAAAGAATGCAGTTTTGCAGATTTTTTTCCAATTATTTTCATCTGTTTGCTTCCCAGCAGGGCCCTAAAACAATGCCAGGAGATGAGCGGGTGGAGTCTGGGAAAGTATGGGGTCTGTAAATTGTCAGCTAATTCCTGCAGCTACAATGGGGAATGAAATGGGAGGGAGAAAGGAAAACATCCTGTTGTTAAGGAGCATGCCTGTCCTCTTGGAGAATATTTGGAAAATTGGTACCTCTCTCCATATCAAAGTGCATGAGAACAGAAGGGGAGAATTTCAGGAATCGTTTTAGTTCAGCACAGCAGGAAATATTTCAAGTTATTATGGAGGTATTCATATATTCTTCACTACGAAGCATCCTTTTAGTATGAGAGTTTATTATCTTTGGGAAGAGCCCAATAAATAAGGTATGGGCCCATAAATAGAAAATGGCTGCGTGGAAGAGAGGTTATTTCGAATGCAGCAGTTGTTAGTTTCAAGGCAATAGTCTTGGGTCATCTAGCAGCTTTAAAAAACGTCCTGGTTCCTCTCTGCTCTTCCCACTTTCCTCCTTTGTCCTCAAAGTTTAAAAGTATTCTGCAATTCTGCACTCAGTCTAAGCAGAATAGGAAAGAATATTTCAGAAGGAGATGAGTGAGTGGAATAATACCATTTCCAGTGGACTCAGGCAAAAGCAAACTGCTGCAGTCTCTCCTTCCTTGTATGTTCTTCCTCATTCATTACTTTTGCCTGGCCATATGGGATGTTGCTCGTCCACATGAGTCCTGGTTTTCACCTGTAAAATGTTGGCGCATATTCTGGCATGCTTACAATCATTTTGATTCCAACTCATGTAACCATTTCATTAATTAAGTTGCTGAAATTATTTTGCAGGGGGAGCAAAGAGTGGAAATTATGAGGCCTTCCAAATGGTGTTGAAATGCAACTCCCAACATTCCTCACTAATGGTTAGGCTGACTAGGGCTGCTGGGAACTGCACTCCAGTATCTGGAAAGCCACACAATTCCCTCCCCTGGCCTATACAGTATTCATTAGCTGTGAATATATGGGAATTTGGTATGTTAACACTTAGGGCTCATTCACATTACAGAATTATAGTGTTGTTATTCCCCTTTAACTAGTTTAATTCTATTTTAATGTTCACGTTTTGTATGTTTTTAACTGTATTGTTCATTTAAACTGTAAGCCTCCTTTAGTCCCAATACTGGGAGGGAAGCAGGTTTCAAATAAATATCATCATCATCATCATCATCATCATCATCATCGGTTCCATCCTATGGAATTTTGTGGCAGTTTAGAGAGGACTATTTCAGATTCTCAGCCAGAGAAAACTAGGGGTTTCACCTAACTTACAAACTATAGGATTCCATATGATGCTGCCATGGCAGTTAAAGTGCAATCGTACTGTTATAATTGTATAGGGTGAATCGGCCCTAATTGATTCAGTGGCCCTACTCTAGTTAGGACAAATAAATGGACGTAGGCTCAAGAATGCATTTTTGTGGGAAAGGACTTGAAAACAAGAATAGCCCATAGATTCTGTCTTTAACTGGAATTATATATCTCCCTTCCTGACACACACTATTTTTCATTTGGCTCCATTTAGCAGACCAATAAAGTCAGCCAAGATAAAGCAGAAGCAGAGGTTGAAAATGTTCCTTGAAGTCTATTTGCCCTTATTCCACTTACCTAGTTTTACAGACCAACTGACCTATTCTGTTCACCCATTCCATCTTATTTTCCTAACCCAAACACTGGTAATGTTGGTGGTTCACAATCAGGTCCAATATTTATCTTGTTGTGTTTTTATTAATTTCTACATGTTTTGAAGCCAAACTGAGGGGAAATTCCACACTCTCATACACCTTGGTTAGAGCAGACTGGGTCTAGTTTCATGGCTTTAGGTAATCACTCATGACCCTGGCAAGAATTTATTCCAGGTGAAGGTACAAAGAGAAAATGTCAGAGACTACTTGAAAAGTGTGGCAAATTGAAATGACAAGGTGATGCTAGCAACATGCGGTGTACTAAATTTAAAATATGAAAAATCTCTGACTAGGAGATCATGCACTTGTCGTGAAAATAACACTAATAAAACTAAGTGCTACTCTCTTTACTCCAATTAACCCAGACTTGGCATTTCTTTTTATTTTAAAACATCTTTAACCCACATTTTTACATGTGTAAGAGCACTCAGGGGAATTCCCAGTAAGATCAAACAAACCAAAGCAAAACTAATTACATTATATTACCTAAATATGGGTAGGTAAGTGGCATGTGCATAATTGAACAGTACAGATGGCAGATGATCAATCCAAACAGTGGAGGATTAGGCAAGGCATCAGCAAACGATCTCAAGGCCAGTTTTGTCCAGAAAGTCAACAAAAATGGAATCTAATGGAATGTTTGGAACAGAATATTTTAAATCCTGGACCTGCGCTCTTAGTCCTTCTTTCACGGAGGCATTTGCTGAGACATTTCAATTGTCTCCACAGACATTGAGCCTTCTATGTCAGAGAGCTCTGGTGCCACAATAAACTACAGTTCCCATGATTCCCTAGCACTGAGCCAAGGCAGTTAAAGTAGACTCAAGCTGCATTATTTCTGGCAGTCTGTAAAGGCCCATTGTTTTAACTGTGAGATGGTGATGAGCCACACAGCTTCTTGGCTTGACCGGTGATTTTAACTTTTTACCACCCTAGGCTCAATCAGGTACTCTGATTATGATATAAATCCACCTCTCCTGTTTTCAGGACACTGTCGTTAGAATTATTTTTTGTAATCTTTGATAGCCTTTCTCTAAAATAATAATAATAAAAGAACATACCCTGATCTCAATCAATTCAGTATCATAATATACCGACATTTTCTCTATTGTTGTTGTTGTTGTTGTTATTATTATTATTATTATTATTATCATCATCATCATCATCATTATTCTCCAGCTGTTCTGGAAAGAGTGGAATCATTTACATTTAGAGACTTTCAGAAAACATATATAGTATTACCATCACATTTGAAAATCAAGCTGTTACCAATACTTCCTTAAATCTTAGGTAAAACTTTTTCAATGTTATTATTACATTCCAATCATTATAAAACTGTTAGGATCCAATGAACAAGCATCACTTAGTTCTGGATATCTAAGGAAGAATCACTAGAGATTACCATACAGGAGATACAGCATCTTTCTCCTGACCTTAAACTCTACTAATCACGCAATTAACAGAGTTTAAGGAAGGGAAAAGGACACTGTGCCTCCCATGTGATAATCTCCACTGAGTCAAGTATCCCCCATACTATACTTGTGCACTTGGTTTTTGTGGTCTAAAAGTAGGACTATGCATCTGTCTTTGCTGAATTTCATTTTATTAGTTTCAGTCCAATTTTCAAGTTTATCAAGGTCCTTTTGAATTCTGTTTGTATGTTACAGTGTGTCAGCTACCTGTCCCAGATTGGTATCATTTGCAAATGTTGTAAGGATTCTTTCTACCACCAACATACAAGGCACTGATTAAAAAAAAGTTAAGTTTCTGGTCTACATTTCATAGTCAAAAGCCCCCTATGTCTCACTGAAAATTACTTTTGGAACTATGGGGATTTTACAGTCATGCAAACTAATAGCACTTTACACTTTGCACAACAATACATTTACTGAAAATAAAATTTGATATATTTAAATATCTATAGTGGGAAGTGCCACAACACAATAAAGGAACACATGCTTTGAATGCACAACATCCCAGGTTCAGGCCCTAATACCAACAGCATGGCTGAGAGAAGCCTGCTTGAAATCAAGCAAACACACTGACAAACACTGTAGACCAGGGGTAGGCAACCTTTTTGAGCTGGGGGCCGGGTTGCTGTCCCTCAGACAATTGGGGGGCCGAAGCACCATAAATAAATAAATAAATAAATATTAAAAAAATGCATGCACACTCTCTCAGCCCCAGAAAAGCCATGGCAAAACCCCTGTGGAGATTTTGCCAAGAAAACCCCAAGAACAACAATAATCAATATCATCATGGTGGGCGGTGGCAGGACTGGTCTGGGGCCGGTCCAAAGGCCTCAGGGGGCCGCATCCGTTCCCCGGGCCTTAGGTTGTCTACCCCTGCTGTAGACAATAGTGAGCTAGATGGACCTGACCAAAGGCACACCAAGCCTGAAAGCACAAAAAATGCTTGAAAATGCAAAAACAAAACAAAACAAACAACCCCAAAACCAAACCCAAAAAAACCTGGAAACTGTCTCAAATTAAGAGTGGGGAACCATTTGCAAGTGAGAAACTGAATTCAGTTTCAGAGACATTATGGGAAGGCACATACCACAGTGTTTTCCCCAAACCTAAGGTAAAATGATACCCAAAATAACATATTTTAACTTAAAGTTCTCACTGCCAGTAAAAAACCTTGTTTTTGCTATGTGCTTTCTAGTCGATGCCAGTTTATGGTGACACCATCATAGGGCTTTAGTCAACAAGATTTATTCAAAGGATGTTTGCCATTGTCTTCCTCTAAGGACGTTATCACATGGGGGAAATCTGTTGGTTAATCCACACAAATCCCAAACAAAAACTGAATTTGCGCCTCACGCTTTCACACGACATCACACAGAAACTGGTATTATCTGAGATATTTTTAATTTCGGGAGTTTAGAG
>CM034710.1:91059300-91071359 GCA_020142125.1 Phrynosoma platyrhinos | reverse complement strand
GAACAAGTAATAACAACAATAATCAATATCATCATGACGGGTGGCAGCGGCGGCGGCAACGGCAGGACCAGCCTGGGGCTGGTCCAAAGGCCTCAGGGGCCGCATCCGGCCCCCGGGCCTTAGGTTGCCTATCCCTGGACTAGAGCTTTGATTCACAAAGGAAGGAAAGAAAACACCTTATGCTATCAGTTTAATCTTGTTCATTAAAGGACTAGACTACTAAGAACTACACAAATTAAGCCATGTTTGAGAACATACAGAAAACAATCTAATCTTCTCTGGAAAACCGAGCCCTGAAAAGCACAGGAGGGTGATAGCAGACTACCCACTATAGGCAGAAGAGTCAAGTGTTATGGGGAGAAGAGACATAATAGAGTGTATTTTTACAGATTTCCTCCAAGGAAGACTCTTGGGAAGAGGTAATAGTAAGTCTTGAAGAGTGGCTCTAATCAAAGGCAGCACTCATTGTCAGCTATAAGGATAAATATTAAATATAAATATTGATTAAACATAGCATGCGAAATAACACACCTGAACCGTTTAACTGCATCTGCTACTTGTTCAGGAGATGTCATCCAATCAACATGATCAACTATTTTTCTGAAATGAAAAAAATTCATGGTTCAATTCTTTTAAAACAGGTATATTTTCTTAACAGTTGGGTTGAATCTAGATTAAGTTGAACCTAAGCCTGACTGCAGTTGTCTGCATGTGCAGGGACAAGGCTGTCATGGCTTAATTCCCATTAAAATCAACAATTTTCAATGAACTTACTCTGGATCCAACTCACAGTATTCTTCATTATCACTCCAGCAAACAGTCAAAAGGAGAGAGCATCAGGATCTACATCTCTTTACATTTATACCTCCCAAACAAAGAGCAGAAAACACCTTAATGTAAAGGTGTCTACAGGGAACTCAACCTTGCAAGGAGAGTATCCAGAACCTTTATATGTTTTTCAACTTATTCTACAAAGATTATAGTACTTTAAAATCAAAACTCCTGCAAGGTGTTCAGGACCATTTGTAAGATTCATGAGACACAGAAAAGGTTGCAAGATACTGAATAGCCTAATTCCAACCATTAAAACTTTATAGCTGGGAAAGGACTTGATATACAAGTCTAACACTCCACCAGTCCAAATGCATCATACTACCAAATATACCTACTGACTCATGCTTTCATTGAATAGATACCAGCTAGCCAGTTTTAAAAGCTAACTGGTTAAGGAAGTAAGGACAGATACAGCCAGAATAGTTCAGAAAGAGGTCCATTTACTTCTTTAATCCAGGAAACATCTTTAATACTTGGGCTGTATCTGCACCACCTTAGATGCCATGAAATCCTGGGATTTGTAGTTTGCTGTGGCACCAGAGTTTGCTGAGAGAGAAGGCTACGTATCTCATTAACCTACAATTCCCAGCACTCCATAGCATTGAATCATGGCTGTTAAAACCTATCAAACTACTTTATTGCTGCAGTATGAATGCAGCTTAGGTGCAGTACAGAACTGTCTGGGGCTGACTACAGAAGAAAAGACAGAAGTGCCCGTTGCCTACTCAGAAAACAACTTTGTATACCCTGTGTTTTCTCACTGATTAACTTTCTTTTCGGGAGGAGAGGGGGATCAGCTAGCTTTTCTGTGCAGGCTCACCAACATATAAATATCGACACTCCAATTAATTGAAATTATATCAAGTATAAAACTAAGAATTACTGCTTAAACTGTGAATCTACAGTTTTTCACAAGCATTTCACATAATTTTTAAATATCAGAAAAAAGGAAGGCAGTACTTATTTATTGTATATCCATGCATTGCTCTAATCAGCTGCTGGAGCAAGTTTTTGATATTTCGTCGTAACCACTGATTTCTCTCCTTTAGATCAAAGATTTCATCCATGAGTAGCAGCATTATTTTAAGAGGAACATTGTCATCCACCTGATAAATTGGGAGAGAAAGATCATACTCATTTGCAGCAGCACCTTTTAAAAGCAAAGGTATATTCTTTCTCAGACAGTTTCAGTAATGGCCATCATAATTCCCAAAGATATTAAGAGCCTTCTTTGTTCACAAATATAAAAATACTGGAAAGATTCTATTCAAGGAAATACTGGGTTGGCTCTTTTCTGGAATGGAAACTGTTTGCTTCAAGTATGGGCTTTGATGGAGCAGATGCTATCACATCTGAAGGGGGGATATTAACAGATTTTCTCTGATTTCTGTAGCCACACAGACCACTTCCCATGCTATTCCAGAAAGTGACCTGACCCAATAATAAACCATGCATCTTGTGTGTAAAAGAGATCTCTAGATTTTTCCTCATGCAACTTGTTTACCATACATTTTTAAATTGCCTAGTTTTTTATGCCATACAAAAGCTACTTTCATCTACAAATTAGCACTGAATAAATTGCCACCTAAAGAAAGTAACATTTTGATAAGACATTTTTGATAATCAAATATCAAAAATATTTGAATTATTAATATTTGATAGTTAAATATCATGGGTACTATGCACAAAAACCTATGCCAAAATAAATGTGTTAGTCTTAGGCACCAGTTGACAAACTGCTCTCCATATGTTGCATGGAATCATCAATTACTGCTATTAAAATTTTTAAAAACTCAATCTGCACCTCAAATTGGTGAACAGTGACATGTAAAATACAATTGACTAACATAGTCAATAACACTGGTCAATTACCCACCATACAGAAAAGTTTGATTTTTGCAAGCATTTCAAAACATTTCCCCATTGAAATAGAAGATGTAGCCTTTAATTTGCTGCTTCTATTCCCACTGCTATTCTGCTACATTAAAGTTCATTGTTTCCTAAATTAAGAATTAAACATTATATAATGAATGTAATTTATGATACACTGAATTAGTTGTAATCCCAAATGAGGTGTAGTGAATACAATAATGATTTACAGGTTACAAATCCATTCCTCTTTACAGATAACAATTAATTTTTAGAAGGTTTAAAATAGATTTTATTTCTTGATACTGATGCCTATTATAATGAAATTAATGTATTTGATATGTTACTATTAAAATAGACATATTTATTTTAGCCAATTATATCTATTAAAAAATCCACTACCTCCACTAACTTCCCCTTAAGCCACATCCTTTAGCTGGGAACAAACTGGCCCACCAGATGCTGCCTAATCTTGCTTTAACTGCTTGTTTTAAAACATTAGTTGCTGGTTATATTGCAACAGACCAATACACCTACCATTCTGAATTCTGTAAAATACATTTTACTTGTAAGTGCATTTACAATATCTCTTTCACTTGCTATAAGCAGACAATACCCCCCCCCACACACACACACCTCCAAAATAAACCCTAAAAATTTAATCAACATCAAGAATAAAACAAATGTATTTAGGGAAACTTGTGTGACAATTTGAAAAAAAATGCAAATGAGATACATTACCCTCACAAAAGGAAAAGTTGGTTTTTTGAAGTAACAGTAGCAGTCAGTATACAGAAATACAAAGTGGAATGCTTTTGATGTGGCAAAGAAAAATGTGAAGTGTAGAACAGGTGCAGATATATCCCCATGGCAAATCTGCATTAAATCTTGGATAATGTTATGGCCCTTCTGTCCTCATGAAAGATAAAAGACCTTTTGAACTGATTTTCATACATTTAATCAGTCTTTCAGCCATAACACTAAGAAATTACTCAACTTTTGGAGAACATCTGAGATTTACTCTTGTAAATTTCACCTTCCTATTCCTGTACACAAAGATGCCCTTCTGAGTTCTAGATCTAGGAAAAGTTTTATCTAGGTCTATAATCCAAAGAACTGTGGGGTTTTGTAGACCTGGCCAACTCACATCAGATACTGTAATCAACATTAGTAGAGATGACAATATAATTAATTAAAAAATATATGTAATGCCATATACTAGTTGAGATCCAAAGAACTGCTCAACTAACTCTACTTGTCCATGAGGATTGTGTTTCTCAAAAGATAGTCCCTTGTGCTGCATGGGAAGCAACTTTTGAAACTGTATAACATCAGTTTGAGACTGAAATCTTCAAACCAATTTGATATTAAGGAATGGGGAAAGGAGTTGCTGCTCCAATACTGGCAATAGACAGCAGCCTTAAGCATGCCCATCACAGTTCTGGCCATATTTTGGAACAATTTACATCAATTACAATACAATGTAATACCCCAACCGCAGGCTTGCCATCCGCAAATTTGAGCCAGCATATGGGAGGAGGAAGAGGCCACCCCACCACCCCAGGTGGCCTTGTTGCTGCTTGTTGCTAACAGCCTTCCTGGAGGACTGCTGCCTTCTCCAAGGATTGCTCCCTTCAGGACCAAGCTTCAGGCACCCAGCCAAGCCTGGCTAAATAGCCAGGTAGGACCACCAGTCCCCTCCCAAGGGAATAAAAGCTGGGTGCCTGCTGCGGCGGGCCCACCGCTGCCAGAGTCACCACCGATGGGGGGAGCAAGGGCAGGTCCATCTGGTTTGTCGGGGAAGGGTTCTTGGTTTGAATTGTAACTTTGAATTGCCAGCAGTACAATATGGGCTACAAGGAAGGCAAGGGAGATTAAACAGTCCAGGGAGCAGCCATTACAACAGTAACAGGCAGGGGAGATACTGTAAGGGGAGTCAGTTCTATCATTCTGGTAGAAGGGAGATATATAGGGTACTGGTTACTCCCAAACTGATCCCCTGGGGCCTGCACCAAGGCAAATTTCAATCCTGCCTAAAGGAAGCTGTGGTGAAGCCGTCACTAAAAAGACCTCCCTGGATCCCGCCATGATGGATAACTATGGGCTAGTCTCTAATATTCCAGTTTTGGGCAAGGTTCTGAAGTGGTTGCTGACCTCCCAGCTCCAGGGGTTTCTGGATGAAATGGATTATCCAGATTCATTTCAATCTGGCTTCAGGCCTGGCTATAGCAGAGAGAGAGCTTTGGTCACCTTGGTGGATGAGCTTCGCAGGAAACTGAGATGGGGAAGTGTGTCCCTGTTGGTCCTGTTAGATCTCTCAGCGGCTTTCGATACCATCGACCATGATAGCCTTCTGAGCCGCCTTTCTGGGATGGGACTTGGGGCACTGCTATGCAGTGGGTCCGGTCTTTCTTGGAGGGGAGGACACAGAAGGTGGTGTTGGAGGACTCCTGTTTGACTCCTTGGCCATTGGCCTGTGGAGTCCCACAGGATTCTGTTTTGTCCCCCATGTTGTATAACATCTACCTGAAACTGCTGAGAGAGGTCATCCAGAGTTTTGGGGTGTGGTGTCATCAGTATGCAGATGACATCGAACTCTATCTCCCTTTTCCATCTGACTCTGAGGGAACTGTCTCTGTGCTGCACCAGTGACTGCTGCCAGTAATGGACTGGAGCGCAAACAAAATGAAGCTTAATCCAGACAAGACAGAGGTGCTCCGGTCAGTCGTAAGGCAGATCAGGGAATTGGGACTGTGCTTGAGATGGATGGAGTTACACTCCCCATGAAATCTCAGGCTCGCAGCTTGGGTGTGCTCCTGGACTCAACTCTGAGCCTGAATGCCCAAGTTTCAGCAGTGGCCAGGAGTGCATTTGCACAATTAAAACTTGTGCACCAGCTGCGCCCATTCTTTGAGACATCAGATCTGGCTACGGTGACACATGCTTTGTTTACATCCCGTTTGGACTACTGTAACACACTCTATGTGGGGCTGTCTTTGGAAACTGTTTAGAAACTTCAGCAGGTCCAAAATGCTGCAGCTAGAATGCTGACCGAGCCAGTTACAGGGAGCATATAACTTATGTATTGAAATAGCTTCACTGGCTACCAGTTCATTTCTGAGCCCAATTCAAAGTGCTGGTCATGACCTATAAAGCCCTACACAGCTTAGGTCCAGACTATTTGAGAGACCGTATCTCCCCATACAAACCATCTAGAGCCTAAGATCCTCAGGAGAAGGCTTTCTCTCGGTCCCACCACCATCCCACGCTCATTTGGTGAGGATACAAGAGAGAGCCTTCTCAGTGGCTGCTCCCACCCTCTGGAACTCTCTTCCACAAGGAGGCTAGGCTGGCCCCTTCACTGCTGGCCTTTTGCTGGCATGAGAAGACATTTTTATTTAAATAAGCCTTTTAAAATCCTGCAGGCTTGGTTTCATTGGGGGATGGGGGAGTTAGTTTTAGATTATTAATTATTATTATTAACTCTGTTTTAAATTTTATATTTGTAATTTTTTATTTTTGATAGTTTTAATTGTACTATTTTAATAGGTGTTTTAATGTGTTTTATATATGTGGTTAGCCACCTTGGGTCCCACTTTGAGAGAAAGGCGGGATATAAATAAATAAATAAATCTGCAGATGGCAAGCCCCATTGACTTTAATGGCTGTGTGTGCATGTTGTCCTAGCAGAGCAATAGCAGATGTGCATGCCACCATTGAATACCAATGAACTTGAGGTCCTGCAGTTTTTGCCATCCATCTGCTGGGGGATGGGGCAGAAAGCAACCTCCTGGATAAGAAGGGCTCACTGTAATATATGGCATATCCATAGCTGCATGTGTGCACATAAAAAACATAATTTTTAAAACATAAACCCATTCATAAAAGCAATGCAATAAACTTAATTTGTTATCAATACTTATTTAAATGAAAAAAACAACAAACTTACATTGTCATCAAGGTGTGCTGCAACACGGCAGTGTTTAGGATCAATGTATGTCTTCGGCATTAAAGGAGGCTCCTAAATTCCAAAGAGATATTTTTGACGAAAAGTAAAGGTGGAAAAACAATTTACAAAGTCACAGCATTCTAGAATTTGATTTAAACTTTACTTGGCACAATTAAAATATTTTATACAACCAAATTCAATTTTTATTTTAAAAATATTAAATGTAAAACTGATACATAATTAATATCTTGGCAGATGACAGAAGGTTAACTAGCCCTGTATTTCAACCTGAAACAATGACATGAAGAAAATCCCAAGAGATAAAGTGCGCCTATGCTAAGTGTGGGCTTTCCATCTGTGGTTTGAGCTTCCATGGATGACAAGCCCCGGCTTTTTGAATAGGCGTACTTAAGGTCCTGCGTTGCTATCTGTGGGTGGTGGTGTCCGGAATGGGTCCCCTACGGATAGCAAGGGCGCATTTATTTATTCAATGCGAGGGCAGAAACTCATTTTTACTTAATTCATATAACATGTGAGGAAAAAATATTCCATCCTTCTAAAATGTTCTTCCACATTAGCCCAGAACATAAAAGACTTATTGAACTAGCATTTTCAGATTTCATTTTTGTTCAGTTTTTTAAATGAAGGGTTCCTTTCTGCTTATGCTACTGCTAACTATACAACTGCAATTTCTTAAAATTAATAATACCCAGTACTGGTAGGTTAACAATGTTATTGTTATGCAATACGAACAAGGGAAGAAAGGAAAAGGATAAGAAGATCATTTGGTTTGTGACTGGCATGCATCCTGCTTGATCTTATTTTAACTTACTTGAAATATTTTTTTGTTTTTTAAAGATGCATACATGTGTAATAGAGCAGAAGTTGGTTTAGCAATGAAAAGGCTAAATGGAATAAGTATATCTTATTCAAGGGTTGGAAAGGAGATTGATGAAAGCAAGGCCACAGGCAAAAATGGAGAAAAAAATTGCTTCAGATATTTGCTCCCATACAACGTCACAAGTGCACACATGGCGCATCATGAAAGCCAGGACTCTCCAATCTGTATCTATGTGAAATGAACACTTCAGGCCCTGAACACAGAGCATTTTTTAAAAAACATAGAAGTAAATATGGCAGCCTCTGAATGGACAAGTAATCATATGAGCACTGAAGCCTGCAAGTCTCTGGCTTTCAACTGGATGTGAAGCGATGGGAGAGATGTTAAATTAAATCCAGGCCTTTTTGGCTTTTTAACTAAGGATTGCAAAGTGATTTAATGCAGTATTGGCTATGTGAACTGCTCTGAAGTTCTGAGATAACTAAGGCTGAACCTGCAGGTATATGCCTTTAATTAATAGCCAGAAAGTAACAGTTTCCTTTCTATCTCATAGTATGACCCAGTTGCTTAATGGAGTTTTGGTAAAGCAAAAAGAAAAAGAAAATACCTACAACAGCATGTACTGCCCATGGAGAAAATAGCCCAAGGTTGCTAAACATACAGTTTAAGGGAAGAAAGATTTATTTACAACAGCAAGTAATCTTCTCAAGTAATAGTAAACCTACAGAAGCATCCCTATAGCAGGATTGGGCATCTCTGGATGATCTGGGCACCAGTTTTTGGCATTCAGAACATTTTGGGGTTCACAGCAAACCCCCAAACAAGCAAAAGGATTTTAAAAATCAAAACCAGTACCAAGTAGAAGTCTGTTTCTGATTTTTTTGCATGCTTGGGAAAGCCCTACAAAAAAAAAAATCATAATATACATATTTATATGTTTCTAGAAGATGTTAACTGGAAGTCCTATCAGTGGATAAAATGCAAAGAAAATGGTTAAGCCAAGCTCTAAAAGAGCAGCAACTGGACAAAGCACTTTTGGAAGATCACAACTTGTCACCTGATACTGAGACAGGTTAGTAGAACTACTAGAGTTGGAATCATGTGTGTGCGTGTGATTCATAAAATAAATACTTTTAGATATGTAATGGCATATGGTGGAACTTTTTGGTGTGCTGTGAGGACAAATAAATTGCCCCAAAGCAAATATATTTATAATTTACTATCACATGTTGCTGCCTGCAGGATAAGACAACACTACTATCCCTATGTCTTCCTGCTTCCATCTCTCTTTCACTTTTTCTAACCTTGCTTTCTCTTGCTTACCTGCATGAAGATAAAAGACAGGTCTGTGAATTCAGAGAGATCAAACAACGAATAACAAGGACATAATTTACTAAATAGGAGCTTCTTTTCTTCAGATAATTTTGCAGTATCCAAAAGAAGAGTTTTATGAGTCTGAGGAATCCAAAATTTTCCCCTTTTCATTGTTAAATATAAGTTGTGGATATAGCAAGTAACTACTGAATTTGTGTTTCCTCACCAAAAGCAGACCACTCTTGTTTGTTGCTCTATCAGCAGACACATGATACTGTACAATATACAATATCAGGCATCCCAAGAATCAACAAAACCAGGACACTGTGCTAAGTATGATATTCTTCAACTTTACAATAGATTTTCCTCTTCAGTTAATTTTGTCCAATTTAGAATAAATTTGGTGAAGTGATACACAACACTACTTCCTCCGTGGATAATTTGCTTTATTTTGAAGTCTTCAAAAAAACACCACAAGATAATGCTATTAATGTATTTTTTGTGCAACATTGACTGTTCTATCCTTGCTTTTTTAAACAATATAGTCCAAAATGGAACATACTTTGTTGTGTGTTATTTCAGTGCATTCTTACCTTGAAAAATGATTGCTTTATGTCTTGTCCCAGTCTTTCTGATATTTTGCCCATGTTGTCTGACATTTTAGTCATCCCCTCTGTGAAGCTGTCAGGGAAGGACTTGACAGCATTTGAAACATTTCTCATAGAGTTACGCAGTGGGTTTACAAATGTGTCCATCTGAAGAGGAAAACATTTACCACGATTGCATAAATCTATGAGGATATGACTACAGTCATTGAGTAATGTGTGCTGAAAATGTCACTGCTTTGGAGAGCAGTAATACAAAACCAGTACAAAGCATTTACTTTGTAAATTTCAAGCATTCATAAGGCTAATTTGGGTTTCAACATAAAACCTGGAACTAAAAGGGATGTCATCAACAAATCATTCCTTTTCCTCCACCCCACTTAACCTGAGACAGCAAATTTCTCAGGGCAAATATTTGCTTTTTACATAATGATAATGTATAAAGTACCATCCAGGCAGAATAATAAGAAATAGGAACCCTCTGTAGAAGCAGAAGATACCTCCTCTTGTACAAAAGGGATGGGTCTCAAGATTCTCCTTTCCTGCTGCAGCTCCCTAGACCAGAGCCCACACTGTTCTAGAAAGTCTCTTCAGAAGCTTGCATACAGACATCCCCCGCTTTTCGATTATCTGCTCTTTTGATGCTATTAAATTATTATCCTAACCTGTTTATTTGAAATGTGGTCTGCTCTTTTGACAAATATCAATATCTGCACAGTGCTGTACAGCACATGACAACACAATGAACAATGTTGACAGTACACAGACTGAACAAAAAGATGGTGCTTTACACGATGCGTTTGCAACCATATTCTGCTTTGGTTTTGACTTGGTGTCATCTTTTCATTCAGTCTGTATACTGTAGAAGCCGTTCGTCATGATGTTGTGTGCTTATAATACAACACTGTACAGGTATTAATACTAATATCTGTGTATATATAATATATTATGATTTACTGTAAAGTAATATGGGTTCTGCTTTTCAACGATTTCTACTTTTTGACAGGGCTCTGGTCCCTAACCTGTCAAATAAGTGAGGACTACTACATATAAATAGACTGCAACAGGAAGGAAGTAGTGGGGAAATAAAAGATGAAGGAGAAATAGCAATAGCTAAATATTTGTTGGCCTTGTACGAAAACTATCAAGCATAAAAAGGAGGATTGTAATGCAGGGAAATGACCTACATGAGATAGTGACTAACATAAAACAGGGAGATGATAATCTATTTGAATTATTCTGTGTATATATTATTTTGAAAAGTAAAATACTGTTCAATTAAGTATCAAGTATCATTTTTAAAAAGAGCAAAACTATAGGTTCCAATAAACAGAGCAATACTACTATTCTGAATTAAGAAAAAGTGTTTAAAGTTCCTCCATTTAGTAACTTCCAATAAGTATAAAACAGTCCATATTTGGAGGATCCAACTTAGAGAAGAAAAGAAGGGAATATGTTTGGAATTGACCTGTAGTTTATGTGCATCTAGTAACCAATAAAATGGAGGGGACAAACTAATAATGTAAATTATAATATCAGAATACAAATAATTAATACTACACAGTACAGCTAGACAGCCCATATCGGTCTGATGGCTTTGCAAAGAATATCTGTTTATCATACGTTGTTATACATATGTTATTAAACATTCATTATATGTTTATCTAGCTACTATAATCTGGGCCCGTGTCTTGCCTTGTTCACAGTCTGCTATATCCCCTTTTTCTATGTTCAAAGAACAAACTGCTTCTCTTAATTTTCATTTCATATATGCAGTTGGCTATGTATGAACCATTGAATTAATTCTCAGTGATATTCTTGCTCTAGTATAGCCATCCAGCATTTTTTTTTAATGTGTCTATTTTTTTAAAAAAAATTTTTTTTGCTTGAAGTTAATTCCTTGAAATTTACTGCAGCTCACAATATAGAGGCTCTTCTCCTCAGCTAAGACTTAGGAAGAAAGGCTACATTTCCAACTGTAAGGCAATTTGTAACAGTGGCAACATCAACACGAGCTTATTAATTAATTTATTTGGGAGGCAACACAGGATGCAGCTGGGGGTGCTCCTAGACTCGTCGCTTCACATGACTAATCAGGTGAATGCGGCGGTCAGGAGCGCCTGTTATCAGCTTCGGCTGATACGCCAACTGCGCCCTTATCTGGATATGAGGGATCTGGAAGCTGTAGTACACGCTCTGGTAACCTCTCGTTTGGATTACTGTAACGCACTCTACATGGGGCTACCCTTGTGCCTAACCCGGAAACTTCAATTAGTGCAAAATATGGCAGCCAGGCTAATTACAGGAACATCAAGGAGGGAGCACATAACACCAGTGCTGAAATCCCTCCACTGGCTGCCAATTATTTCCGGGCACAGTACAAGGTGTTGGTTTTAACCTTTAAAGTCCTACATGGCTTGGGTCCATCTTATCTTAGGGACCGCCTCTCCCCGTACAATCCTCCCCGCGCCCTGTGGTCCTCTAGGAGGAATCTGCTACAGCCAATAAAAACTAGGCTGTCCCAGACCTCCCAGAGGGCCTTTTCTGCTACTGCTCCCAGACTATGGAATGGCCTGCCAGACGAGATCCGTCTGATTATTACTCTTGCTGCCTTCAAGAAGGCAGTAAAGACGGATCTCTTCCGACA
>CM034710.1:91031214-91044904 GCA_020142125.1 Phrynosoma platyrhinos | reverse complement strand
CTGCTGGAACGAATTAATTTCGTAAGTAGAGGTACCACTGTATATTAGCAAAATGGTGCTCATACTGATTTTGGATTTCACTGTATTACATAATCAACAAATTATTCTTGTATGAGATACTGGAATGCTGAACACCAGATTTAAGATCCAAAAATGTATTATGCATGTATAAAGTTTTTAATTTCCTACTGAGACAATCTTAAACTGTACATAATAAATATAAATTCACGGGCTTATTCTTGAACAAAAAATGTTATGGTGAGCTAAAATTCAACCTAACTTAGTTTGCAATGCAAAGAGTAGGAAATGATTATTTGTTCCAGCCCAGGGAAACCAGATCCTAAATGTAGAACTTACAGTTAAAGCAAGAATTCATTCTGCATTTTGGCAGGTATAGATACATTTTGGTTAATTCACTTTCATGTTAGCAAGTTTCTACATGAAATTTGCTCTGCGATATGAGAAACAGGCAATTTTGTTACTTGGCCTTGAGGAACTTCCTTTTGCTGCTTTCTTACCTTTTCCTCACCATAAATGCCATACTTGATTTCCATAACCTTGTTCCTCTGACTTGGCAGAAGTTGGACATAACACCATTTTGTAGAAGAAAGCAAATCAGATCAATTAATCATGCTGAATTAGAGCGCACAAACTAATTTTTCCTTCTGTCTTTTTAATTGGATTGGACTACCAATGGGCGGTATAAAAATAAAATGTAAAAATGTATTATTAATTCATGTGTATGGTATCCTAATAAGATATTCCATAATTTGAAACACGAAACAATATTTTTCTTTATTGGTTCTTACCCATAAAAAATTGTAGTGCAACATTGTTTACTAGAATGATGTCCAGAGGGACTGTGCAAAGTTTTCCGAAGTTTGCAGCCAGTTTCACAGTATCTATTTCCTGGATAAAGACAACCATGCATGAAATCCTAAATTAAAATCAATTATAACCCCAACATGAACATGATTTTAGCAGCAACATATATAGTGTTTCAAGAGAAGGTATGCTTATTTAATTCCAGCAACATTTTCACAAGTCAAGTATTTTTCTATATTAGTAATCCAAAGTGTCAAAAAAGCTTGTTGCCAAAATATTTTCAGATAAGTAAAACTGGGAAACAAAGCCAAAGACTCTGTAATTTTCTCCTATTAGGGATGTAAACCCTTTCTTCTGTTCTCACATTTGAGAAAAAAGAAACTGGGGAAAATATTTCCAATCAAACAGCAAGATATTTTCTGTTGGTCTTGAGAGAGTTTCTGCAATTGGAAAAAATGTTTTTTGCACCAATTGTATAAACAAATTGCATAGATAAAACTATTACGCACTGACTTTCAAAAATCAGGATTACTTGCATCTTTATGGATTACTTGCATAGTTTTGGCCAATCAAAAAGCTTGCTATGTACATGTTTTGCTTCACAAAGGAAAAATACACTAGTTTTGTACATTCTGGATAAATTGCAGAAATATTAATGAAAAAGTGTTTGTCATCTCATTCTGAAGCTGACGGAAAAAAAAAAAGTGTGTTAATGTGTTTCCAGTGTTGAAACATGCTATCTTGTCCAGAACATGTAATTAGGTAAGATTTCTTTATTTCCCCATTACATTTACAACTTCCAATTTTGTTCTGTGATAATGGCATCAGCAGTGGATTTAGTGGATTGGGGAAATCATTAAGACTAAACAATACCAGAAAATGGATCATGCAGGCCTGATGCCAATATCAGACTCATATATAGTAAATTATTCTATTATTAGATTAACATGAGAAAATAATTTAAATGGGTTACGTTCATCAAACCTGTTGAGTTTCATGGTTATTGACATGTTTATATAACACAGTCATCCCTCCCAATTCACAGGGAATCCATTCTAGACCTCTCCCGCGAATTGGAAAAACCGCAAATATCCAAGCCCCATTGGATATAATGGCTATGCACTCTCACGTGTGTCCCATTTTGTCCCTCCTGGCTTCCCATCCATGGAAATTCAAGACTGCGGATGGGAGGTCCATGAACTAGGAGGATGAATGTATATACATATATACATATATAACAAGTTTGGGTTAACATTTGTGAGAACACTAAGATGAAATATATTTCCCATGACTAGATGTATAAAATATATTGTTACAGATGAGTCTAAATATATATTTTTAATACTAGAAGTTACTTACTTTTCCTGACTGCAGCCTCAGTATTCTTGAATCACATACTTTCTTCACAAACAATAAGCTATTTATTTGATTTTTTATAGTGTTGATATCTGAAAATAAACACACCAAGAAGTAAAACCTAAAAAGATAGGAAATCCAGTTAGATTTCTGGAGTCCTAGAAAGTTAATTAAAGTGGATTAAAGTAGAAAAGGAAAATCAAGGGACATTGAAAAAGAAATACTGCACTTTTAACGTGGGTAACTTGAGCCCAACACAGATAAGCCAAATAGAGCGGCTTCTTGACACTTTGGGGGTGTGGCCTACAGACTACGCATTTTTAAGGATTTGCTGCAAAAACTACTGACAGTGGAAAATGACGGATACCACACCAGAGCTACTTTTGTTTTGTAACATTTTGACAGCTTTTGAAAATATTATGTTATTTTTATTAATAATTTTAGAAACATAGGAAAGGCACGACAACCAAAAAGTGGTTAAAAGGTCTACTGACATTAGAAATGGCATAGAAAAGATTGCACAGATGTTACATGATACAGTCGTCCCTCTTGATTCACAGGGGATCCATTCTGGCCCCCCCTGTGAATTGGAAAAATCACAAATATCCAAGTCCCATTGGAGATAATGGCTATGCACACGCATGCCACAGGCATGCACCACAAGCGTGCGCACCATTTTGGTTCTCTTGGCTTCCCATCCGCAGAAATTCAAGACTGCGAACAGGAAGTCCATAAATTAGGAGGGACGACTGTACATTTAAAAAATCAGTAATTTGAATATAGTAAAAATGCACATAAAAATACAGCAAAGTCACTTTCACAGCTTTTTAAATGTTTTGTTTCCACTCAGCTGCTCAACATCTGTACGCAAGTCCATAATTATACTCTAAACTTAGAATTAAGACCTGAAAACTAAAATGGACTTAACATTTATTTTTCTGCAATGAATGGAGGACAGTATAGTGTGCTCCTATACTATTATTTCAGATGGCAGGTCAACGTGTGAATTAATGGAAATGACTTCCTATGAAGGGCCTAGTTCCAGAATAAACCATCTTCTCTATAACATAAGGACAACAAAACTATAACTAAATGCTCATGCTCCTCCATAAATGGAGGCGCAGAATAAACGCAACTAATCTTCCTTAAACTGCAAGTGAACAATGACATAATGAGTAGAAAAGAATACTTTCCAATAACTAAAGAAAAAAAAAACCTCTAGTATGGAAAGCTACCCAGCAATCACTACAGAGCAGGAGGTTTGCTTTGTTTCCCTTAAGAGACTTATGTTGTCAAACCCACCTCTATTACATTCTTTTCTCAGAATCTCTGTGAGTAGCCACATAGCATCAATTACTTTAGAATTATAACTGGGTACATACTATCATATTTGGTGGAAATTTAACTAGCTCAAAAATTACAGCATCAACCTTCCATACCTCCTCTTTCTGAAAGAGAGCAATAAACATTTGTACATTTGATTTATGCCCTCAGCCAATTGGCCTGAGAGTTAAACTGTCCTTTTAAATATTTTTGTATCTAATTTTTGTGGGTCTCTGATGTCAGCTAACTTCCTTCAGTGAAGACCTTGATTTTGTACCATCTTGGGACTGGATGTGACTTTGTGGTCATGTGAAAATCAGTATATCCTTGCCTTCAATCTGGTGCTGAAATGATTGTATCTCAACAGTTTATTGTGAGAGAAGCTTTGTTGTCAGTCCAATTTCCCTGTGCTAATATAGATGTACCTGAGCCACGAAGACTTGTATCCATTATCAACATTAATCTGAGCTGTTCCTTGAATAAATTTCCTTTCAGAAGGGATTATCATCTCAAAGATCTCTTGACAGACTTCAAGAGTACTACTTACCTGTGTCTCCTAAGCAGTTTCTGTCTGGAAATTGAGGAATAGCAACTTTAATTTCCTAAGAAACAGTCTCTATGCATGCTATCAGAGAGGGTCCCAAAATAGTTAGCTGCTCTTGCTATCTATGGGCCTTTGCAGACTGCCATAAATAGTGCACATTAAATTGAGGCACTGCCCTGGCTCAGTGCTAGGGAGTCATGGGAATTGTATTTTTTTCTGAGACATTGAGCCTTCTCTGTCAGAGAGCTCTGGTGCCACAATAAATTACAGTTCCCATGATTCCCTAGCACTGAGCCAGGGCAGTGCCTCAATTTAATGTGCACTATTTCTGGCAGTCTGCAAAGACCCTATGACTGTTTTTATTAAGGGCTGGTTGAGGATGCCCCTCTCCTGAAAGACTGGAACTGTTGCTTACTTGGCTGTGATACTGAGCTGCATCCTGGCCCCAAAACTATGGGCAAAAGGAATAAAGGGATTTAGTATTTGGCTTAAAAATAGCTGCTAATGTATGAAGGCAAAACAAGTTATGTTATAATGACAGTTTAAAACTGAAAATGTAAATACTAACCATCTCCAGCTGTATCCAATGACCGAAGATACTGCAGTTCTTCTGCTGCTTTATCTCTTACTGCTTCCAACTCCCCTATTTTGTCACTTACTTTAACAATGTTCATAAAGGCCTCATAGTTGCAAATTGAATCACGAATCTAAAATATGTGAGGAAAGATAATGCTACTAACAATTAACCTATGTTTTCCAAACAGACATGCTTTTGATATGTAAATGTAATAGTTTCCTAAAAATTTCATTTTATTTGCCAAGCAGTTGCTTTTAACAGTTTCATACTGCTTCCTTGAAACACCAAACTTTATTATTTTCTTGTTATCAACATACTTGTTCCATGATGACAAAGAAAATAAAATTTTTATTTCTTATCACTAGCAAAATATATAACAATAATTCCCAAAGATAAGTAACAAAATTTCATGGCCTTAGCTGGAACTCAGAATACATTCAGCAAATACACTTAGGCTAGTAGTGTTCTAACAGTTTGCACACACCTGGCTGTTGTAGTAGAACAAGAACAATTTATATTCTTATGAAATCAGTGGCCTGGTAAATTATAATGCAGGAAAAAATGAATGTAAAAATATATGAAAGCAAAATTTTTTGCTCTATTACTATATGCTCTTGACTGTTGCTTTGACTATTACTCTATGAAACACTTCTAGTTCAACATTAGCTTTTTAAAAGTTCACATAATACAGTAAATACAAGTGAACTATTTTCCAAGTAAAGTAATGTTCCAGCCATTTTAGTGTGTGTGGGATTTATATGACACTCCTTTGGAATGTTTCAGCCTGGAAAACTTGAGTTTGGACATGTTTTAAAAGTACTGATTAACACCGATAACAAGTATTTTATATACTATGACTACAAAGTCCATTTCTGCTGTATGCTTGCTATTATTGAATTACATTGAAAAAGCTGAGAACATGGGACATACAAACATTTTCAAAATGTTCTCCAAGTTTAACAAGCTTACCATCCATATGAAATACTGATTAATATAATCAGGATCACTGAGTTGATTTATTAATGGAAGAAGAATTCCTTGAGAAAGGATTTCCTGAAAGAAAAGGAACAATAATAAAAGTCCTACCTGTAAGTCATGTAAACAAGGTCTTCCTCTGAAATTTTAACTAGGTCAAGATCTCAAACTAAAACTACCTAAAACCTCAAACATCAATCATATAGTAATGAAGATCATAATAGAATAAATTCTATTTCATATTGCATGTAAAATATAAAATCATCAAGGCATTACCAGAGCTGTGGGTGGCAGTTCCATAAATAAACATTGTAACTATACTCCAGATGCCAAAAAAATAAATGAATCAAAATATAACAAGATGTAGATCTTCCCAAGATTTGAGGAAGGCTGCTAGACCAGTGCCCTTTTGACTAATTATTCTCCATCTGAGTATAACCACATAGGAGACCAGAGCCACACCTTCTCAGCCCTTGCTAGCTCTGCATTCATCATACCACTGCCTATGTTTTTATATAATACCTGGCTGGTAGATGACCAGTATGGCTAAGGTTGAGAAAGGAACACAGCTGGAACCTAGTGGGAAAGGGTGGTAGAAAGGCAAGACAATATTGGGATAGGAAGTTTCAACATATAAAGATTATGGGAGAAGCTAAGGTCCTACTCGGGGTGGAGTGGGGGAATGGCAATGCACACAGTACACCCAAACACCTTCCCAACGCTGGTTTCACGCCACCTACCCAACCGCACAGTGGGTGGTGCCACACCATTTCTTTGGCGCAGTGTTTGGATGTGCTGCGCCAAAGAAATGTGGAAAAGCTGCCACCGTCGTAGCAAAGGTGGCTTTTTGCTGCTCTAAAAAGGAGCAGCATTTTGGGGCTTCTTTTTAGAGCAGCAAATTGCCAGATCAGAGCCATGGCGTGCAGTTGCCATGGCCCCAATCCAGCTAGGAAAGGGGAGGCCAGAGGCTAATCTATCAGGGCCATCTGTCAAGCCCCCAATTATATGGCAAGAGCCAATGGAAAGCTGGAAGGAGATTGGAAGTTGTGACTAAGTTGCTAAAAACAAGGGAAAATATTTGGGTTGATGTTGCTGAAGACGTAGTAGGGGCTAAAACTCCTAACTTGAGGGATAACCTTTGCCATTATCTTCAGTGAGAAACAACAGTGGATGTTGCTGCAACCACTAAAGAGTTGTTCAATATCTTTCCTCAGTCTATGCCTTGCGGTTAGTGTGGGGTAAGAGGAAGTCATTCAATAAACTGATATCTGCAGAGCTATCATCTTGTCAGATGATCAAGCAACTAATGCTGCAGTCACAAATATTCTCCCTTCCCACAATTTATTTAGTGCACCCATAAGCAAAAATAGTAGAACTTGGAACTCTTGAATGCTTTTTGCCTCTCCTCTTTATTCAAATCTCAGAGAAAAAAGAGTGCATATATAGGAAGCAAAGCAAAAAAAAAAAAAAAAAAAAAAGTGAGTAAAATGTTGGGAACTCCAGATGTTTCAGTAGAAAGCTTCCTCGGGCACTGAAAGACCAACCAACCATACTTCAAAAAAACAAAAACAAAAACCCCTCACAATATAAAATAGTATGTATGTATAGAAATATATTATATATAATTTGTATAAATAAATAAAAACAATATTTAAAGCCCTTTATACGTTTTTAATATGAGCGATCTAATAATTTGTGACCACACATATTATATACAATTTTAAAAGCCCTCTTCCTTTGGTAAAGGTACACAGGTGCCTTTATATAATAGGTATGAACCAGTTCACTGTAGATGAACTTCTCATATTCCCATTCAGCCTTCCCTCACATGAAATAGGCCTATCCCTTAACATATCATCACACAGCCTGTTTGCACAGGTAGATGCAAGTAGGGCTGAATAATGCCAAGCTATAGAAATTCTTCATGCATTGAGGTTCAGAAGTGGGATGCATCATGCATATTTCTTTTTTATAGATTTTATGAGGTGTACTGTATATACTCATGTATAAGTCTAGAAATTTTAGTCAAAAATTGACCCCAAGTACTGTAAAGGTAAAGTACTGTACTTTAACTCTGATTTAAAAAGGAACCCTCTTGAAAAACAAGAGTGTAATCTCTCCTGGAATAACTGGCCACCACCCCCTTTGCTTTCTCATCCATCCAGTCTTTAGTGTGAACATAAACAGTTATGCAAATTTGGCATTGTTTTCCTTTATTTCATCATTTACAGTATTTGATAAATGCCCTTAAGTTTTGCCCTTGACTTATCCATGAGTCTTATCAAAATCCATAATTTTAGCCCCAAAACATGCCCTCAACTTATACATGAGGTTGACTTATAGTCAAGTATCTATGGTATTAGTTAAATGATCAATCATTCAGAAGCAGCACAACTAACAAGAATTAAAGAAAAAAATGAACAAACTTGTTTTAAAAAAAATGCTCCTGATTATACACATATTGTTATTAGGTTATTAGGCAATGAAACATGGAATATTCCTGTTATAGAATACAAAATTAAATTTACCCTGACAAAATATCTCATGATCTTGTTCTGGAAGTCTCCAGGAGGTAGCAATAAATACAGTAAAACTTCACACAGGTCCCTTAGGAATCCTAAAGAGACACGATAAAAAAGAAAACACTGTACAACAAAATCTAGGATACTGTTAAACATTTCCCTTTTTTATCTTTAAAAAAGAAATAGATATCTTGCCATTCCACAACTAATACCACCTCAGTTTGCAAGGATCTAACAAAATCCAAACTATCAATTATTGATAATAGCGTCTAAAAAAGCAAATTCATGCCAAACGTCATTATATTGCAATATGTACTGTGGAATCTCAGTTCCCATTTCTGCAACAATAGAAAAAGGGAATACTTTATATTATAACAGAATTCAGTGTAACCCTGTGAAGTATGAAAAAATATTATTCAACATTATCATTGAAGTAACAACTGTCTGCCTTGAAATATCTATTTCCAGAAGACTGGTTGTTGGCATAATTTAACCACACTGTATCTTTAAAAAGCAAATTTTAAAAAACCTTCTTCATCTTTGGGAGATGTGCAGATTAGATCACGACATATTTTCTCTTCCATTTCAACTTCAACTTCAAAAAATGTATCTACAAGATCTTCTGCTCCATCTAAAAAGAAATGGAGAAAATTGTGTAGATCCAAAAATAATACACTGAAGTATTCTGGTCTACATTTATCCCTAACATTTCCTTTCCACATTTACATCTTTGTGAACTACTACATTTCAGTACCATTTGCAAATAGCTCCTTCTTTGCAGATTATTAAAGAAAAAATTCCTGCCATATGTTTCAATATATGTACTTATTGGGAAATGCTCTGTGTAGGTACATTTTTCATTCTTCCTACAGTAAAACAGATTTTCAATTCAATTCAGAGGCAAGGCTATCTGTTCTTTGTGTTTATCACACACAACAAATAGTAATCACTGTTAACTGCTGCTGTCCGAATCAGGAGTCTAGCAGGAAGCCACTATTCAATCAACTGTTATTTGCAAGGCTATTCCAAAATATACATGTTTAAATAATGCCGAATTTCCAGTTTAACCATGAAAAGCTCAAATCTACCTCATTTAAGAGAAGTGGTTCACCTGATTACACCAACTGCACTTTCTCCATCAACACAGGCATATCAACTGGTATCTGAGACACAAGACTTCACCAGAGGCTGTCTCAAGATAATTATGTCAATTCAAGAAGAAACAGGTTGCACTGCACAAAAGGAATTGTCTGCTCTCATTCTTGTTGCAACCACTACTTGGGTCTTCAAAAAGAAAAAAAACCACTTCTGAGGATCAAATTTAAAGGAGGGACTAAGATATGGGGCAGAGTCAGGAATTGGTAGAAATTGGGCAAAGGCAGCTAGTACTCATGTTAAGTAATATATTCAACATGGTCTTTAGGCCTGGTATTTATTTATCAATTCATTTTTTAATTCTATTGTATTCTGTGTAGTTTTATTGTTGTAACCCGCCTGGATTCTTTGTGATGAGCAGGCTATAAATAAATAATTTATTATTATTATTTATTATCACTACAGATTATGTGCTAAACTAGACCTCTTTCAGCAATAAACAGCAATAAATGTGAAAAGCTAACCCATACACACATTATTCATCTGGTAGAAAATGACACCTGGATGTACTGAAAAACAGCCAAAATTTTAATTCAGTTCATTATGAAATTGATAGAATGTAATTTTAAAAAAATAAATTATTACCTTTAATTTGATCATCATCTTTTTCAGTTATCCTCTGCTGAGCTTTTCTGAATACTCTAAGATGAGTAGCAAAATCATCTACAAGTCGGGTAGTAAAATATGGCTGCCAATCTATTTCTTTTGACCTTTTTAGTAAGAAATATTACATTGACAAAATTTTAAGAAGCAGGATCACAGAACATAATCCCTCAAAGTAAATACCAATGAATTTAACACTCTATAGTAGAAATATTTAAGACAACACTTTAGCTTTGAGGATGTTCTGAAAAACCAAGCAAACTGGTTTGGTAAAAAGAAACTATGATTAAATATTATTAGTCCTTAGTTCCTAATAACTGATTCAGTAGCAAAATGGTTTATTTTCAGTACTACAACTACAAACATTAAAGCAGAACACTAGGTGGCAACTTTATATAAAATATTTGTTCACTTGAAGAAACTAAAAAACAAAAGCTAAACCAACCATCAATTCAAAACTTAGTCCATTAGGATTTATAATGCACCTGTGACACTTGTGAACCATCTAAATACACTATGGAATGTTAACTATTCTATGCCAGATACTACCAATTTCATGGATTAGCATCTCTACTCAGTATCTGGAATCCAGTATTTACAGAGAAGTTACTTATAATTAAGGCATGTTTCCAGTAATAGGTAAAAATATCTACATTACCTCAAAACTACAACTGAAAGATAATACCATTCCTTCTGTAATGCAAGAACAACATTTATTTCTTTTTATAGTTACAAAAATGTGGTCAGAAGTAGGCCGAATGTGGTCCATGAGCCACAAACTGCCTTAATGGCATTTTTGCGCACCTCCAACTGGGGGGAGGAGGCAAAATGGACAGGTTGCTTACCTGTACAGTATTTCTTCACGTGGTCATCTGTGAATTCACACAAATGGTTTTTTTCTGCGTATGCGCAGCCAGCTCGGAACCTTCTGGAATCACTAGACAGAAGTTGGATTGCAACTTTTTGGTGGTAACTCCGCCCACCTCTATATAGGCCCCGCATTCCCACTTGCTCCTCAGTTCCAAGTACGCTGCTAAAAAGCGACAGCAAGGTTATCAAATAGAGCAGGATACGACTGAGGGGAGGTTGGGCGGGATTTGTGTGAATTCGCAGATGACCACTCGAAGAAATACCGTTACAGGTAAGCAACCTGTCCTCCTTCTTCGTGGTCTCTGCGAATCACACAAATGGGTTACTCAGACTAGCAAGCTAAAGTCAATGGAGGAGGGAGTGTCCTGACACAAGACTTGCAGGTGCAAACAAGAACGTTTATTGGCACAAACATCAATCAAATCCAAATAGGCATATCAAAATAATCATATGCATATATTTCAAGTGCATCAGAAATTGAAATGTAACCCATCAGAAATGCATTTAGTATCAAGAATGGCATAGAAATAGCAATAAGTTGCAAAAAGTTTCAAGTATCAAACCAGAAATAAGGCACTATCCCGTGGTTATCTCAAGTAGAAACATATCAATATACCTTTGAATTATAATTCAAGTAACCAAAGCATTCAAACTTGTGTAAACATAATATGAAGTTATTAGTGCAAACACATTGTACAAATAAACTCAATGCAGTCCAGATAATAATACTGCTCTCCCAAAGGCAGCATCTCGTCTGGCTCATGTGTCCAACCTGTAATGTTTAATAAAAGTCATTGGTTGGGACCAGACAGCTGCCTTACATACATCCTCTAAGGGGACACCAAACAGGAAAGCAGATATTGATGCTACCACCCTTGTGGAGTGCGCACGCACCCGGCCCGGTGGAGTTTTGCCTGCCAGTTCATAACATAAATGAATGGTGGAGGTCACCCACTTAGATAGTCTTTGAGGAGTGACAGGCAGTCCTTTGTTGTGCTCAGAGTAGCACACAAAGAGTCTTTCTGAGTGTCTCAAGCCCGAGGTACACTCCAAGTAGAAAGCTAAGGCTCTACAAACGTCCAGTGTGTGCAGCCTTTGCTCAACCTCAGTGGTTGGGTTCGGGGCCAGGGTGGGTAGCACAATGTCTTGGTTGATGTGGAAGGCAGAAACCACCTTCGGTAGAAAGGTGATGTCGGTACGGAGGACCACCTTGTCCCTGTGGAACCGTAGATAGGGCTGGTCCATCCTTAAGGCACATAGCTCACCAGCCTGGTGAGCTGAAGTCAAGACCACAAGAAATGCCGTCTTCCACGTCAACAGTCTCATGTCAGTAGTAGCCATTGGTTCAAAGGGCTTGGTAGACAGGTAGGATAACACTAAGCCCAGGCTCCAAGCCGGAGTCGGTACCGAGGATGGTGGATATAGTTTATTGAGTCCTTTAATGAATCTCTTAACTAAGGGTTCAGAAAAAAGGATGGTCAACCCTCGAGTTGGTAGTGGGAACAGATGGTGGAGAGGAAACACTTAATAGAAGTAAGGCAAAGTCCTGAGTCGGAGAGGGACAAAAGGAGTTCAAGTATTGTTGGTACTGTGACACGGGATGGAGAGATCCCTTTAGTTAACAAAAAGTCTACAAACTTTTTCCACTTGAAAGAGTAGGATTTTCTAGTGGAAGGTTTCTGAGCCGCCTCAATTATCGTCTGTAGAGGAGCGGAGAGTAAATTCAAGGTAGGATTCTCCATGCTACTATAGGTAGAGAGTCCAGATCCGGATGCTGCACCCTGCCCCTGTGCATAGTGAGGAGGTCTGGGCGATAGTCCAAGCGGCAGTAACTCTCTCGGGACAGTCGTAGGAGCAGGGGGAACCAAGGCTGTCTCAGCCACCATGGAATGATCAGAATGACGTCCGTCCTGTCCAGTCTCATCTTGGCGAGTACCCTGGTTATGAGTGGGAATGGAGGAAATGCATAGAATCTCCTCCCATACCACGTGAACTGGAAGGCATCGCCTCGAGAGGTTCGTGCTGGAATCCTGGAACAGAACTCTATGGTAAACAGACCGATGTCTCTGGTCCCCCAGATGGAGAACAGCTGTGTCACCACATCGGGATGGAGACGCCACTCGTGAGAGGGATTGGCTGAGCAGCTGAGGCTGTCGGCCAGTTTGTTTTGTTGTCCAGGAAGATGAATGGATTGGAGCAGGATCGATGCACCAATCCCAAATGCGTAGAGTAATGTTGAGCAGGGTCGAGGATTTGGTCCCGCCTTGCTTGTTGAGGTAGTACATGACGGTGTTGTTGTCCGTCATGAGTAGAACTACCTTGTTTGACAAGTCCATCTGGAACGCCTTGAGAGCCTTCTCCACAGCGAGCATCTCCAAGGTTTTGATGTGCAGAGTCTTTTCGTCTCAGGACCATGAGCCTCTCTCAGTCAGTCCTCGGGAGTGAGCTCCCCAGCCTTCCATCGATGCATCCATGGTTAAAGTGATGTCCGGGTGAGGAGGAAGGAATGGTATCCCTATACAGACATTGTCGGGATGGAGCCACCATTGCAGGGACTTGGGGACCTATGTCGGGATGTTGAACCACTTCGATGGGGAGTCGCATGTAGCATCGAATGACAACAGGAACCAAGACTGTACGGGTCGTAGACGTAGTCTCGCCCATGGTGTTACGAAGGTTGTTGAGGCTAGATGTCCCATAACAGTCTGTACCAGATGAGCCCTGACCTTCTTGTGCTTGAGGCAAGCTCTGATGGAGACTGTTAGAGCTGTGAACCTGTCTTCCGGAAGGAAGGCCTTCTCCAGTTCGGAGCCCAGTATTGCCCCTATAAACTTGACTTGTCTGGACGGAGTGAGGTTTGACTTTCCTCATTGACTTTCAATCCGAGGGAACGTAATAGTCCGAGGGCAAACTGGATGTCGTTCTGGAGCTGCTCTCGGG
>CM034710.1:91015733-91031114 GCA_020142125.1 Phrynosoma platyrhinos | reverse complement strand
CGATGTAGATAGGCGGCAACCGGGGCCATGCATTTGGTGAATACCCTTAGTGCCAATGACAGTCCGAACGGAAGAACTCTGTATTGATAATAGTTGGTTCCGACTGTGAAGGCTAGGAACCTGCGGTGGTCCTCTTGGATGCTGATGTGGAAATAAGTGTCTTTGAGATCCACCGTGGCAAACCAGTGGTCCTTCTGCAAGAGGGGTAAAATAGAAGACAAAGTCGTCATACGAAAGCATCTATATACAACAAAGGCATTCAATGCTCTTAGGTCTAAAATAGGCCTGAGGCCAGAGTCTTTTTTAGGTACAATAAAATAACAGGAGAAGAAGCAGCGTCGAGCCTGAGAAGCAGGGACGGGTTCGATAGCTCCTTTGTCTATCAAGGCGCACACTTTGTCGAATAAGGTGTTAGAGGGGTTCGTGGTGACAATAGCTCCAGTTGGTGGGAGCTCTTTGAATTCTAGGGCATAACCCCTTCTAACAATGTCCAGGACCCAAGAATCGGAAGTGATGGTGGCCCAGGTGTCAAAAAAGGGCCTGAATCTGTCATCAAACTCTAAGGTGACGGAGTGCGCCGCTACACATCGTTGCCTCCTTTTGCCGTCAAATGGCCTTTTACAGAAAGGCTGTCTGGGTTGATGTTGTTGCTGTCTGTGGCTAGAGGACGAGGAGGAGCGGGAAGGTTGTCTCCTGCGAGGTTGGTTTTGTGGCTGGACACTGTCCTGCTGGAACGAACACTGATTTGGGGGGGGTACCAAGGTCTTGGTTGGTAAAATCCAAAATGGTGCCTTGAGGATTGTGGCGGTTGCGCGGCATGTTTGCGAGCAGCAGTTTTCATTTTATATTTTAAATTCAATTTCTCATCAGTTTCTTTATGAAAGAGACCTGATTGATCAAATGGCAGATCTTCTATGGTTGCTTTGGCCCGAGATGTAAGATCGGCCGCACGTAACCATGCATGTCGACATTAAGAAGTTGCATTCAGGAGGGTTTTAGATGAACAGTCAGTCAGATTTCGGGCACAAACAATTTGCTGTGTCCCAACTGCATGAGCTTCCTGCTGAAGAGCAATTGCATATGGTTTATGCTCTTCAGGTAGATGTTCTAGAATCAGAGCAAGCTTCTCCATTAGGTGTTGGGAGTATGCACCCATACAGCCCACATAGTTGGCGACCTTGAGTCCAAGGACCGAGGTGGAGTAAGATTTCTTGGCCAGAATATCAATTTTTTCCCCTTCCTTATCTGCCAGGGAAGTGGAAGACTTAGAGGTCGAAATGTATTGAGCCCCTTCAACAATGTCCGAATTCTGGTGAGGGTGATCTATCATCCAGTTTGATTTAAGGTCTGCAATGCGATATAAATTGTCCATGCATCTCGATGTGGTCGAGGTAGATGTTGGCACCTACTAAGATCTCTTCGAAATCTTGACAAGAGACAGCATGTACGGGATAGCTGGTCTATCTATGACCCTGCTCTGAGCTTGCTTCTCCAGCTGGTCAGAAGCTTCTTCCTCTTCAGGTTGGGTAATTTTCAGATCTAGTGCACGTGCCATTTGGAGGACCTGATCCGCAAAGGCGCGAGCATCGTCTGGTGGAGAAGAGGACTGTGTATTTAGAGGCAGTTGGGCCTGGCTAGGAGACCAATCAAGATCCGCTTCAGAGTCATCCTCCGGGGCTAGCGAGAAGGATCGATATGATGTGCTGTATTTGGGAGACGAGGGGCAACGGGGATTTTTATGCTCACCTCTTCACTGTTGGTGTCTAGTTGTAGACAAACGTGTAGGAGATGGGGAGCGATGATGCTTGGTTGAAGGAGAAAGGCGATGAGTAGAACGATGTTTTTGGGATGGTGAGGGTGAGGAAGATACGTGCCCTCGCTTCGGTGAGCTCGAGACTGATAACGGTGCCTGGAAGGTCCAGGTGATGAACAAAAAGGCGAATCGGAACAGTGCGTTGGAACCGGAGAGGAAAGGGGTTGCTGAGTAGCAGGAAGGGCTGGAAGCGACGGCACCGGAGAAGGAAGAGTCCTGCTGTGTAGCAGGAGAGGTGTGATATCTCTGAACCGATGAGGGACGGGGCTGCTGTATAGCAGGAAGGAGCTGATGTCTCTGTTCTTCCATGTAATGTAGCTGGTCTGGCTGGACAGGCAGGAGATAGCTGTTGGAGGCCTCGTGGTAAACGAGTTGAGGGTATTTCAGGATCTATGGATCCGAGACCAGTTCGGTCACGGGTTGATATTGTTTCCGTCTGGTATCAGAATGAGGGGACGGTCTATCATCAGACCCGGAGCTCCTACGGGCCAGAGAAGGAGAAACAGCAGGAGGCAGTACGGAGCGTGGCGTCGCAGCTGGGGGTTGCTGCATTTCGGCCTCAGATTCGGTATCAATGCAGACCATCGGAGTGGTGGGTTTCAAACCTGACGGGCCAGTGGAAGTCGGAAGAGGCGCTACAGACGGTGGAGGAGCGGAACAGGACGACAGTGGGGTTTTGGATTTCCCCCCCAATCTTGAGTGTCTCCTGGGAGGTGTTGACTGCTCCCCTTCCAGAGAACGAGCAGGGGACGCAGAACGGGCTTTTTTGGAGGACAGAGAAGTTTCCTCGATGGTCTCCAAGTGATTGCGCTTGGAGGACCTCTTTCCAGCCCTTTGCTCAGGACTCACGCTCTCTCCGCGCCTGGATGATCTCGTAGATCTCTCCCTGTACCTTCCACTTTGTTGAGGGGGGTCCGAGGAAGGTTTAGAAATAGCTATCGAAGCCAAGGCCGTAGCTGGTGCATCAGCTTGCAAGGCCTTTCCCCACAAAGCCACCCTCAGCCTGACCATTCTATTCTTGAGCACAGCTGCACAGCTTCCTGCACAGCTTGCAGTATTTCGGATTGTGGGTGTCTCCAAGACAAAATACACATTCCTTGTGCTGGTCCGAGGTTGGGAATTTGGAATTGCAGGAGATGCAATGTTTGAAAGACGCCATGGTCGTCGAATCCAAAAACGTGAAGCAAAGTTGAAGTCGATAAACGGTCCAAGTTTATCGTTTATCGTTGGAGGCCTCGTGGTAAACGAGTTGAGGATATTTCAGGATCCATATGAACAATATGGAATAGCGAATAGTCCAAATGAACAGAATAGAGTCGCAATCCAGTAGAGTAGTCAAGCCAAAAAATGTGGTCAAAGCCGTTAACGAGTAAACTGCCTAGTAGCAAGTTTCTTTGCTAGCTGCAAAAGTGGTGGACGAAAGGAACTGAGGAGCGAGCGGGAACACTGGGCCTATATAGAGGTGGGCGGAGCTACCGCCAAAAAGTTGCAATCCAACTTCTGCCTAGTGATTCCAGAAGGTTCCGAGCTGGCTGCACATGCGCAGATAAAACCCATTTGTGTGATTCGCAGAGACCACGAAGAAGAAATGTCATTTTCTGTCTTTGAAAGCTTTCAAGATCATTGGTTTTGCAATAAAATTGAGATTACAAATTGTATTAGGGATGGAAAGAACATCTGAAAGCATTTGCAAAATGACTGAAAAACATATTGATGGCAGCACTGAGAAACCCTGACAAATAGAACCCTGTACTGATGAGAATCTTCACAGTTTAGGACTACATATGTGTACATTTTCAGTACAAGAATCAGCTTTTTCTGATCATGAAATTATATTTCTATGTGGAAATGTTATTTTCTGTGCAGAAAATGCTTTTGTTCTGTAGAAAACAACCAAATAAAATTTTGTGCAGAATAAGTCCTAACTTGCAAATAAGCTTTGAAAACTATGTGGTTTTCAAAGACTTTCTTGCAGCAGGAACAAAACTGTTAAAACTACTCATTGCTTCCTCCAAGATGAAACTTAGTGAAGAGTTACATCCTTAGACAACATGCAAGTAACATAAAATGGTTCTTTAAAAGAAGATGCACAATTTCTGTTTATAAAAGCATACAATGAAACTGCTTCACTTTAATAGCCCAACGTTAGTTATTGTGTGTAATGCTTTTCCACACACTCCCATAGGCAAGTTTTATTATCTGTCAGCTACGTATATTCATCTCAGAACAATTTTAAACTCCCTGAAATATATTCAAAGAACCAAATCATCATAAAAGCCAGGGACCACAACTAAAGTAAAAAATAAAAATAAAAATAACGAACACTGTCATAAAACACTCTTGGTATACTTTTTTATGTACCAAGCACCCTTGGTATATTTTTAATGCATGTACTTATAGGTAAATTATTCTGTAAAGAGCATCTCTGGACAAGATTTTATTTCCTCTTGTAAGTTTTGTTACAGTCTTCCCTCAGTATCCACAGACTATCATGGAGTTTTCTTAGCATGTTTCTTCAGAGGGGGTTGGCCATTGCCAACCTGAGGCTGAGAGCATGGGATTTGCCCAAGGTCACCCAGTAGTTTACATGGCCAAGCTACTTGAATAGTTATACAGAATGCTTTCTAGATGAATTTTAAATTGTTTGTACAAATAATACTTACCTAGAAGAAAACTGAATTAGTGCATTTTGCAGAGCCTGCCTGATTTCAAGAAGAAAAGATTCATCATCACTTAGTGTATAATACCAATACTGGACATAGTCACGCAGAGAAAACTGGATAACCTAAAATTACATCAAAATACATAAATAACATATTAAAACATAACTAAAATAAGCAGACATAGGAAAAATTCCTTCCCCAAAACTATTTATAAACAAAAATTGTAAACCTGTAAAGGCTGAAGGCCTCATTAGGAAGAGAGATCACATCAGACAAATGTAAAGTCTCCCTTTGTTGGTCACAAAACAGCTTTAGTTCACAATTTCTTACCTATGGCTAAATTTAGACAATGGCTAAATTTAGACTTTGCCTCTTGTGAGAAGGGTTCCTTTTGTCTAAGGATCATTTGATCCAGCAAAGGAATCCTGCTAAAGGAATGGGGAAAGATATAATTATTTGTATTCACCCTAATGGTCCACAAAAATCTTTTCTGGTGTGTTGGGAGTCATCCCCAAGACACTGAAAAAAATGCCAATGGGGACCACAGGACAAAAAACAAAACAAAACAGTACATCAAAAACTGCTTTCTCTTGCTTTTCATCAGTGGGAGCATCTAGAGTGAAACCTGAATAAGGGGTGCTCATGTTATTGAAAAACAGATTTGGATCCTACTGAATAGATTTTACACATTATATTTTATAATACAAAGGTGATTGTCTATAACAATACAAGCTTTTGTATCAGAGTTTTGGATTAACTATCTAGATTTTAACATCAAATCATACATCAGCCTTGAGCGTTGGTAGAACTGGCCTAGGGAGAGTTTACATGCACTATAGGGGAACAATGGATATAAAATCCATTTTTGAAAGCCTGGTTTATTGTATACCTGTATCACACCAATGTTGAAAATTGTCTTCCTGACAAATAAGGGCCTCTGGGACTCCAGAAGCACCAGAAATCAAGCAAGAGCCAAGGTATAAATAAGCACAGTATATCTGACTGTGTCCTTTACACAAACACTTGCAGACAGTGAATACCAGCCACAGTTAGCTGTGACGTTCACATGCCAGTTTTTCCAAATCTGATAGTTTATCATCATGAAACTGCTTTGCTTTTTATCTTAATTCCACAAATCTTAGAATTAAATTATTATATAAGGGGTTAAGCTTTCATTAACAAGCTTTATATTTTTCACAACAGCTCCAACATTTTAGGACAAAACAAATAGATTTTAAATCTCTGGGTAACTCAGCTAATCTCAGTATTTATCTAGAATGATTTCAAGAACTGAAGAGAGCAAATAATGAAATTGAACCATGTGCCCAAAGGTAAAACTGACCTTGCATATTACAATGAAGTTTCCCCAGAGGCAAGTTTACAATTTTAAAAGGTGCTTACAGAAAAGAAATGTGTTACTCCAAGCTGCACTATTGTTGGAGTAACACATTTCTGAATTCAAACAATAATGGAGTAACACATATCTGAATTCACACAATAATAAAGTATTACTTCCTATTACAAGCATAAAACAATAGTATCTTTTGAAGTTAGGGTGCAAAAAAAAAAAAAAAGGATTAAAAATTTCCAAGTCAGGTATAAGAAAGGATGGTTTAATCTGGATTTATCCCAACCACAGTCTGCTGAATTCAGATGCAAGGACAAACTATGCCCTGGAAATTACCAACCAGTAATGGAAGCTTCACATCCATGTTCAGAGAAAACAGAACCAAAGGAGAGGGCAGAACCTAAGGTTCATGTCTTGTCATGGTTGTAATGGCAAACCATAATCTCTTACAGACTACAATTAAGATCCACACAAACAGAAACACTCTGCAGCACAGAGGACTTAACCAACAAAATACAAAAGAAACAGATATGATATACAGCTGGCCCGCCATATCCATTGACTGTATCCATGGATTCAACCATTCATAGCTTGAAAATATATATATATATTTAAAATCCAAAAAGCAAAGCTTGGTTTTGCCATTTTATATAAGGGACATCATTTTAAAACACCATTATATATAATGAGATGAGCATCTGCAGATTTTGGTATTCACAATGAATCCTGTAACCAACCTCCAGTGGATATTAAGGGCCTAGTGTAGTATTTCTTGGTTTATCATTGCATTCCCTTTTAATGACTGAAACATTTAATGCAGGGCTAAATCTGACATTAAGCTAACCTAGAGCTGACTCTGTGAAATGAATGGGACTTGTTCATCACAGTTGCTAAGCCCTTTATTTCAATGGGTCTACTCTAGATATGACTAACCTTAGATTTAGCTCATATGGTTGATTCCTGTTAAAGAACTTTGATGAAAAAGCACAGAGCATGAGTTAAAAGCCTATTTATAATACCTACAGATTTGTTTTTCTCCTAATGTTATGTTTCCTTAAGGATCAATCACAATTGGCATTTCAAAGTATGACTTTACAATAAACCTATTACTTTCATTTTTTTCAAGAGCCAGTGTAAGGGCAACACGCAGAAATGGGTGTATGTGCAGAAAGACAAAGGGCAGAAACAGTCATATATATAAACTAAGGAAACTGCAGTTTTGTGCTAAACTTTACTTGTTGGTCTGGACATCTCTTTCTGGTTATTTGTGTTAACCTGTGGCCAAGATCATAAGACAGAAAGTAAACACAGCCTACACTTCCTTTATACCAAAGAGAAAACTAAAGAGAACAACTCTAACAAGGAGATTTGCTTAATGTGTGTTGTAAAGCAAATGTAGCTGCCAACATAGGAGTTGTCTGAGATAGAGTTATGAGCAGAGAGAAGGAAAGGTTGGGAAGAAAGATAGCTGTGTGTATGAGAGAGAGTATTTAAGAGGTGCCACAATAAACTATAGTTTCCATGATTCCTTAGCACTAAGACAAGCAACAAAGGTTGCTGTTAAAGGTAAGGATACAGTACCTAAGGCCTTTGGAAATGACCCCACAGTATGGAATTCAAAAGCATTCTACAGAATACATTTGTGTTAACACCTCTAACATATATATGTAGATGATCTATAAGACATAAATCATTTCATGATAATACCAAGTTTGCCTACTACACCCATACTGATTTTTCTGAGGAAATGTCAGACATGGCAGAAGTTGTTCAAAAAGGAGTGAAGTATATTGTGCTTGGTTTGCCAAATACAGCTATTGGACAAGCTAATCCACATCCATGAAGAACATGGAAATATCAGAATGACCACATTCAAATAAAAATGACACAGCCCAGTTTAGTAATTAATTGACGCCCATGGAAAAGGTGAGTGGGAGAATAAGTACACTTGAGTTAAACCAGACTGTGAGTTCTGCAGCATTTACATCTCAATTGACAATATACAATACATCAGTAATGAACAGAACAGAATATCAAAGCAATAATCTATTTGAAAACAATTTTGGTTTCAAACTTACTTGCTGAAGAGGTTCATCGATTATATAGGCACCAGTCAGCCTCCTATCTATCTTAATAGGCTTACTTTCTTGTTTCATTTCTTCGATGCACTTTGGAAGAGATTGAACATGATGAGTTACTACATTCAGTTTACAACTCAATACACAAAAGAAAATTCTAATCCATCTTTATGCTATACAGGGTGGAAAATGATTCATCTATGTCTCCTTTTCACAACTATATTTCTTTTTTCCTATCAGCAACTCCTAGTGATGATCACAATATTTCAAAGCAACATTATGATGTGGAAAACAGAATAGTGGATGCTGTTAGGAACAGATCAAAATCCTCCTGTCAAGGTGGTAGCTTTGCACCATATGCAGCCATTTTTCTACCTCTAAGTGCATAAATGGGGTTTATTTTCATAGATGTAGGACCTTTACAGACTGACAGCTTGAGGCCACTTTAACTGTCCTGGCTCAGTGCTAGGGAATCATGGGAATTGTATTTTTCTCTGGGACACTGAGCCTTCTTTGTCAGAGAGCTCTGGTGCCACAATAAACTACAGTTTCCATGATTCCTTAGCACTAAGCCAGGACAATTAAACTGGCCTCAAGCTGCATTATTTCTGGCAGTCTGTAAAGGCCCGTAGTCAGATCCAAACACCTGAGCATCTGCAGGTACATTTTAATCAAAATTTCCAAAGAAGTTCTAACATATGCAAGCTATATATGTCAAAGTCTATTGGCTTCACAAAGCTGTCCACCACTTTCACACTTTCTCTGAACCTTTGGTCAGGTAGAGCAAAACACTACAGTTTTCTACTACATATTGAAGCTAAGTGTTTTTCAGCTAATGTTACAAATATGAAACTAAGCCAATCTAAAAGAGTAGAATGCAAAAGTGAAAAGTCTACCAGTGTGATCTGGATGTATTTCTGTAGTGACAGAATACACAAAGTGCTAAATCAAAAGATAAACTAGACAATAGTTGAAACATTTTATGTATTTGAAATAGTTTTTTTAACTGTAGAAAGCCTCAGATGAGGAATGTAACCATGGGGAGATGGGGCTAATCCTCTCTTTTATACTATGGTGTAATAAAAATTGACTTGACAGCATGGTGTCACTAATACTCCACTCATGTGATTAATTTTCATCACACATGCAGCATAGGAAAAAAGAATACCTGCCCACATACACAAATTTACATGCTGCAGTCCCAATCCTAATTTCTCCTCACACCTGTTTGCAGTCATGCAGTTCATATAACCATCTTGGAGTAAAATGCTACTAGTATCAGATAGGCATTTTACACAACCCATCATTAATTGTATTATACAATTGTTTAAAGTAGTCTGCAACCATATCCTGTATTTTGAATTGAATTCTTTGAGTATGGTCACTTATGTGGCCAAATCAGCAACAGCTTTTCACAAGGCAGATGCAGAAAAAAGGCACTGATAACCATTCCCCAAAGTCTGCAGAAGTACAAAAACTTTAGGGGAAAATAGTAAGGATGAGTAGGGAGCTAAACAAAATGAAGAATGAGTATACTCAGTGATAACAGAATATTCACTGACTGCTTAACAGAGGAAGAAAAAAATCTCTGAAGAACAAGGAGAAGAAAAAGAAGTGGGTACAAAGGCAAATGTGATGAGATACAAACATTTTAAAATGATAGAGAAAAGTATCTCCAGGTCTGGATAGTCTATTTTGACATTTTTGTTATCCCATGAAAAGGTATTTTCCTGTTTACTCAATAAAGAAAGTAAAAATCCCTAGGATTCATCTTGGGAAAGATGAACCTAGAAAAATAATTCTAGTACACATTCTTATTTCTTACCTTAGTAATGCCAAATGATGTAGGAGGAAGAAAGGAGTGTTCACACTGTTCAAGGTACTTCTCTGAATTTGTTTTTCCAAATAAGAGTGTAACCACAAAGCCCCTATAAGAATATTATCATATTTTAAATTTTAAACATTAAACATTAAATGTAAATGCTAGTTTTGAGTAAAGTAGATCTACCCATCATTTATGAAGTTATGAAGTTCTCTGTGATTTAATGGGTTGAGCAATTGGACTAGCAATTGAATTTAGGCTAAGATGTATTGATTAATATTCTAAATAAAAATAAGAACACTCATATTTTGTTACCCAGGACACTTACAGTCAATACTAAGTGAATGTTGGCACAATAGTCTAAAAAAATAATGTTCATAAACAAGTGCATTTCTATGAATCTGAATTTGCTTAATATATCTAAATTTGCTTATTTCTCCATTGTGAATAGGAATTCACTGTAAATTCACCATGTCTGCAGCAAAAATTTGTAGAATACAGCTGTAAAGAGTTAATTAAGAACAGCAATATCCATAAAATGAAATGAGTTTATGAAAATAAATGAAAACACAGTGCAAAACAATACATGTTCAGTAATTTAGAAAGGTCGGGGGGGGATGCTTTAAGGCAGTGTTGGATGGAGTGGGCTTTTTTTCTGCCAGCACAGAGAGGTTGGCCCAATGTCAGAGATTCTACCTAGCCAGTAGCTCCAATGGCTTCCCAACCACTGGTGCACTATCAGTGTTGCGGCTGAAAAAAGAGTGATCTGAGAATGTATATGGGCAGCTGAGAAGCCACATGATCTCCTAAAGAAAGTTGAAAAGCATTATAAGAAATGGGAAATAATCTCCCACCTGGCATGGCCAGTATACACAGAATGATTTAGGGATGGCAATAATTTGTCACAGATACTTTCTCACAAATACTCTAGTGAGATTGTGCTGGTACATAACTTTACTGTACTATACTCAGGAGATGTGTGCCTAAGGGCCTTATAACAATTACAAAAGAAAGAGGGAGCAGGATAGAAGCAGCTTTCTGTTTACATCTTCACATGTTTCCAACAGAGAGGATCATAGGATCATAGAATCATAGAGTTGGAAGAGACCACAAGGGCCATCCAGTCCAACCCCCCTGCCATGCAGGAACTCCCAATCAAAGCATCCCTGACAGATGGCCATCCAGCCTCTGCTTAAAGACCTCCAAAGAAGGAGACTCCACTACCCTCCGAGGGAGTGTGTTCCACTGTCGAACCGCCTTTTGTCTTGCTGGAAAAATCTGTTTGGCAGAGTTATACTTTTATGACTGTCTCCCTCTGGAGGAAGAATGGAAGTACTATGACATCATGTGGGAAGGTAAGCAGAAAGCCGGTTCTATTTCGCAGCCTCTCATCTTTCTTTTGTAATGTGCTAAGACCCTAATTTAACTTGGAAGAAAGAAGACACGTTGAATTGCATATTTTGAATATGTAATAGGTAACAGTACTCCAACAACAAGGGCGAGATATCCTGAAATCATTTGCTGAACAGTTATGGCAACAAAGAACAAAACAGAAAAAAGGAATAATATTACAGTGTAGTTGTAGCAACTATGACTGGATTCTTTAATATTGTTATGTCTCTGAATACACCAAGGATCAATATGTTCTATTGATTTTAACCATGCTTGATCCTTTCTAATCCAGGTAGGCTCCCCACCACCACCAAACTACCTCAAATCAGAATGCATCATTCTTAATTTTAATAACTTTATTAAATACACAAAATGGTATATAATCACAGAGAAATTATATACTTACCCACCCACAAAGCAGAGGATATAAAATGCGAAATAAAATATAGCAAATGGTCCAAATGTTATCAGAAAAAGCACAACACAAAGGCTTCCCCATCCCCATATGGAAAGACTGGTCTGGAATAAAATGAGACACAAAACAAGTAAAGTTACAATATTATCTAAAATAACAGCAGTCAAATCATCTCTTACCTTTTTTTGAACTTAGGAACCTCCTCCTTTTTTGAACCTCCTCCTGTAGAAGAGGCAGACATTTTTCTGCCTCTTTTGTGCAAGTGAGAAGATTTTATTTAAAAAAAAGTTTTGAAAGGGATATCTCTTACAATTCTAAATGAAAGAAAGAGGGGGCAAAGGATATCCTTAATAAAGCTAATTCTGCTCTTAATAAAGTTAAGACAGTCAGAATCCTAAATGTAATTTTAAAAAAAACATGTCCTTAATACACACACACACACACACACACACACACCTTCTTTACCTCTTAACCATAGTATAAGACAAATTCTTAGAATGCCGCTCCCCTTTCCCATCAATTCTAAATGAGATTTTGAACTTATCTTCAGTCCACCCCACTGGATGGCTCAAGCATGAGGAAGAAGCAAAGACTGGAAAATTTCAGCCTCCACTATTTAGAACCCAGAAAGAGAGAGCTTTGAATATCCAGGTTAATTTTAACCAGTTTTAGCAGGAGTCCCACTTGAAATAACATTAAATTTGGGGTGCCGGAGCACCTGGCTTCCTCCCAGTGTCTAAATTTTGTTTTTTGTTAACATACTCCTAAACAAACATAGTTTTTTGTCACAAATTTCAGTAGAACTTGTAAACTGTTAGGAACAAGATGTAAAGTACTATTAAGTGAAAAATTAATTTTCTTAATATATTTGTAAATTCTGTAAAAAAAAATTTTTTTAAAAATAGTATATTTATACATACATTGATAATGAGAATATGCAAACAAAACCTTTCAGACAATTTTAGAAATTTATTTTACCATTTCCCAACCAGTTAAAGAACTGAGGAAAACTAGTCTTCTCCCCCCTCCAAAAAAAATCCTAAAATACCACTCAGATCTATTATTTGTTCAAGAAAAATGGAATAGAACTAATATGAGTTCTGGTAATCTTAAAGAAGATTTTCAAAAGATCTAATTGGCTTCAAAGGAAAGAAAAGTATTTAATTGAATAGCAATCCAGAAATGGCTATGGAAACCTAAACCTACTCTCAGCCATCAGCTAACTAGCACAGTTAATCTGCATAAAACTGCCTGAACCATTAGCCACAGATAGTAACAAATCACAAGATGAAGCAGTTTCAACAGCTCTCCGCCAGAGGGCATATTGGACACAATTCTGTACCTCTTTGAAAGGCGATAACATTGTGTCTTAAACTTTCTCATTCTGTAATTTATTCAGATACTCTATTAAAAAAGGGTGAGATACGAAATGGGAAATTACAAGCAAACAAATAACCGTATGTGCAATCTAATAAAAATGAACATTTTGACTCATCTATTTCAATGAAAGTGATTATTCTGCTTTAATGACTTTTGTTTTATACTAAGCAACAAACTAAATTTTAAAACTCACTAGAAGTGGATAGGTTTGCACCTGTGATCTCCATAAATGTAGTTAAGAAACTGGATGGCTCCCATCAGGATAGCTCTACTGCCCAAAGAGAGGCTTGCTTGTCTCTTCCTGGGAACTAGAGGTCCTGCTTTCCCCAGGACACTTTTGAAGACTGTCTTCTCTGATGGTTCCAACTCAACCCTCTTTCCTAGTCCTTGTTCTGTCTCCCGAGTGAAAGTGCCACCCAACCTTCCCAGTCACAGGCAACTTGCTGTCTCAGGCAACTTGCAGGAGCAGATGAAGCCAAGGCAGTTGAGAACATGGCTGTGAAGGGCCTTGGCTTCATCTGCTCCTGCAGGACGTTTGACCTCAATCCATTTGGTATATTTGCTCTATATGACAACACTTCCCCCAGTCTATTTCTGGTCCCTGGCTCCTTTCTGCTCCCAGGTAAGCTATTTATCATAATAGGATCCTTACTCCTTTGTCACTGTGGTTACACCTTAGCAATCACGCTGACCGCCCCCTTCTGACTTAGGTACTTCTGGCTTTAGCTTCTATATGACTATTACCAAGTTCTCTTCTACTTTCCTTTAAATGACCTGGAAGATTTACATCACTCCTGAATATATTTAAACCAGATGCACCCCAGCTCCAATGACCAGCCGCAATGGCCAGTTTATGATATGCACTGTAATTTGTTCATTTAAAAAAAAAAATTAAACAGCAGCATGATGTAGTGGTTTGAGAGTTGGACTACGACTCTACAGACCAGGGTTCAATTCCCAGCTCAGCCATGAAACCCACTGGGTAACCTTGGGCAAGTCACACTCTCAGCCTCAGGGGTAAAAGGCAATGGCAAACCTCTTCTGAACAATCTTGCCTCATGGTCTCCATAAGTCAGAAATGACTTGAAGGCACACAATACACAACACACATACAGTCTAGCTCCACTGTGGTCTACCTTTGTACCAGGCAGACTAATTACCATACTGAAAAGAAAACATCCCAAACTAAGTGTCTGCTCCTAACTATACTGAATGTCCTACTACTGGGTCCCACATACATTTTTCCCAGGGAAGAAGATATGAATTACATACCCCAAGAAAAGCTATCCAGGGGTAGCCATTTTGGCCATCCAGCAAAATACAATAATATTCAAAATCCACAAAATACCTTTGTTTGACCAATCAAAATACACAAAACACATGTTGCCAGCTTTCAAATCTCCACTGGCTTCATCATCAGGCAAGAACCCCAAAAACTCAGTCCTTTGTAAGGGATTACTTCTCCTCAATGCCCTTTTGCTCTCTAATATCAGCTAAAACACTGCAAAGATAACTTTTATTGTACCAGTCTTGCTCATCTGAGTTAATGGGTATGAAGGAATGAAAAGCTTATTTGTTTCCATCTGCACAGAAAGCAACGTTGACTAAAGCTGCATTTTTTCCCAGGGAGCAATTTAGTTTTTTTCTTTGCTGAGAGCCACTGTGAAGCAGTGGCTTGAGCAGGGGTTGGCAACCTATGGCCCGCGTGTAGATTACAAAATGGCGCCCGCGCTCACGCGCACATGCACACAACAGCAGGCACCATTTTGGAAGGCCACACCACGGCTGTGCAGCCGCCGTTGCGCCTTAAGAAGGCCGCACCGCGGCTGCACTGGGCAAATTCGCCCGGCTCAGGCATGGGGGAGCCTTTCCAAGGCCCAGGGAAGCCCTACCACGCCTGCGCCGGGTGAATTCGCCCGGCGCAGGAGCGGGGGGCTTCCTGCGTCACGTGTGCATGCGGACGACGGCAGCGGCATGCGCATGCACGCCCAGGGGTGGAAAACGCACGTGTGCCCGCCCAGCCCCCCACGCCATTTCCCCCCCGGCCCCCCGGCAACAAAGGTTGCCGACCCCTGGGCTTGACCATTGCATTAAGATAATGGGAGACCAGGGTCTGAATTCCCATTCGGCCATGGAAACCACTGGGTGACCCTGGGCAAGACACATTCCCTGAGCCTCTGAGGAAGACAAAGGCAAACTCCCTCTGAGAAAAAGTGCCAAGAAAACCCCATAACAGCTTAGCCTTAGGGTCACCCTGAGCTGGAAATGACTTCAAGACACACAACAACAAAACCACTTTGCTTTCTACTTCATAAACATATGACTATTACGCCTCTCATTTTTCAGCTTCTGTCCTACAAGACCACATATACAATATCTTTAAGAAAGTGCCTAAGGTACACAGGATTTCAAGATGTATCTTGTAATTTTACTATACTATGTAGCTCTCGGCTAGTCATGTGACTAAAAT
>CM034710.1:90974596-90990833 GCA_020142125.1 Phrynosoma platyrhinos | reverse complement strand
GTGGACAAAGGGCAGTAAAACACAGGCAATCGAATTTCAAATCCATTAGCAGCAGCAAAGTAACTTCCATCTGTATATATTCACTGTACTCTATGTCTGAGAACTGAATAGCAAAGTTTCAATAGGCAACAGAACCCGTCTGTTCTTGGAAGCTAAGCAGGGTCAGCTCTGGTTAACACTTGGGTGGGAGACTGCCAATGAATACCATTGTATGCTGTAGCCTATATTTCAGAGGAAGGAACTGGCAAAACCACCACTGAGTATTCCTTGCCTAAGAAAACTGGAATCTGTGGGATCACCATAAGTTGACAGTCATATACACATGCAAAGATTCTAACTTGTTGAAAGAGATAACTAGAAATCCCAATAAGGCAAGATTCTTTAACAGTCATGGTAGGCAGGAACCATAAGAAAGGAGCCAACTGTCTGTGCACACCAGTAGAGTTTATTCATGACAAGCCAGAATCCCAAAGAAATCTGGTTTGTGGTTTTTTTTTGTGCATCTGTAAATAATGCCACTGACTAGAAGTAGCTAAGTTCACCAATAAAAATACCATCCCAGTTGTAAGCTTATTATGGTAGATTTAATTTAAACAAATTATATTTAAATCAAATTAAACATATTTGTTAAAAAAATTAAAATGTTCACTGGGTAGCAAGGCCCACTGAACACAATATGGCTTATACATATAGGACAGCACTGTTAAGAACCTGTATATTGACATATGTAGCATAATACTGTAACATAAAAATAAAGCCATTCATATGTGCATCTTCCAATTATCCTCAAATGTAATTACAAGAACCCAGGTAAAAGGCTAATGCAGAAGCTATATCTCATTGTTGCTCATTTCACAGACATCAGTACACAAATATTGGCTAAGTATTTGTGGTGCAAGGCATCTTTGTCTCCAAATCTTACATCTGTAGAAATCCACTAGTACCACCCTGCACCTTTCATTCTGGAATGTGCATATCTGAATAGGATCAAAGTGAAAGATTAAAAAAGAATGTTCTTATTTGACCTCAACATATCCAATAAAAACACATACTTCAGTTCTTCAAGAGTAAAGAAATCCTAAAGGAAAAAAGTAACTTCTCAACACAAATATCCCATTACTTGTCATAATTCTCCAGTTCATGTAAGAACAAGTGAACTTTTAAGTCACGCTGCAGCACAAACAGGAAACACAGGTAGAATTAATGTTTTACAGTACAGGTTGTGAATATGGATCTGCCACAAATTAACCAGGTGTGGCATTAAAGATGTCATTATCTCTCAGAGTCAGTGCATCTCCATACTGAATTCCCTACATAGTTGTAAGAAATTATCAAGATAGTATAAGTGAAGAAGCATTCTGAAAACTCAAACTACTGCCTAAATAATATTTTATTATCATTCTTATTTGCTTCTAGCTTTTCCTACACCGGGTAGAATAATGCATATGTAACAGCTTTTCTGGTAAAAGACCACAAAAGTTTCCAATTTAAACTGAACCTTCCCACGCAACAACATTATTTTTATATACCGTACTTTCCTGCTTCATAGATTACTGAGGCAGCAACATGGAAGCGTCAACAAGTTAACCTGAAATCAGTTTACTTACTGGCCTGAGAAAAATAAGAATAAAAGAAGCCATATTCATCCAGACCACTGGCCTGTAAGTCTCAATATTTTGTTCATGCTGTGGCCAATCAGTTACCTATGGGAAACCTGCCAGTGAGACAAGACCACAACTGCACTCTCCTTCATGGCTTCAGGCAAGATATACTGCAGCACACTGTCACCAATACTAGGGGTAATAAAGGCACAAGCTTCCAATAATTTATCTAAGCATCTTTTAAAGCCATCCAAGTTGAAAGCCATCACTATGGTCGAAAACACACTGCAGAAATGATCCAGTCTGAGACTGTTTTAACTGCTCATGTTAGGGAATCCTGGGGATTGTAGTTTATTCTAGCGCCAGAACTCTCTGACAGAGAATGCTAAATGTCTCACAAAACTACAGTTCCCATAAATCCCTAGCATTGAGCCAGGGAAGTTAAAGCGTCTCAAACTGGATTATTTCTGCCTATATCTTGGGGCAGTGAGTTCCCAGTGGGTTACTGGTTTTATTTGATGACTCTGGGTTCTAGCATTCTGATAATGTTTTTCCTTAAATTTATATACTTTTATCAGAGTGTGCTATACCTTTTCTCCATCAATTCTGTTTTAAATACTTTTATTCCATTTAATTAACTGTTTATAATTGGTTTTTACTATTATTTCAGCTGTATTCTCTTTTAATCCATTTCGCAAGATGCCTAATGTCCTGCAGGAGCATAAAGGTAGGATATATATATAAAATGCAGATCACATTTTCCCTTACTTGCCATTTTATTAAAGAAACATAAGCTGTCATTTTTCCTCACACAGTAGCTGCCCAGTCTCTTGGTGGTTTTGGTTACCCTTTTCTGTACCTCTTCCAGTTCTATAACATCTTTTTTAGTGTATAAATTATTCCAGATGACATCACATCATGGGTTTTATTAAGGACAGCAGAGTAGTGTCAGTTTTATTTTCAATTCCCTTTCACCTGGAATTCACCTTTTTATAGCCACCACAAACTAGGTTGACATTTTCACTAAGCAATCCACAACACTAGCCCAGATCCCCTCAGTGCATAGATGAAACTGAGAAGTTCTGACCTAATATGTATCACTTTGCTTACACCAGCGGTTCTCAAATAGTGGGGCGGGCTCCCCAAGGGGGGCGCGAGGCTCCGTAAAGGGGGGCCCGTTACGGCTGGAGAGAGGGAGATTGTCCCAGCACAGCCCCAGTAGCAGCCCGACGTGCTCTATCCTGATTGGTCAAACCCGCCCATGTGACTATTTACAGTTGCACGGGGGGCACAAAATGTTTTCTTCTTTCCTAGGGGGGGTGTGACAGAAAATAATGGAGAAGCACTGGCTTACACTAACTTGTGTTTATCATTTTTCTGCCTTTCTCCTATCTAAAGAACCCTTTTAGTGCTCTTTACAATCTACTGTAGATCATACTACTTCAAATAATTTCATATCAATGGCAAGCTTACCCTCCTCACTACTTAACTCAATTTCGGAGCACCCAAACTTGTGATTAACAGTGTAACAGATGCTGTGTAACCAGGACATCTTATTTTCACATATTATCATCTCTGTTTAAATGGGTTTCAGGCACCAGCATAAAGAAAAAACACTGCCCAAGACTCCACAGAGGGCCTGAACAGACTGCCAGAAATAATCCAGCTTGAGACCACTTTAACTGCCCTGGCTCAATGCTAGGGAATCATGGGGATTGTAGTTTTTTCTGAGACATTGAGCCTTCTCTGTCAGAGACCTCTGGTGCCACAATAAACTACAGTTCCCATGATTCCCTAGCACTGAGTCAAGGTAATTAAAGTGGCCTCAAGATGGATTATTTCTGGCAGTCTGTTCAGGCCCAGAGTTGCTGCAAAACCAAGGGCCCAATACCATAAGGAAGCGCAATTTGCTTAGTAAATTCTAGATCAATACCTTTAAGGCGAAAGTATTAGTAAACTACTTCACATATTATAGAATGTCACATATTATAGAAAAATACCATTGTTTAGGGGGTTTAGCGTAGGATTAAGTCTCTGGAGACCAGGATTTGAATCCCAGATCGACCACGGAAACTGACTGAGTGACCTTGGGCAAGGCACATTCTTTCAGACTCAAAGAAGGAAGGCAATGGCAAGGCCCCTCTGAACAAATCTTGCCAAGAAAAACCTGTGACAGGTTCACCTTAAGGTCACCATAAGTGTGAAATGGGCTGGAAAAACAACAAACTCATAAGTCAACAACAGTTGTGCCTCTTGAAAGATCCTGAGCACACAGCAGCAAAGAACAAACTGCACCATCTTCGACTCTGTGTAGTTGAAAAGTCTCCAAACACCTTTACTTAAAAAAAAAACAACTGTAGTTTTCATGCTTTAACTTGGTACCACACAGGAATCAACTCTTTACACCAAAAGAGAATCACTGGCATTCAGCCAAGAACTTAGCATACAAGCACTATGAAATCAGCCATTCAGAGTGCCTGAGAATGTACCAAACTTAAAGGAAAACAAAGATACAGCTATGTTAGTTGGAAAATCAGCATACAAAGAGATCTTGTAGCTCCTTTGAGACTAAGGGCCTGAAGAGACTGCCAGAAATATTCCAGCTTGAGACCACTTAAACTTCCCTGGCTCAACTTCCCTGGCTCATGGGAACTGTAGTTTATTGTGCCACCAGAGTTCTGACAGAGAAGGCTAAATGTCTCAGAAAAAAACTACAATTCCCATGATTACCTAGCACTGAGCCAGGACAGTTAAAGGTGGTCTCTGGCAGTCTGTTCAGGCCCTATCTGAGGGAAAGAATCAGGTAGCATGAGCTTTCATACACTTGAGCCTACTTCTTAACCATGCATCTAAGGAAGTAGGCTCAAGTCCACCAAAGCTGATACTGCCAACTTGTTTCTTTCAGTTAGTCTTAAGGGTGCTACAAGACCCCTTTGCATTAATGAAAAACAGAGAATGACGAGGCTATGCTTCCTTCACATACAATCACACTCGCAATCATAATCATACATACATATATATGCCAAGAAATTTTGGGGCTGTTTTCTGTATCTTTTTTGCACTCTGACAGGTCTTTTAAAGACAACACTGACACACTTGATGTCCCTACCTGTCCAAAATTAGCAGCACAATCCCATGGAAGAAACATATGAAGCTGATAAGGAAACTGCTGGGCAGTATACAACAAAGCATTATAACCTGGAACCAGGACTATCCATCCCTCTTAGCTCATGACAGAAAGGGTGCACATCTACACTGTAGAAATAATGTGGTTGGATTCCCAGCTCAGCTATGAAAGCCACTGGGTGACCTTGGGCAAGTCATACTCTCTCAGCCTCAGGGGAAGGCAATGGCGAACCTCCTCTGAACAAATCTTGCCAAGAAAACCAGATGATGGTCACCTTAAGTCAGAAATGACTTGAAGGCACACAACAAACACACGCCACTTTAAGTGCTGTAGCTCCATCCTATGGAATCCTTGGATTTGTAGTTTTACAAGGTCTTCAGCCTTCTCTTCCAAAACAGTTAAAAAACTGCAAATCCCAGGATTGTGTAGGATAGATCCAGGGCAATTAAAGTGGTGCATTATTTCTAAGAGCTAGCAAAGCGCAATGGATTAAGCGTTAGACTATGACTTTAGAAACCAAAGTTTGAATCCTGGCTCAACCATGGAAACCCACTGTGTGATCTTGGGCAAAGCACACTCTCTCAGCCTCAGAGGATGGCCATGGCAAACCCCCTCTGAAGAAACTTTGCCAAGAAAACCCTGTGGTAGGGTCACCTTAAGGTGGCCCTAAGACAACTTGAAAGTACACAACACACACTGCAGAAATAATCCAGTTTAAGACCGCTCAGTGTTAGGGAATCCTGGGGCTTGTAGCTTATTGTGGCACCAGAGCTCTCTGGCAGAGAAAGCCTAATGTCTCACAAAACTACAGTTCCCAAGGTTCCCTAGCACTGAGCCAGGGATTTCTGCAGTGTGTTTTGGCCCAGAGATAATATTTTTAAAATAAAGGGGGGGGGGTGTTTTCATTCCCAGGGACTTTGGGAAATTCGCCAGGAATGAAAGCTGGAGCTCCATGTCGAATCCACTCCAGGAGGCCTAGTGGAGAACAGTACATTATCTTGAGCAGGCATTAGCTTAATCATACTGACGTCTCTTCTTGAAGCAACAAGCCAAAGGAACCGGCCTGGTCGCTCGCCACTGAGGCGACAACAACACACACAACGCACAATGCACAAAACCACTCGAGACCGACGCACCCGACCTCAAAAGAAGCCGCCCAGGGGAGGACCAAAACAAAAGGCCCCAAAGAAAGTCCTCCAAAAGAAGGCAGCACCCAGGAGGGAGCGAGAGAGGACTACCTTCCCTCACAAAAACAGGCTGGCCAGGCATCGTCGTCCCCCCCCCTTTTTTTTTCACTGCCTTTAGCCCAGGAGGGGTTCCAAAACACCCTCCATTTTGAGCAGGACTAAAGGCCTAAGCAGACTGCCAGAAACAGTGCACATTAAATTGAGGTACTGCCCTGGCTCAGTGCTAGGGAATCATGGGAACTGTAGTTTATTGTGGCACCAGAGCTCTCTGACAGAGAAGGTTCAATGCCTCAGAAAAAAATACAATTCCCATGACTCCCTAGCACTGAGCCAGGGCAGTGCCTCAATTTAATGTGCACTATTTCTGGCAGTCTGCAAAGGCCCTAAGAAGCGTCCACTAGGTCCTCCACTTTTTTCCTCTCTCGAAGGTCCTCCATTTTGCGGTGAGGAGGACGAGGACCTCTGGTCGCCCTGCCCACCAAACCAGCAGCCTCCCCTCTCTTTCCTCTTCTCTTTCCGGCCCTTTGTTGTTGTTGGTATTGTTGTTTTCTTCTTCTTCTTTTTACCTCAGCTAACATTATTAACTCGCGGTGGAAGCCTCCGGCTCTTTTAGCCCCGCCGCATGGCGTCGGTTGTGCCCAAGCAAACGTCTGCCTCTCGCCTTCCGCCGCCGCAAGGGAAACAACGGGGGCCAGCCGGCTGTCAGCCTCCTCCTCTTTCTCCTCAGCGGTCCCTTCGTGCCGCCAGCCCCGGAACAACCGCCACTGCCGCCGCCGCCGCCGCCTCCGCAGGTCGCTCAGGAGCGGCGGCCATCTTGAGGAGGCTACGTGAGGCGCCTCCTCAGCCGCCCATTGGGGTGGCGAGGCGCGGGGTAGGCCGCTCCGCCTCGGCAGTTGCCCTGCGGCTCTTCCCACCGGCGCCTCCCCTCAGGACGGCTCACGCCCACAGGCCGCTTTCCTCTCAGGAGAGACACACAAGGGTCAGATATGTGTAACGCGGTTCTAGGGCTCAGGAGCGACACTGGAGGGTTTATACGAGTTTCTCACACGGGGGACAGTTGGAAGTATAAACGGTGGTTAACCTGCCATTATAATCCCTCACTTGAGCTAATGGTCTTCACACGACGTTGGGCGCAAAGTGCTATTCTGCGAATAACCCGATTATCCTGCTATTGTGCTAATGGTTTTCACACGACGACGACGACGACATCAAGGTGAAATGTGATTCAAGTGCCATTAACCCGTGAATAACCAGGCAAGAAGCAGCAGCAAATAATTCATTAGCACAGTTGTGGCATTATCATGGGTTATTCACGGGATAATGACGCTTTGTGCATGACGTTGTGTGAAATTGTGCAGTTTTCTCCAGTTAATCACTATTTAAATTCCCAATTTCTCCCCAGGACGAAATTGGTGATTAACCCATCAAAATCACACAATTGAGATTTTCACATGACATCATGCACAAAGTGCTGTTAGCCTATGAATAACCCCTAATAATCCCACAATTGCACTAATGGTTTTCACACAACGTTGTGGGCAAAGCACTATTATCCCGTGAATAACCCGTGATAATCCTGCAATTGTGCTAATGGTTTTCACACAATGGAGTTTATCACATGGGGGACAATTGGAACTATAAACGGTGGTTAACCTGTCATAATCCCTCAATTGTGCTAATGGTTTTCTTATGATGTCATGCGCAAGGCGCTATTATCCCATGAATAACCTGTGATAATCCTACAATTGCGCTAATATTTTCACACAACGGAGTTTATCACATGGGGGACAATTGGAAGTATAAACGGTGGTTAACCCGATATGATAATCCCACACCTGTGTTAATGGTTTTCACACGACATCGTATTCAAAATGATATTATCCCATGAACAACGTGATTATTGTACAATTGTGCCAATGATTTTCACACAACATTGAGGTGAAATGTGATTAGCCCTGGTGGCGCAGTGGTTAAATGCCTGTACTGCAGCCACTCACTCATAGACCACAAGGTTGTGAGTTCAATACCAGCCAGGGCTCAGGCTAGACTCAGGCCTGCATCCTTCCAAGGTTGCTAAAATGAGTACCCAACTGTTGGGGGGCAATGAGCTTACAGTTGTAAATCACTTAGACATCCCATAGTGCGATATGAAGCGGTATATAAATGAAGCTGCTTTGCTATGATTAAAGTGCCATTAACCCATGAATAACCAGGCAAGAAACAGCAGCAAATCATTCAGCACTTTAATCATATTTCACCTTGACATCGTGTGAAAACTATTAGCACAATTTTATGATAATCACTGGTTATTCACAGGATAATATCACTTTGAACATGACGTCATGTGAAAACCATTAGCGCAAGTGGGGGATTATCATGAGTTAATCACCATTTATACTTCCAATCGTCCCCCGTGTGATAAACTCCATTAGAAGAGTTGGAAGAGATCTCCCCCAGGGCCATCCAGTCCAATCCCATTCTGCCATTCAGGAACTCACAATGAAAGCACACACACCCAACAAATGGTCATCCAGCCTCTGATTAAAAACTTCCATGATTCCATAGCAAGCCCTTTCCCACAACACACAATGAGAAATGATATTACATGTTGAGTCAGTATCACCTGGTGAAAAGTATTAACAGTTCATGCATCTGAGAAAGCAGACCATGACTATGAAAGCTTATGCTACAACTTTTTTTTTTTTTTACTCAAAAGTGCCATAAAATCCCTTTGCATGCTGATATTCCTGACTAAGGGGGGAAGCAGACGAGGGCCCTGGGCCGGTGCGCTGCGGGGCCGTAGCCTCCGCACCTCGGCACACCGGCGGCATCCCTGGAAGGAGCGCTAAATCAGCACTCCTTCCTCAAGACAGCGAAAGTGCGCCCTAAACGCGTAAGGCGCACTTTCGCTGTCTTTTCCGCCGCAGCGACTGCAGTCACTGCGGCGGGAGGTTGCCCTGGGAGCGCCGGCCGTGCGGAGGGCCGGCAGCTCCCAGGGCGACCTCAGGAAGAGGAAGGAGCGCCGTGCGTGCAGCTGCTCCTCCTCTTCCTGGGCTCGGAGACGACTATTAGTCGTCTGCCGAGGCCCTTCCATGACTAAATCACAGAGTTGGAAGAGACCACAAGGGCCATCAGTCCAACCCCCTGTCATACAGGAAAACACAATCAAAGGAACTCCAGCAGATGGCCTTCCACCCTCTGTTTAAAAACCTCCATAGAAAGAGACTTCACTACTCTCCAAGGGAGTGTATTCCACCGTTCAAACAGCTCTTATTGTCAGGAAGTTCTTCCCAATGTTGACTTACATCCATTGCTCCGGGTCCTGTTCCCTGGAGCAGCAGAAAACAAGCTTGCCCCATCCTCAATATGACACCCCATTAAATACTTAAAGACGGCTATCATATCACCGCTTAACCTTCTCTTCTCCAGGCTGAACATCCCAGCTCCCCAAGTCTCTCCTCATAACGCATGTTTTTCAGACCTTTCACTATCCTTTTTGATCCTCCTCTGGACACTCTCCAGCTTTCAACATCCTTTTTGGATTGTGGTGCCCAAAATTGAACACAGTACTCCAGGTGAAGTCTGTCCAAAGCAAAATATAGTGGGACTATTACTTACCTTGATCTAGGCACTATACATCTATTGATGCAGCCTAAAATCACATTGGCCTTTTTAGCTGCCTCATCACACTGTTGACTCATGTTCAATTTATGCTCTAATTTGACTCCTACATCCCTTTCACATGTACTGTTGTTAAGCCAGGTGTTCCTGTCCTGTATGTATGCATTTAATTTTTTCACCCTAAGTGCAGTACCCTACATTTCTCCCTGTTGAAGTTCATTTTTAGTGCACCTCTTTTTTATCTTTTTAATTGTATTGTTTTCTAATATTGTGAAGCTTCTCTGAGTCCCAATTCTGGGAAAAGAGTGGGATACAAATTAATAATAATAATAATAATAATAATAATAATAATAATAATAATAATACTTTTGGCCCAGCTTTCTAATCTAGTGACATCACTGCTGCTCAGACACCTACCTTTTGGCAAAATCAGGCTGTGGCATTCACCTGCTTCCCTTTAAAATGCTTTAAGAGATTATGGAAGTGGGGTGAAGCTCAGTAGGAGGAGAAAGGAGAGGCCCCAGAATTATTTAAAATTAAAATTTCAAAATTTTAATTTTAATTTTTTAAAATTGCATTTAAAAATTGTTCTTTTTAAATTTCCATTCATCACATTTTAACCAAATCTTCACTAGGTATGTGTAAATACATTTAGGTTGTGCATATGATATTGTAATTTGAAGGTATAGTTTTAATTTTGCAAGTTGTTTATGTCACAACTGTTAGCGTTGCATTCAGTGGTATATGGGAATCACAATTTACAAATAACATCAGTGGAAAAAAGCAATACTAAGGTTTCTGTATGATGTGAAATGGGAGGAGGTCAATGGGGGATGACGCCATGAGGGACCATACCTGGTGACACTAACCCTAGGGACGCCACAAGCTGCTTGCCTCAGAAGAGAGAGACACAGGTGTTCTCCGTGGTTTTTCCTTCCCACATTCAGAAACCCAGTGGCCTCACTAGAGTCACCCGGTGCGGTAACTCCTAGTGTCACCCGCTCCATTGACTTCTTCCTATCCCACACCATACAGAATCCTTAGTTGTGCTTTTAGTACTCTTATGTTACTCATAAACCATATTTCCCATATATTACTGAATGTAATGGCAACAGTTGTGACATAAACAACTAGCAAAATCAAAAATATATACACCATACAGAAGCCTTAGTAATCGCTGAATGTCATGGTAATCATGACTTAAAACAACTCGTCCAATTAAAATTATACTTTTAAATTATAATATCATACAGCCTAAATGTATATGTGTATACATAGTTTCTTGTGCTTAAAGTGAAAATTTAGTAAAAGGTGATGTTTTTTTAAATTTTTTTCAAAAGAACCAATTTTTAAAAATTATTTTTTAAATTAAATTTTAAATATATTTTTTTTAAATCTAGGGCTTCTCCTTTCTCCCACTGAGCCTCATTCCACTCACACCATCAGGATTTTAAAGGGACACAGTGCATTTCTGCCCAAAGGCAGATGTTTCAGGAGCAGTGGTGTCACTGCCCCTTAGTGTGTTGCCTGGTGCAATTTACACCCCACACGTCCTCCAGTGACACCACTGGGGTGTATGTGTGTAATGAGGTATAGGGCTCAGTGGGTGTGTGGACCACACTAGGTGACACCCTAAGGGGGTGACACCACTGTTCCTCAAATGCCTACCTTTTGGCAGAAACGGGCTGTGGCATTCACACTTGTCCCTTTAAAATGCTTTAAGAGATGGTGGGAGTGGGGTGAAGCTCAGTAGGAGGAGAAAGGAGAGGCCCTGGAATTTTAAAAAATTCAAATTTTAAATTTCAAAATTTTATTTTTTTTTAAAAAAATTGAAATTTGAACCCCCATAATGATGCCACTGCAAAAGACACAGGGCTGTAAAATTGGTTTAGGGTGGCTGTACGTGTGTGGAGAAGGGCATCTACATTGTGGAAATAACGCAGTGTTGACACCATTTTTAACTGCTGTGGCTCTGTCCTGCAGAATCCTGGTATCTGTCATTTTTGTGAGGCACTCACCAGCACTCTTGGGCAGACAAGAGACCTTGTTAAACACAACATATCCCAGGATTCCACAGGATGGAGTGACAGCATTTAAAGTGATGTCAAATTGCATTATTTGTACAGGGTAGGGATGCTCTCCCAGCAGGATGACCAGATGTCATCACCACAAAGGAGGACAAGGAAGACTGCAAAAATGTAGCACATTCCAAGAAAAAATGTGGACATGACAAAATAAAGGTAAAAATGCTCCTAGAAATATAAATTCTTTTGGAATTCCTCCTGGACAGGCAGCTGAAATGGAGGATGCATCCTGGAAAAGGAGAACGTCTGGTCACCCTGGGCACCAGCACCTTATTAAAAACTACACATTCCAGGATTCCATACAATGGTGTTACCAAACCTAAAGTGGTGACAAGCCTCATTATTTGTACAGTGTAGATGCACCCCTACTTGTGTGGTGAACAGCATTGGGTTGAGAAGGCCCCTCTCCATGTCTCACACCACCCCAAGCACAAAGTCGACAGAAATAGGGACTTTATAAGCCTTGCTTGCCTCATGAAGTTATTGTATGGATAAAATGAGGGAGCTCTGCTGATCTAGAAGCTGCAAGTAAAATATTTTCATGGAGACTGCATCTGCACTGCAGAAATAATCCAGTTTGATACTCTTTAACTGCCATGGCCCAGTGCAAGAGAATTCTGGGAATTATAGTTTGCTGTGACACCAGAGCTCTCTGACAGAGAAGGCTAAATGCCTCACAAAACTATAGTTCCCAGAACTCCATAGCATGGAGCCAAACTGCATCATTTCTGCAGTGTGGATGCAACCCTGGACAACTAGGGACACAAATACACTCCTTTGGGTTCCATTCCCAAATATCAGCAGGCAAAGGGATCTTGTAACCCCTTTGAGACTAACAGTGCAAAAGAAGTTATAGCATAAGCTTTGGTAGATTTGGTGTACTTCTTCACCTTTGCATACTGATATTCCAGACCTGTAACAGGGCTACATCTCTGATTTCTAGCCCCAAATATATTAGGGCATCCCATATAATGGGACTCACTTCAGCTTATGATAGTGCTGCATTCCTAGTGTTCTTCCTTTCTTAACCACACTGACACACTCATCTAAAAAGTTCAGAGACACAGCCCTGTTAGTCTGGAAAATCAGTATGCAAAGATGCTGCATCGTCTAAAGAGTATTGCCCTTTTCACACCCTTTCAGCACTTGCTTATGGGTGTTGTCAAATATGGATTCTTAACTTCTTCACTAACGGCTGAAAGACAGGAACTGCTGGTTGTACCAAATTAATCAACTTCAGTGTCTAGTTTTGTATCTTTGATGGATCCAGAAAGGCATAGCAGGACAGCAGACTTTTTACAGCAGAATGCCAAGCAACAGATGGGTCTAGAAGGGGTTGACAGGGCAGGTTTGGAACAGAATAGCACTCATACATGAGCCAGAATAACAGATTGCTGTGACCGATGCAGAGGCTGGGGACTGGTTCCCAGTTCCTTATTTCTCTGAAACTTCAAAACAGAGTCAGCTGAATCAGGAACTGAATTATTTATGTCCTTGCACGCATATTTTTGCACACTGCACATTGTGAAGCCCAGCAACAAATAAAGAACTGTTGCTGTACACTCTACAGTAAACTTTAGTTCATCTGAAGTTGTACGCCTGCATGTCCAGAGCTGTGTTGTTCATCACAATGCTGCTCACACTGGTGGCCATGGACTACCAAACCGGTTAACCAACAACCAGTGACCAGTGAGATTCTAGAAAAGAAATACAATTGTTGCAAATAAGCACAAACATGCTGGATCCTGGTACACTGGGAAAATAATCGCCAGTCTCCCACATCAGATAAACTGAGAAGTATAGCTTTATCTGATTGTGTTCCACCAACATTTTTTGTACGCACAGGGCACCGTCATACTTGATGGCAATTCTAATAATAACCCAAATTGTTACAAATGAATAAAGAACTAAAGGCCTAAGCAGACTGCCAGAAATAGTGCACATTAAATTGAGGCACTGCCCTGGCTCAGTGCTAGGGAATCATGGGAACTGTATTTTTTTCTGAGACATTGAGCCTTCTCTGTGAGAGAGCTCTGGTGCCACAATAAATTACAGTTCCCATGATTCCCTAGCACTGAGCCAGGGCAGTACCTCAATTTAATGTGCACTATTTCTGACAGTAAAACTCTACATGTTGATATCAGCTTTGGGTCATCATATATATCAGGGGTAGGCAAGCTTTCCCCTTTAAGGGCCGAGGGACTTCAGCTCCCAGAAGCCTCAGCCATGTTGGCCAATAGTCCCATGTTGGCCAATAGCTCCTGAGATTCTGGGAGCTGAAGTCCCTCGGCCCTTAAAGGGGAAAGGTTTCCTACCCCTGATATATATTCATATACTGTACTTAAGAGGGTGTTAATATGTGACTGCAGTGGGAATTACAGATACCTTAGAATATGGCTGTGTCCGTACTACAGAAATAACCGGATTGACACCACTTTAACTGCCCTGACTCAGTGCTATGAAATCCTAGGATTTGTAATTTGTTGTGGCACCAGAGCTCTCTGACAAAGAAGGCTAAATATCTCACAACACTACAGTCCCCAGAATTCCATAGCATTGAGCCATGGCAGTTTAAATGGTGTCAACCTGGATTATTTTTGCAGTGCGACACAGCTTTAAAATCCCAGGAGTGTCAGCCAACATAGCCAATAGTAACAAACTGTGGATTTTGTAGGCTAACTCATCTAGAGGGCCCAAAATTCCTAACCCAAGCTCCATGTGATACTGGTAAGCCTTGTGTGAGATTTCTGAATTCATGGGACACTGTCAATAAATTTGTTGTTGTTGTCAAATGCCCTTGAGTCAACCTCGACTCATGGCGACCCTGTGGATGAGACATCTCCAAAACTCCTTGATCTCCTGCAGACTCAGGCACATGGTCTCTCTCTAACAGAGTTCATCCATATGGCATGTGGTCTCCCTCTCTACTTCCTTCAAAAGGCCTTTGCAGACTGCCAGAAATAGTGCACTTTAAATTGAGGCACTGCCCTGGCTCAGTGCTAGGGAATCATGGGAACTGTAATTTATTGTGGCACCAGGGCTCTCTGCACAGAGAAGGCTCAAGAAAAAATTCAATTCCCATGACTCCCTAGCACTGAGCCAGGGCAGTGCCTCAATTTAAAGTGCACTATTTCTGGCAGTCTGCAAAGGCCCAAACTCTCTTAGCATTATTATGAGGTCATCATGCATTATAGTTCTTTGTAGAGAAATTATGGTTTTGATCATTGTTTATCTTGAAGAGGGACTGTCCCCTACCTAGTTCAGAGATGGAGGACATTCCCAAACTTTGGATGGAGAGCAGAGGTGTATAGATATTTCAGCTTTTTTGTTTTGCTGATTGAATTTTGTTCCAGAGCTTCATGCAAATAAGGAACTGGGGACTAATAACTTCATTATTTTTCAAAAGAGAGCTATCTTGGGCTGCATCTGGACTGCAGAAATGATCCAGTTTGACACCACTTTAACTGCCATGGCTCAGTGCTATGGAATTCTGGGAACTGTAGTTTGTTTTGTTACCTGAGCATAGTATACTCAATGTATTATGCATGATTTAACATAGACGGTATAATTGTACCTTTTGGTTTGTTTGCAACATTTAACAGTATAATGGTCCAATTCAAATCACATTTATCAAGAAGTAAATATAACTGTATTCTCAGAGAAGGCTAAATGTTTCATAAAACTACAGCTGTCAGAATTCCTTAGTGTTATGCCTTGGCAGTTAAAGTGCTGTCAAACTGGATTATTTCTGCAGTGTGGATGCAGCCTAGGTCTGTTGCAGCAAACCCCAAACACATCATTCAGCACCTTTATCATGGCTGTGATGTAAGTGGAGAAGATGAGATTAGCAAGGGAAGGAGGCTGGAATATTCCAGGTTAGGAGATCATTGGGTAAGTGTAGCAACAACTGCTAGGAAGAAAGATTATTGGGAACAGTAAGAGGCAGTGTAAGGTTTCTTTATTTCTGTGCATCTGTCGGTACCTCTCTTTTTTGTTTGGATTATACAGTTTTGGTTACAGAAAGAGCTACACTTGAAGAAATGAGTTTATTATTAATATTGGTGTTGTGTGCCTTCAAGTCATTTCCGATTTAGGGTGACCTGAAGGTAACCCTATAATGGGGTTTTCTTGGCAAGATTTGCCATTGCCATCCACTGAGCCTGAGAGTGTATGACTTGGCCAAGGTCATCCAGTGGGTTTCATGGCCAAACTGGAGATTAAACTTTGGTCTCCAGGGTCATAGACCAACACCCAAATCACTAGGCCACACTGGCTTTCCTTGAATAAATGTATTGGATGCTTACTTTCATGTCAGAATAAACATTTGTTTTTTTGCTAGTATACTCAATGCATTATGCATGATTTAACATATATAATTGTACCATTTGGTTTGTGTACAACATTTAATAGTGTAATGCTCCAATTCAAATCACATTTGTCAAGAAGTAAATATAACTGTATTCTCAGGAGTTTATTGCCAGGTAAGTGCACATAGACTGACAGACTGAGAGTTTGCTTTATTCAGACCATAACAATAGTTATATAATTATTTATTCAGACAATCGTTATAGATATACCGTATTTTCCTTCGTATAAGACGATTTTCTAAGCAGGAAA
>CM034710.1:90961826-90974496 GCA_020142125.1 Phrynosoma platyrhinos | reverse complement strand
CACTAGAAATCAGTGGGACCTCTTTACAATAGATGCTTATAGGAGTGCACTATCACTTAACATTAGGATTATCCCACCATATGGAAATATGGCAGGTATACAGCTTTAAATAAATAAATAAATAAATAAATAAATAAATAAAACTACCCAGAACTTGAATTAAGTTATATTAACAACACTGTTCCCTTCAGAAGACCATCACCATCACGAAAGTGGCATAGTGGTGCATCCAGGCTACAAGCTTACACCACACTGATTCCCCTCTCAATGATCAAGTCTCAGTCCAATCGAATCCTGGGATATATAGTTCAATGAAGGACTCAGCATTCTCTGTCACAGAGTTCTAATGATCCAGGAATGACCTAGAGAATTCCAAGGACTTCACCAAACTACAAATTTTAGGATCCTGTAGAATGAAACGATGGCAGTTTAGTGGGATTAAAGTGCTACAGTTATACAATATGCATATACTCAAAAGTTGCTACGTGAAACCCATATGTTATTTAAAGAATAAATGACATACAACTTGGAAAGTTGTAACAATCACTTTCAGTAAGTTCAATTACATATAATTCCTAATATTCTTTTTTACCTCTATGAACTTCAGATATGGGACATTTTGCAGAGGAATTTGGGGGAATTAAAGGGCAGCAAAAATAGTATTTTAAAATATTGCCTTAAAAAGTGGTTCTAAAATCCGAATTCTATGAGCAACCCTCTCAAGAGATAATTTAACTTTTAGAAAATTATCTTATGGGAGGGTTTTTTCCCAATGGAAAAAAAGTTCCTCTCTTCCTCTTCTTTTCCATTTCTTGTGTAGACGAACTGGCATGATGGTAGTTGGATTGGGTGGCATATGACAGAATTATAATACTTTGTATGAAATTTTAAGAAATCAGTTGGAATAAACTATAACTCCCTTAATGAGGATATCTGGGGTTAAAATTGGATACATTTATATGACTATAGAAAGAATATCAAGTTTACCAGCATGATCCTCTCATATCTATTATTCATTTTATTGTGTTATTGAAATTATAGAAACAGGATACTGCCGCATTCTGAGTCATACTGCTATCCATCTAGCTCAAGTATACTCTATGCCAGCTGCTATCAGACAGGATCTTTCCTGCTTCTGCATAGAATTTCAAGGGATTGAGCCTAAAACCTAGGCTGCATCCACATTGCAGAAATCATCCAGTTTGAGATCACTTTAACTGTCATGGTTTGATACTATGGAATTCTGGAAATTGCAGTTTGTTGTGGCACCAGAGGTCTGACAGAGACTAAATGTGTCACAAAACTACAAATCCCAGAATTCCATAGCATTGAGCCATGGTAGTTAAAGTGGTGTCAGACTGGATTATTTCGGCAGTGTGGATGCAGCCCTAGTGTAAAGTAATCAAATGGAAAAACACATGCATATTTATATAAGAAAATAAACTTACTGATATAATAATCCAAAAATGTTTGGGAATGGTTTTATATTGGCATGTGCATACCTGCCTCATTGCAGAAATTTTGCAGTCTGGCAGACTATTGTTAAAATCATTTTGTGTAATGCTTAAAAAACCTAAACCTGGCGCAGATCAATGTTCAACAGACTTCATGTATTGCATTACAATCTATTTTCTGTCTCCTTGCATCTCTTTAAAATGAATATAGAAATTGAAAGGATGTTCTAACTTCAAACAGGATTTTTTTTAAAAAAAAAAAAGTCTACATATTAAATTTCATTGCAAACTGTCATTTTAAAGGAAGTTATTGCACTGGACTGGAAAAAGACATGGTGGGGTTTGAAGTTAAATAGAGAGCTGTCTAGGTGAGAAACTGGGAAACTTTCATTCTGATACCTGAACCTTCAAGGAGATATTGTATTACAATATCCTTTGTTTCATTTTTTTCTGCCCTCCTTTAAAAACGGGAAGAAAATGGAGCTGGTATTTGAATTTGAGAAGTGGAATTGTCCTGAATGTGTGTACCAAATTTCACCTTGTTGTCTTAGATTTCACAGAAACTATTGTATTACAACCAAGCAGAATGCCACATACACTAGTTAAATCAAAAGCTTCACATTGCTTGGTTAACAGCCTTTCTGAACTAAAGCAAAACACAGAAATATGAAGACCAGTGGTAGTTGTGTTAATAACAAATGCTTTGAATAAAGAATTGAGATAATATTGATTGTTGTAAAATAGTACGTGCAACCTAGTCCGTGAAAAGGCATGGACAAAGAAAAGACATGAAGAATCCATTTCCTCAGTATATTATTTTTGCATTTGGTGGTGGCCACTTTGAATTCTTGTTTCTGTAAGAATATATGGTATTCATGTTAGCAGTGCATAGTGGATTACATCTATGAGATTATAGTGTTTTTTGTTTTTTTTTTTTGTTTTTTAAAAGTAGCTGTGAAGCTTGTTGTAAGGAAGCAGGGCTTTAATTGTTTCAGGAGACCCATGACCAGAGAAAAACTGGACTTTGTTATAAAAGTTTCTATCGCTGAATTTGAAGGGATACAAGTATGTTGTTAATGTTGTTGCATGCCTTCAAGTTGTTTCCAATTTATGGCAGCCCTAAAGTGAATCTATCATGGGATTTTCTTGGCAAGATTTGTTCAGAAGGGTTTTGCCTTTGTCTTCCTCTACAAATATGTTAGTAGCCACCATAGACAGAAAAGACCTCGTCTGTGACTCTCTCTAATAAAAGAGTAACAAAGACTCATATCTGAGAAAGAGGAGGCAATAGGTTTGAGAACAATCTACATTGTTTTATCATTTTTATTTGATTAAAATATTTATATCCTGCTCTATATAACAAGATCACAGGATAATGTTAAAAATAAAATCGATTTAAGCAGATTAAATTCTTTACAACAACAAAAACAATTTAAACAGTCTAAAATATGCTTAACAATTTAACAAAACATGTTTAAAAGATTAAAACAGGTTAAAACCATATGCTTAGACATTTTAGAATTAATCAGTGCCATGCTTTTACTTGGCACTGAAATGAAACCAGGGTTTGTGCCAATGGCCTGAAACAGACAGGCTGAATAGATCCAGTGTGAGGTTGTGCCGGCACCATTTGTGCCAGGACCACAGCAACCACACATGCCCAATCCCGATCTGGGCCGCTGCCATGGTCCTGAAATAGGTTGCTGGAAGGAGCAGATTCTATCCACTCCTTCTTGGTCTGCTTCTTTCTGGATGACATAGGCTCGGCTTGGCTTCCAGCCATGTTTAGATCATGCGTCATCTGAATGCTACATCCCGGACGTGGCCAGAATCTACGTTGTTAGGCCTGTGTGTTTTGGGCCAATGAGGCTACCAAGGGAAGGGCATTTCATAAGTGGGATACCTCAGCTGAGAAGACCTTCTCTGATGTTTCTGCTGTGTTTTGAACCCACTGCTGGAACACATAGGAAAGCCCCTTCAACAGATCTCAGTCTTCAGGCAGGCATATATGAAGAAGAAATGCTTCAAGCACTGAAGTCTAAAGATATTTAGGGCTTTAAATGTTGTCATGAACACCTTAAATTCAGAGTGGAAGCATATCCACTGTAGTTCATTTAGGAGCTGTGAGATGACTTATTAGAAAAGTAGGTAATGTTAGGAAAACTGGAAGGCAGTAAGGAAAGAGGAAGATCACATTACAGATGGATTGATTCAATCAAGGAAACCACAGCCCTGAGTTTTTAAGACCTGAGCAATAATGTTAGTAAAAGTGTGTCTTGGAGTTTTCTCCTTCGTGGAGTCTTCTTATATCAAAGCCAGCTTAACAGCAATATAGGTGTCTGTATAGTATTCCCATGAGCAATTTAACTGCTGAATTTTGCAGTAATTGCAGCTTTCCACTAATCAACATGTCAAATGAGTGATTAACAGGTCAAAAGGGGACAAAATCCAAACCCAGTTGGCTAAATTTATATTATCCTCAGATGATTCCGTTTATTTCTGTAGCACTTTTCTAGTGTTGCACTCTAATAAGGACATATGAGAAACTCTCCTGAGTCAGACCTAAGTCCCACCTAGTCCAGGATGGACTATCTAGGTCACAGTGGTTAATCAGATGCATGTGGAAAGCCCACATACGGGACATAAATCCAATAGCCACCCTCCCATTCATGTTTCCCAGCATCTAGTATAGAAAGGTGCTTATTTCTTCTAATTATTTCTTCTAATAACCATCATGACTAGTAGCCAAGGATAGCCTTATTCTTCGGTACTAAGATGACTCACTGCTGAGTAATTCATTTCAGGTTCTACAACACCATTAATCTATCTGGGGCCCCAGATGTAGCAGCTATGTACCTATTAAAAATGTGAGGGCTAGCAAAATATCTGCATGGATAAACAGTGTTGTACATTGTTTCTCAAATAGCATCTGCTATTTCTGGTAAATCAGCATTTGCCTAAACCACAGACCTTGGTACTTTGTTATCTGACACTTCCATTCTTTCCTCTCTGTTCTGTCTCTCCCCCCCCCCCCCGCTTTGAAATAAAGAATTATTCCAAAATTAAGATGAATTTCTCCTCCATTGGCCTACTTCTGCAGTCTGCCATAAGATCTTCAGGGATTGCCTCTCTTCGGTTTCATTAGTTTTGCTGCATTATTCTTTTCATTAGTACCATTCTTAAAATAATAAAAGTTGTTAAGCCAACACAATTACACAAGAATCAAGGATCTGGCACTGCAAATTATTTGAGGATAATGTAAAATGAGAGGGACCACTAATGCAGCTAGGCACAACCAAAGTAACATTCTTACTACACAATGGAGAGTGAACTTATCAATTTAAATTGACATGTAGTCTCAATTTGTGGCTCTTATTACTTTCTAGTTTGGTTGCTAGGGAAAGGAGCTTATTTCCTTTAGGTGGTAAGATACAGTGGCCTGTGCCTACTCCTGATTTTCACAAATGGATGCTGTTTGCTTAAATTAATATAATCTTACTTGTCTGGCAAAAAAGTCACCCAAAGTAGCTAACCAGCTTCACAAAAAGTGTAAACCGAATAACCATAGAATAAGACAACAGCAAACCCCCCAAATGACTGAAGTCAGTTCTCTATTTGTCTTCTATCCTCTCTTTGGGGTGGAGTGTTGTGTGGCTCTTCACATCTTGTTGGATTGCAATTCTCAACAGCCCTAGCCCTTACCATTTCCCATTTCATCAACTTCCCACAGAGCCCAAACCCACATTGCTCTGATAAGCACAGCAAACATTCCTGTTAGGCCTGTTGTGAATCTTCTGTACACATACCACTGTTTCACACACTGTCACTTATTGTGCCTTCTTTCTGAGTTAAGTAGTTTGCAGAAATAGCTCTACCTTGGGATTCCAGAATGTGGGAATGCAGGATTTTTTAAAATTGAATTTTAAAAAAACCCACAATAACCTGGAGCCTCTCCTTTCTCTTCCCACCGAGCCTTGTCCCCCTCACACTATCTGTTCGGCCTTTCAAAGGGATGCAGGTGAATACCACAGCCCCTTTTTGCCAAAAGGCGGATGTTTGGGGAGCAGTCATGTCACTTCCCCTTAGGTTGTTACCTAGCATGGTTTGAACCTCCCATGCCACTTTATTGATGCCCCTGGGGTATATAACAGAGAACTGAAGGTACATGTGTATACATATAAGTGTGTGAACGCGTATACACACACACACACACACGGTGTTCTGTAGCCCTTTTTTTAACCTTGACTTTTTAGTATCATATTTTTATTTTCGTACATGCATTTTGTTCATCACCTTAGGTGATTTGCTTTACAAAGACGACTTATAAATAATGACATTAAAAATAAATACCTAAACAGCAGAAGTCTCCAGACTGGGCTTTCTTTCAAAAATGTTAAATTTCTGAATCAGTATATTCCTGAACAGTGGGCCCAAACAATAGCTAATTATCAATTACTTATTGCCAGCCTGAGCACTTTTTTAGAGGCCACAGAGAGACCACAGAGAGGCAGAATATATATTTAATAGATAAATAACTATAGTGGAACCTGACTGCTGTGACAGTTGTTATCAGACAAGCGTTTAGGATAAAGCAAAAGGTCCATGTTCAAATTGCTTAAAGATTTCAAACATTAATAATATAATACCCTGTAAGCCCCCTGCTATTCAGCACATTGTATTACACATAGTAGCATGATACTGTACAGTGTGCCTTTGGTATCTCCTGGGGTTTGATTCCAGGACCCCCTGTGGATACCAAAATCTGTGGATGCTCAGGTCCCATTATTTACAATGGCGTAGTAAAATTGTGTATCTTATATAAAATGGCAAAATCAAGGTTTACTTTTTGGATTTTTTAAAAAAATTCAAGCCAGGATGGTTGAATCCATGGATACAGAGTCTGTGGATACAGAGGACTAGCTGTACAAGCAACAGGTTCTAGAAGTCCTATGGAGGGGGTGGGGAATCACACAACACTCATTATTAACCTATTGCATTTTGCAGTACTAATAGCAACAATTACATATTAATAAACTTTCAGGGGTAGCCATGTTGGCCATATGGAAAATCCAATAAAAAATTCAGCAGACAGCGATACTTTTATTGGCCAACCAAAATGTACAATATACATGTTGCAAGCTTTCAAACTTCACTGGCTTCTTCATCAGGCAAGATGTTGCAAACTAAACAGGAGAAAAAAAATTGAATATTTTAATCATAGGCCTGCATTTTGCTGTTTCTTTTCATAGTTAAGATAGTATAATAATAATAATAATAATAATAATAATAATAATAATAATAATAATAATTTTTATTTATAGCCCGCCCCTCTGCCCAACAATCGAGGCGGGATACAACATTAAAACAAACAGAGTTAAAACATCCCCAATCCCCTAGTCCCAACCTCCCACCCCCTAAAACAGGATTAAACAAGAGAAAGTTAAAATACCTTATATAGTATGGAGGGGCATATCTTGCAGGCTGGCACCTCCTCCTTCTGGCGATGTGGCAACTGGGAGATTCTCAAAGTTCAGGAAATTTAACCTCCATTTGCAACACAACAAAGACACTTACTTTGCAATCAAATATGTCTCCATCCTTGTGAGACCACAGGTCCTTTTGTTAGGCAGGAGACACAAAAAGCCTTCATGCTTTTGCATCAGGAAAACTTTTGTATAAACTGTTACTTATAGAATCAAAGGAAGGTCAAACATGAAAGTGTGAAGGAGGTCTGATGCTGAACATAAAGAAAACAAAAATAATGACCACAGAAGAAATACATAAATTCAATCTAGACAATGAGGAAATTGAAATAGTTAAAGAATTCCCATATCTAGGATCAAACATTGACCAGAATGGAGACTGCAGTCATTAAATAAGAAGAAGACTAGGAATGGGAAGGGCAGCTATGAAAGAACTGGAAAAAATACTGAAGAGCAAAGACACACAACTGAGCACTAAAGTCAGAATTTTTCAGGCCACTGTATTCCCAATTACCATGTATGGATGTGAGAGCTGGACAATGAAGGAAGCAGACAGAAAGAAAATCAACTCATTTGAAATGTGGTGCTGGAGAAGAGTACTTAGGATACCATGGACAGCCAAGAAGACAAACAAATGGGTTCTCGAACACATCAGACCAGGGCTCTCTTTGGAAGCTAAGATGATCAAGTTGAGACTATTGTACTTTGGCCACATAATGAGAATGCATGGATCACTTGAAAAAACAATAATGCTAGGAAAGGTAGAGGGTAAAGAAAGAGAGGAAGACCACAAACCACATGGGTTATGGGCAAGGGCTTGCAGGATCTGGGCAAGACAGTGTAAGATAGGGATTCTTGGAAATGTCTCATCCACAGGGTTGCCATGAGTCACAACAAACTTGATGGCAGCTAACAACAACAATAATAGAATCATAGAGTTGGAAGAGACCTCAAGGATCATCAAATCCAACCCCCTGCCATGTGGTAATACACAATCAAAGCACTCCTGACAGATGACCATCCAGCCTTTTTTAAAAAGCCTCCAAAGACAGAGACTCCACCACATTCTGAAACAGCCTATTCCATTGTCCAAAGGCTGTCAGGAAGTTCCTCCTCATGTTTACAAGAATCTCTTTTCCTGTAGCTTGAAATATCAAATTTCATATATCAGATATCAAAGAGAGATCATTACTAGCTCAAGGTCACCTGGTAAGTTAGCCTTTAACAAAAAAAAAGTAACACATTTATTATAAAAAAAGAAAAGAAAATTACAGCAAATATACTTGCAAAATATTAAAGGATTTTAATACTAACATCATTTTTAATCAACTAAAAGTAGTACGTTATGGTCAAAAATTAAAATTCCAAGCTCTGCTTCCACCAGCTTTGGTCAGCACAGCCAGTGGTAAGGGCTGATTGGGGTTACTGTGAAGCAAAATGGTGTCCGTAGGAAAGGTTTTAAAAATTCTCCCACCAATATTGCAATCCAGATCTAGATCACAGAATGGGTTTTGCTGTTGCTGTTGCTGTTAAGAAAGGGGAGAATCTGGAAAAGGTATCTTTTTGGAATCCAGCTCCCAGAGCATAAAGACTTATGCACCCCCCAGCATTCCTCATTCTTGGTTATGGTGGCTAGGGGCTTCTGGGACTTGCACTCCAACCATATATGGAAGGCCACATGATCCCCAGCTCTGGTCTAAAAGCTATCTGAGAGATTCTGAGAGTTCAGCTACCAAAACACTTTTTTCAAGGTCCGAGAAAGAAGCATATTCGATCCTAAGATTGCTGTTTTAATATGATATTAACATACTAATTTATTTTCCAAACATTTATACCATGTTTCTCTGGCAATGGTTTGAGACTTCAACTCTCTGAAGTCCTCAACTACTTTGGTCAACAGTCAGAAAATTTGTGATCTGAAGTCCAAAACATTTGAAGGACCAAAGTTGGGGAAATACTGTTTTATGGCATTCCAGATGTTGTTAACATATCCAATGGCCTCCCATTGGCCCTGGTAGCATGTACAATGGGCACAGCTGATGCAAGTTGCGCTGCAGCAACATCTGGAGGGGCTGCTCTTGGCATAGATAGACTGCGGTATTCCTTTCACCAGCACATGTCAGTTCTGCTCATTATTGCATTTTACTGTTGTTTTATTAATATTCTTTGTACAATACTATTATATTATTTTACAATAGCATCCAAAATCCATAAAACAGTGATACTTTTATTGGCCCAACCAAAATGTACAAAATACATGCTTGCAGGTTTTCACAGCTCCACTGGCTTGTTCATCAGGCAAAGGTGTTAAAAAGCAGGCAATGGTGTTAAAACTGAAGGGAAAAAAATTATGACCATGACATGTCTGCATTTTGTCAAGATGTAATTGTTCTCAGTTTAGGTGGTATGGAGGAATATTCATGGAGGCAGGACCCTCCTCTTTCTAGCCATGTGTATATCCCATGAAATAAAATGTAAGTTCCATTAGCAACACAAATGGCAAATCTCCTCTGAACAAATCTTGCCAAGAAAAACCCATGATAGTTTCGCCTCAGGGTTGCCATAAGTCAGAAACAACTTAAAGGCACACAACAACAATAAGCAACACAAAAATATGCTCCTTTTGAGATCCAAGTTGCCCCTGTCCTTTGTGAAGCTGCAAACACCTTTGCTAGGCAGAGAGCACTGAATCTCTAAAGAATCGTCCATGCTTTTGCATTAGGAATAATTCTTCAGGAATTGTTTTGGCAAAACATACAAATGTAGCCCAATTTTTTTTTTCAGAAAAAAAAAAGTTTTACCTTTGTTAGAGGTAGAAACCTCAAATGGTAAAATCCCAGTCCATTGGCCCTCTATTCAGGATTCTCCTGATGTGAGTAAAATCCAGAAAACATATCAAGGGGTAGCTATGTTGGTCATGTAGCAAAATACAATAATACACAAAATGGTAATACCTTTATTGGATCAATCAAAATGCACAAAATATTATATTATATTATATTATATTATATGTTATAAACCTTTCAGCCGTGTCTTTTTACTAAAAATGTTCAAGGTGTCTAATAATAATAGAGTAACAAAATATAACAGTATAAAATATTTTGTAACAATAAACATAACAAAGACACCAAGTGACTTATATGTAAACAGTGGGAACATAGGAATCTGCCTTACACTGAATCACATTGGTCAATTTGGTCCAAATTTGTCAACTCTGACTGGCAGCAGCTTTTCCAGGACTTCAAGGAGGATTATTTCCTAATCCTACCTGGAGATGCTAGGAATTGAACCTGGAACCTTCTGCATGTGATCCTAAAAAATATCACCCCATAATTAGAATGAATATCACCAGGATAGCATATCCTCAGTCTTATGCATTTATGGTCTAAAATACACTGCAGAAATAATCAAGTTTGAGATTGCTTTAACTGCCCTGGCTCAGTGCTAAGAAATTGTGGAGACTGTAGTTTTGTAAGACATTTAGCCTTCTCTGTCAGAGAGTTCTGGTGCCACAACAAACTACAATTCCCAGGATTCCCTAGCGAGGGCAGTTAAAACAGTCTCCAACTGCATTATTTCTCCTGTGTGTTTTGGACCTATGTATGTATTGCAGTCATGCTGCAAGATGACGCCGTCAGATAATCCATCCTACCTCAGAGCAATACAAAACATATAGCTATAGTTAACCTGGATCTCAACTCTAGGTGGCAGCTTATTCCATCATTTTTCTAAAATGAAAACATCAATAGTAAATTCATTGGTTTTTTGCTTCTTAATGACATTTTCCCTCAGAAACAAAAATCTATGGTTAACTCCACAGTCTGAAATAGAAACGTCAAATTTATTTGCATGTTTTAGTGATGAAATAAATAACAGCAAGCCACTATCCCCTATAAAATGTTACTGGACGAACATCTTCTATGAAGCCTAAGATTATTTTAGATCTTTCAGATGTTGGACTGTAACACTCAGCAGCCCTGGTCAGTCTAGCCAATGGTGAGAAATGCTGGCAGTTGCACTACAACACCTGGAGGAATTCACTTTTCCTGCTCTTGAGCTAGGAATCTGAATAACTGTATAGCCTGATTCTAATGCTATAAATAGAATCCAGACAAAACCCACTTCTTTGTCATTTCTGTTCTGTTCTGTTCTTCAAGCCCATGCTATTTACATGAATCCAGCAACCATCTGAGTAGCATAGATCACAATGGTATTTTCATCTTATCAGCAACCTCCCATTTTGTGAACCACAGGGAAATGATTCTTCACATTCAGGTTGGTGGTAGGGCCCTGTGTACAAACCTTGGAAGTAAGCACTCTGCAGGGCATACATCTCCTGAGTCCCAATTCTTTCCCCAGTAATTCTTATGCTGAACAGATGGACTCTTCCTTTGCTGCTGAACAGATCCTGTAAACAAGTGTCTGTCCATACTCTCAAATCTACTTTCCCATCACTCTCATTTCCCATCTCTCTCACATCCCAAAGCAGGAATGCACAGCCCATAATCCTCATGTAGTCCTTTATCTACAGATTGTTTGCCCTCCCCTCTACTTTTCTCAACAGCTAGCTGATTAGCAACAGGGAAGATACTACTGCTAACAGAAGCACTAGGTTTTCAAGATAGACTAGAGTTGCTGGGAAGAAGGAGATGTTTTCAATGTTAAGTAGGGAAGCTCACTTTGCATCTCCATCAATGGTTTAAAGGCATTTAAAGAGCAGGATATTTCAACCGTGCAGAGAGAAGATAGAGGATTCAGAGTGGAACTTCTGAATGAATGTTGCCTCCTTAGAGCATATAGAATTTCCCTCTGTGGAAACAGTTGTTTGGGACCATACTTCTAAACAGCTAGGAATAAATTTGAGCTGCATACCTGATAGGAAAATTTCCAAATTGGTAAGAAATGTGTGTGCAGGTGCCCATGCAGCCTCCTCCACCCCAAATATCAAATACAATTGCCAGGAATGTTGTGCATCCCTGTCCAAGGGAAGAAGACTGTTGAAAGATTATTGGTCTTGAAAGACACATATCCCATGGAAAGAGTTGACAAACAGGATAGCAAACCATAATTACTATTGTTGTTGTTGTTGTGGCTGTTGCGTCTGCACAAAAGGACACCAACGCGATTTGTATGGATGAAACATTGGCCACAACTTTTATTTGTACAGGGTGTGACATATTTAAATTTCAATATAAACAACTAAATTATTTATCCTCAATTTAAGTATCTCTTAACAATCATCTATTTTGACGCATGCCCACGTGTTTTAAGGGCAAGCGCTATTGAATATTTATCTTTTAACAGGGCATGCGTCAAATTCTTTAACTTAGGTAAGCTCATATCCAAATATGAACACCTCCCCCACTGAATATGACGTCAAATCATTTTATGATGAAACCATGTTATGACATCATTGATTTTAATATGACGTCATCAAAATTTTGTTTAATCTCATGACATATACCTAATTTGTTTATTGTTCTTTGCCAATTAATAAATCCAATTAACCTACAAAATTCCCTAAAGGGGGGAGGGTCCCTGCCCGCCAACCATTCAAAACTCCTGAGCAATAACTTTAACAAACCCAACATCCCTAGTTGTGACAAACTATAGCATCTTAATTTCGAATTTCCATAAATTTAAGATAACCTTAGTCATAAATCCCTCCCTGAAACTTTCCCCCTTCAATGACAACCATCAACAACCTGAAATATAATAGTTGGTAATGTCGTT
>CM034710.1:90937994-90951197 GCA_020142125.1 Phrynosoma platyrhinos | reverse complement strand
GGAACCACAGCCCATGATCTAAGAATCCAAATTGTTCTCAGCAACACCATCTGCGGAGCCAGTTGTTGACATCTATTTTCTTCTCTTGTCCTGACCATGCCCTTCAACTGGCAGAAGAGATGAAATGACAATCTTTGCATCCATTTCTTTCAGCTTCTTACCCAGAGCCTCGTAATCCCTTGTGATGTTCTGAAGACTGTGTCTTGCCGTGTCATTCGTTCCCACATGGACCAAAAGGAAGGGGTATTGGTCAGTAGGCTTGACCAGTCTTGTCAGCCTCTCTGTCACATCTCGGATCTTTGCCCTAGGAAGACAACACACCTTCCGAGACATCTTGTCAGGTCCACAAATCACTGCTTCTGTACCCCTCAGCAAGGAGTCCCCCACCACGACCACGTGCCTCTTCCGAGGCTTAGCAGTGACTGTCCCCTGTGGTGGAACTCCCAGTGTTCCCTGCTTTGTTCCTGAAGTCTGTCCATGCTGCTCTTCCTCATCTTCCTTGATAAGAGAAGAGCTTCAAATCTATTCTGTAGCTGTAAGCTCCCAGGACGATCCCTGGTCTTCCTGCTTCTGTGTGTGACATTCCTCCAGTTGTCTACCTCCTGTCATGTGAAGTAACCTTCTCTTCCCCAGCAACTTCCTCTGTGTGGTCCCTGTCCAAGACAGTTCATTCTGTTATGTCCAGGAAAAACTCTTGCACCCTAATTTGCTGAAGTGTAGCTACCCGTGCCTCCAGCTGCTGTACTTTCTCTTCCAAAAGGGCTACCAACTTGCACTTGGGGCATGTGAAGTTCCCCACCTCTGTAGGCAAGAAGACAAACATCCCATAAGTGTTGTAGGTAACAGCAACAGTTCCCTCACTGTCCATACTGAGAAATCTTAATTAGTCCCCGAAACAGGACTATGGCCTTCCTCCTCAAAGAAAATCCCTCACTAAACACCAGTGTCAAAGTCTCCTGATGACCTGAAATTTCACCAATCGCTGCCGGTGATAAAAACACAGAAGCTCCACCCCCTCAGCAACCACACACTCTCCCCAAGAGTTTTTAAAAGTTCAAAACTCACCCCCTTAAAATGGCTGTCCAGGAACTGCTCACCACCTCCTCCTCCTCCTCTCTAGCAGGAACTTGCCTAGAAGAGAGATATACACACCAAATATCCTTGTGCTTGTGTGACCTATGAGCATATTAGAGAGAGAGAAGAGAGGGAGAGAGAGAGGGGGAGACTGGCATGAAGGCAATTAACAACATATACTGAATTACCAAATATATGATCCATTGTTTTTGCAACTTGGTAGCACACCAGGTGAACAGGCTGATGGCAGCTCAGTGAAACAAGTAGTTGCAAAACCAATGGATTGAATCTTTTATATATATATTTTTTAAAAATTAGTTCCCAAGCCGGCCTGCTTAAAGGGGAAATGGTGTACTTTTGAGCAGCCTGCTAAAGTCATCCCGCTCTGGCCCCAATGCTGTGTTGCTGCTTGTGTCACCAAAGACACACAAACTACTGGGAATGACAATCGTGCCCCAAAAAGAAGCAATTACAAGGGAATAATGAAAAGATTCACTTTCATAATGGGAACGATGGACCTTTTGGAATCGATTCACCGACGCTGAGCGAAGGTGAATTGCAAACTGGTTTAAATGTAAGTGAGAATGAGGCCTCAGAGAGAGGCAAGAGCAAACCTTAGGGTTACCATGTCAGAAATGACTTAAGGGAAGATAACAACAACAACAACAACAACAATGCCAGTAAATGACATGTATTGCTTTCTTTATTTACACTTCAGGGAGGATAACTGGTGCTAAAACTGCAGTATCTTCTTTCCAACACAGAATCTTCCTTAAGGCTCTCTGCTGCTTTTAAATTTGTTTACATTCAAAACACAGCTTGTTCAACTTGTTCTCTTTGCTATCAAAACACAGCAAACCATTGAGCATTGTCCTTTAAATGAAAATATTTTATATCCACTGGGATCTGGTGTGTGATTTCTTTGCACACTATTATGCTTGCTTTCAAATTCAAATATCTTTTCTTCAGTTTTTTTAAAAAGTCTGTGAACCCTCAAAGTTCACACAGCACCAACATGTTTCAGCGCATTTTAATTGGCAAGGATTTGATATGTATCTTTCATTTAAGGAACTGTCATTTTTTTAAAAAAAGTCCTTAAGGGGTGATATGTACTGTGTATACATATTAGTTTCTCAGATGTGGAGCTGATATCTGATTGATTGTTTGATTGATATATTTTCCATTTTCTACCAAAGAATGATAATTAAATCAGCTAACAATGACATAAATAATTAGTAATTTAGTAATTTACTGGCATCAGAAGGAAAATGTGGTTGTAGGTGGAAATATGCATTTTCTTTAGCATTTAGTTTGATATTGAATATATCCATTACATGGGAAAATTTGAAAGGGATAGCCAACTTTGGCAATGCTCACAATGGGATTAAACAAAGGAATGATAGTTTTAGTCTGGCGATTTAACAGAAGCCTTCCATAGAATTCTGTCTTTAGACTGAGTATAGAATTATCTATTAATCTTGTAAAAAACTCGACTTTGCTAGAACAGATCATTAGAAATTCAAAGGGATCATCGGGTAGTGCTTTAACCTCCAGGTCTATTTAGACGGCACCATGAACTGGAGCATGTCCAGAGAAGGATGGCCAAGATGATCAAAGGTCTGAAAACCAAACCTTTTGAGAAACAACTTAGGAACTGGATAGGTCTAACTTGGAGAAGAGAAGCTAGAAAGATCACATGATGGTCATATTTAAATATCTGAATGGTTGTTCTGTAGCAAATGGAGAATACTTGTTTTCTGCTGCTTCAGAGACTAGGGAGATTATCATACTTACTAAAAAACTGACTGCTCCCCAATGGGATTCAGTCAGGTTACTGGTTGCTGGCGAGTTCTATCAGACATAACTTGGCACTGCTGCCACCAGGCCATCGCAACCCGGCTGCATCCCGGTTCCAGGTGAGCTTCAGAGGCTGCTTTTCCAAGACGGCAAGCTCCCATCTTGGATAAATGGCCTCTGAAGTGCACCTGGGACCTGGGATGCAGCCAGGTTGCACTCGCTGAGCGGCAGTGGCAGCAAATTACATGCAATGATACCCAGTAGCAACCTGCAACCCAATTGTATCTCCTAGGATATAAACCAGTGGATTCAAATTACAAATTTTAGGTGGAAAAGAAGACCTGTTTGACAGTGGAATGGACTGGCTGGAGAGTGCTGTTCTCACCTTTGGATGTATTGAAACAGAAGTTGGAAGGGCATTTTTCAGAAAAGCTTTAATGAGGATTCCTTCATGGCAAGAAGTTGTACTCTCATTTCTTCTCTGCAGACTGTGTGCTGAAACAATTCCCCCTTTTGTTCCTTGTGGATTCTTCGAACAATAAGATTCTGTGATTTCCCACCAAGGCTTTAGGCTATTCCCCTTCCCCTGATGAACACTGGTCTGCAAGTCTGTTGTATCCAGCTGGACATCAGTCATTAGGTGTGAAATATAATCCATATAGCTTGTAGAAATTCAACTTTAAATTAATAGGCAGAAGTGTTACTCTGTTTCTGTGGTGTTCATTTTTAGACCTAAGCCAAAGGGAGGGCACATTTTGAGAACATTTTCATTTGGTGATTTCTTTTTCCTTAGGGAGTTTTTGTCAAAATGGGCTAAAATGTTCACCTAAAAGCTCAGAACTTCCAAAAAAAAACCCCAAAAAAACAAAGAGACTGCAGCACGATCTTCATGCACACGCCCAGTCTTGAATAAGATAGCTATTTATGGCCGAGCGTTGAAGGAAGGGCACTGAAAAGCCAAGGCAGTGAGAGGCAGGGAAAAAAGCCAGGAGCAAAGGGGGAACTGTTTCAGCACACAGTCTGCAGAGAAGAAGTGAGAGCTGCTGTGCAGTAAAACTATGATATCCATCAAGTTCATATGCCCTCCATGGTCAACCTGGCATTTGAACCCTGGTCTTCAGAGTCATAGTCCAATGCTCAAACCACTGGAGCAATTTATTTGCCTTTTTAGCACTCAACACTATCTGCAAAACTATTCTCCAGTACCACATCTCAAATGAGCTGATTTTCTTCCTATCAGATTTCTTCACATAGAAGTGGGAAATATGCTGGTATGGACAATCCTAACTTTAATATTCAATGATATATCTTTACACTTCAGAAACTTGTCTAGTTCCTTCACAGTTGCCCTTCAAATCCTAATCTTCTGATTTCTTGACTGCAGTCTTCATTCTGTTTAATGATTAAGGTAAGACATGGAAAATCTTGAACTATTTCTATGTCTCCTTTACTTTAAAGTTATGTAAAATATTTGTGGTTATTATTTTCCCCTTGGCTTCAGTCCAAAGTTCTTCTTGCTCCTGCTCAATTAGGCTTAATACTGAAAATCTATTTTTTATATTATGTTTTCTGCATTTAGGAAGTGCCAAACACACATTGAGGCACTCCCAGAACTAAAAGAGATATAATCACATTTTGCAGCATAGAATGCCAATCACCAGATGAGACTGGTGTGCTGGCAGACAAAGGCACTCTGCCTCTATTTTCCATGCTCTGCTAATGCCTAGGTTAGAGTATTATAATGTAATATACTATGAAGGAGGTAGATACAATCCTCAAGTATAAAATGAAAACCAAACACATGCAATCATATTTCCAATTTCTGTGTATTGTGAAAGCTGGACAGGAAGAAAGGTGATAGGAAGAGAATCAATTCCTTTGAAATCTGGTGCAGGAGGAGAGTTCAATGGATATCTTGGGTTGTCCAAAGGTCAAAGAAATGGGTCCAAGACTAAATCAAGTCTGAACTTTCCCTAGAAGCCAGCCAGACCAAACTGAAGCGATAACACTTTGGGCATGAGGTGACATAACTCACTGGAAAAGACAATATTTGCTTGGTAAAGTAGAAGGCAGTGAGAAAGGAGGAAAACCATGTAACAGGTGAATACTGTTTGAAACCACAGGGCTGAGTTTCCAGGACCTGAGCAGGGCTATTGATGACATGGTGTCTTGAAGGTCTCTCATTCATAGGGTTACCATAAATCAAAACCAACTTGACAGCAGTTAAAACAGCAAATGCATTCTACATGGCTCATCCTTTGAAGACTATTTGGAAACCAGTTAATTGAAATTAGCCTTTATGCACTAGGATTTTAAAAATTGAATTAAGCAAGTTTGGAGGTATTTCGTGATCCCAATGGGAATTCCAGTGTGTATTGAGGGTTAATATTCAAAGTAAGGCTGTGGTTAGAGCAAGGTTAACTTGTTGTCATTCCTGACCCTAAGTAAAATTCCCCTCTTTTAACTTACCTTAAACAGAGCCAGTCTACTGCTAACCAGAGTTTCTTTATATTATGGGTCACAAAAAATGGTATGTGGCCTTTTAAGGGAAAGTATGTTAATACATTGCAATGGCAGGCACTAAAAAGGGGTGGTGGTGGTTACTGGAATGCTATTATCTCTTATTTTGTTTTGTGAAATTTAGGAGACTGATTAGTTATGTTATGTAAAACAAAACACAGCCAAGAGCCCTCCCACAAAACTATCCATGGCACTGACATAGAGAACCCTTTTTACAAATCTACAGGTGACGATGTCAAGGAATGCCTACATTTGTCACTGTATGTCTGTATGGATTCTGCAACAAAGGATTATCTATACTGTAAAAATAAAGCAGTTTGACATCACTTTAACTGGCATGGCTCCATCCTGTGTGATCCTGGGATTTGTAATGTATTGAGGCACCAGAGCTCTCTGACAGACCAGGGTGAATGCCTCACCAAACTATAAATTCCAGGATTCCACAGGATGGAGCCATGACAGTTAAAGTGGTGTCAAACTGCTTTATTTCCACAGTGTGACAATAGCCGAAGCTGTCATTATGGCATTCTGTAAAACCACAACACCAAGAAGAGTCCCCTTCCCCAAAAAACAGGTAGCTTTACAAAGAACTTGCTTTTTCCTCCTAGAGAAGTCCAGTATCTGTTATCTGTTTAATCAATAGCTTTCCAGCTTTTCGGTCTTTGGGCCAATGTTTAATCCCAGCTGCAGCAAGGGAGCATTTCTTTCTGTTTCTTCAGCTGCACTTACCCTTTGACCTCTCTCCTTGTTTTCCTGAAGTCAGGAAGATATAATTGGGCCAAGTTATTCAACTGCCTTAAACTGCCCTGCCTAGGGAAATATTTGGTTCATATTTACAGGTAGATGAACTGGAGCAGCAATATGCTTCAGTTCGGGAAAGGAAAGCATTGTGGAGGGTGATGCATTCTCTGCTGAGCCTGTCCTGTAGTAAGAAACTGACCTCTGTTAACTGATTCTTTACTTCTCCCTGGCTAACTTATTTTGTACACTGAATATGCTAACACTGATAAATGACTCTACTATAATTAGAACAACTGAATGGGATTTTTTCCCCTCCAGAGAGGAAACTCCTGTCCCATTAAAATGAGAATATATGACTATATTTATAGAACTCAACCTTCTAAATTTAGATCAATGTGATTTGATTACTTGGAAGATGTGATCTTAAATTCAGATATGTAAATATACACCAGGGAAGTTTCTGTTGGGTTAGTGTTTGCAGTAAAGAGCAGCTGTGAAGGTGGGAACAGGTTCCTAGCAGGAAAAAAAATGGAATGGAAAAAAGGGATTACCTATCAAAATAATACGTACATTCTCAGTCCATATTGGGGAGGGGATATTTGCTAGTTTATGTGGTTTTGTTTTGATTTTGGTTCACTAAAAGACATAGAGAATCCTCAGCAGTGCATTCAAACAAGCAATTCAGATAATATCTGATAAGTCAGGGGTTCTCAGCCTTTGATCCTCCTGCCATTTTGCATTTCAGTTTCCAGAAGCCTCTGCCATTATGGCCAGTTATGCTGCATGTTGGGAGCTGAAGTCCAAAATGTATGGCAGACCAAAGGCTGAGAACTACTGATTCTAGTTAATCCCCTTATACAGTAACACCAAATGGCAGACCAAAGGCTGAGAACTACTGATTCTAGTTAATCCCCTTATACAGTAACACCAAAAAGTATCAAGGAGACTGCATAGCATAAAGTTGTTGTGTTGACCCTCCCTCGAAAATTCACTGGTAAACCTGGGCTCAGGAGATGCTGGAAATAGCTATTTTTTCTCTACAGCTCCCTTTCTTCCAAGGTTCAGGGTTTTTAATCTTCATAACAGTCCCAAGGTTGGAAAGAGTGGCCCACAGTCACTAGTGACCTTCATGGCAGAGGGAGGAATTGGGTGAAGGTCTCTACAATTCTAGCACTAAGGGATAACACTCTGATTGCTAAACCACATTGGAAGTATGCTGATGAAAACAATTGTCCCCATTTAGGGGTATATTTACACCATTGCTGTACCTTTTCATGACCACTCCTCATATCCAGCCTAAGGTCCACGTCAAGTTGAACGTATATTAATCTGATTGGAAACTATATATTTATTTGGACTCTGCATAGGAACATGATGCATATGCTGCTGTCTCATGCATTTCTTGGACATTTGGCTTTACTTTTAAGAAACATTTTTCTTTCTGTACTTAATACACATGCACACACGAGTCACATGGGAACATAAACATATTTTGTACACATTCTCTCTTGACTGAATAGAGCTTTCGGATTCACTGGTAATGTAGCTCTTAATATCAAATGCTAGGGTATGTCCACCATGATTTTGTTCTCCGTATTTACTTCCTAGAATAATTTTGCCATCCACTGTTGGAGACAGAATGCTAGATTAGATAGCTCTTTGAACCAAGCCAGTAGGATTCCTGCAGTATTACACTCTCAAATCAATATGTCAGTGTTTATGTACACATATTTATATCCTTTGCATGTCACTCATTAGTAATGTCTTCTAAGTGCTCAGCTATAGAAGTTGAAACCCATAAATGAGTGAACAAACATCCAAAAAGTCAAACAGAATAAAAACCAGTCAAAATAAAACATTAAATAAATGTAATAAAACTGGCAACGTCAAAACAGTGGTACTTTGAAATGATCATGAATTTAGTCACCCATTTCATGGTAACTTTATGGTAATATAGGCATAAGCTAAGTATCTCTGAAGAGGACATTTCATAATCTGGGTGCCACCAATGAAAAGGCCTTTTCTCTGAGTGATACCAGTTGCCATTAAGCTGGGACACCTTAACAAGCAGGGGTTGCAATTGCATATTACACAGGTAGATGGGTTTTACCTGCATTCTAGCATGCCACCTGATGCTCGTTTTAACTATAATTTGGTCTGGGTTCAACTTTTTTTTAAAAAAAGCTTTTTAAAGAAGCTGAGATATGGGGCAAAATGTGTCAAATTGCTCTGCAATAAACAAGTCCACCTAGGAATTTCAGGCATGAGGTAAGTGAGAGCAAGCTATGCAAATGGTAGAGAGCAAGAAGCAAGGCAGAGGACCAGTGAGGCGAGGTGAGGGAAAGAGTAAGAGAGACAGGAGAGTTAAAGTGTGAGTGATGAGTGATGGAGTGCAAAAAGCACGAGGGAGCAAGTGGCAGAGCACAAGAAATGAGGGAAGGGCTTACTACAGAAGCACATGATGTGTTGAGGGAAAATGTAGGAGAGGTGGGAAAGCTAGCTGTGTAAGCAGCAGAGTGAAGGAAGCAAGAGAGGAAAGCCCTGGGAGTGACTGAGGTGAGATGAAGGAGTGAGAAGGAGGGAAGGGAAAGTGAGTTAAGGAATGGTGAGGAAGGAGGGAAGGGAGGGTGGAGGAGCAGTGTCAGAGTGTAGGGAACAAAAGAGATAGACATGATGAGGAACAAGGTGCAAGGGTGTCACCAGGTGAAGGAAGAAGGGAAAGGGGTGCAAGATGAGGCAGCACAGTGCACAGAACAAGAGGGGCATGGCAAAGGCATGAGATGAGTCCCAGGAGAGGGAAGAGTGGCGATGGGCAAGTTAGGAGCACAGCACCAAAAGCAAGGAAGCAGTAGCAGAGGGCCCAAGAAGTGGGGAGCAGGGCAATGAATGATACTCTGTGAAAGATAAAGTTGGGAAAAGGCAAATAGAGAGAGTAGAAAGAAGCTTGTTAAGGCAGATTGTTGATGTAAATCTTTAGATTAAAAAAAAAAATGGGTCCAAACAGTTATAAATGTTTTTAAAAAAAAACATGTAGGGTTTTATTTTTCTGATCTGGTTTTTTTACATTTATTTTTTTAAAGAAAATTATTATTATAAGTAAACAACTATGTACAAAACATATCACAACAATAAAGCAAAATAAAACAATTCATCTTACAGCTTTGAATTGTGTTGCGGGTCTCCTTCTCGGGTTCTGTTAGATGTAAGTGGTCATTTTAAAGTGCAGTGCTTTCTTTGTTGACTTATAATAATAGTAATAAACAGCTTTCTGTGCGATCACGCTGACCCCATGATCACAGAGTAGTCTCTGACAACGCTGGCTCTTCGGCTTAGTAACAGAGATGAGCACTGTCCCCTATGGTCAGACACGATTTGACAACTTTGTCAACAGAGGATACCTTTTACCCATATACCTTAAAACTAGTCCTAAGGCAGGGAGATTCCATGGGAAACAAAGGCTTAATAGCCATCCAGAGGAGCCTGAAAGGGTTTCCAAAGTGGTGGGTTTGTTTTGATATCCAGAGATGAGATGAGAAGGGTTAATTTTGACTGATGCTACTTATTGACAAAATCTGGAGCACACCAAAATGATTGGACAGGTATTTAGGAATGGCAGGGGATGAAGGGAATCCTGTCTTGTCTGATCTGTTGGCAAGAACTCATCTTTTGACTTTCAGTTTTCATAAGAAATGCAGAGCATGGGGGGAGGGGTGTTGGGTGGTTTGCATCCTCTAGCAAGCCCCCTTTACCCTTTGTTCTAAGCCATCCACATTTCTGGGATCTATGTGCCATATTCAAAATACTACATTTTCTAGTGTTTTGTAGGCCATTGCAGCCTCTATAGCCCATGCTGGCTTCCAGCAGTGTGATATCCAAATATAGCTGGATTGAAATATGATGGAGATATCAGGGCACTTGTAGATCATCAGTACTCTGGCTATTCTGTTTTGAACCAGCTGAAGTTTCCAATTTGTATTCAACAACATCACCATGAATACCACATAGCCATAAACCAAATGGGATTTGGGAATTAGATTACATTAATTTTTGTAGCACAGATGATTTCAGTGCAAAAACTATTTGTATAGAAACAACTATTTCTGGGTTAATTTCTGCACATTTAGATGGTTTCCTACAACTGCATAATAAATACAAAACTGTCCAGAGGTCATTTCTTACAGCCTGATAACTGCTTACAATAATCAATATATAAACAAAGTGGTGTTTTTACCGCTGAATTACTACTTAGTTTCATTATGCATTCCTGTCTTACCCTTAACACTTTTTATTCCCCTGTGTCTCTGGCTAGAAAAGGCTACTAATAGGGAGGGGGGATAAGTTGCAAGCATTAATGAGCAAAGAAAAGTTCTGTCAACTCTTTCTGGGGAAAAAAAATAATGCTTTCCCTTTCGCTCAACACGATTGCAGTTGACAAAATGCTGGCTGTTTAGGTAGCAATTATAGCTCTTTCAGAAACTGTCAACTCTTGTCATAACACATGCCATAAACAAGGACAGATTTAGAGTTTCTTCATGACAGCAATGTGTAGGATGTAGACATTTGGCTGTTAAATTTCAAATGCAGGGGGAAATTTCCCTTCCAATCGATCTTTGCTTGTTTATTAGGAGGGTGTTTTCTTTATGCAAGTTGAATATTTTTCTGCATCACGTTTTCAGCATTCGACATTTCCATTTAACTATCTTCGTGACAATCACTGAAGAGTAGATGGAAGGGGAAAGCAACCATCAAGTGTGCTTAAGATGTGAACAAGTTTTTGAAAACTTCAGAATTTTTTTTTTGCTTAGATTTAGTGTTTTTTTTTAAAAGTGCACTTAATTATGTATAGATACTTACATCAGGAAAAAACCAGAAAGAAAACACCTGACATTGCATTGAAATGAAAGAAGGAGGCATTGTGATGAATCTAGAATCTAGGATGACAATTGGTCCTGAAAATGGTTTAAGACCCCTAACTGTATTTAATTATTATCATTAATATTATAATAATTTATGAACTGAAATGCTAACAGGGGTCAGAGAAAAGGCAGAACTACTCAACACCTATTTTGCCTCCTTCTCACAAAAGGAAATGGGTGCTCAACCTAAGGACAATGGAGCAGATGATGCAGTAGGGGAAATGCAGCACAGAATAAGTAAAGATGAACTACATCCAAGGTTATTAAAAGATCTGGCAGAGGTAATCTCAGAGCCACTGTCAATAACCTAGAGAAGATCATTAAACAGAGAGTCTATGAGCATTTGGAAAGTAATGCTATAATTGCAAAAAGTCAACATGGGTTTCTCAAAAACGAGTCAAGCCAGACTAATCTAATCTCTCTCCCCCCCCTTTTTTTTTTTATAAAATTACCTGCTTGAAAGATGAAGGGAATGCTGTAGATGTAGCATATCTTGTTTTCAGTAAGTTCAGTTCAACAAGGTCCCCCGTGATATTCTGGCAAACAAGCTACTTAGTAAAATGTGGGCTAGAAAATGCATTGGATGGATTTGTAATAGGTTGACTGTCCAAATCCAAAGGGTGCTCAGCAATGGCTTCTCTTCATCCTGGAGAGAAGTAACCACAGGGTTCTGTCCTGGACCCAGCGCTATTCAACATCTTTATCAATGACTTGGATGAAAGAATAGGGGGCATGCTTCTCAATTTTGCAGATGACATCAAATTAGGAGGAGTAGCTAATACCCCAGAGGAGAGGATCAAAATTCAAAATTATCTTAATAGATTAGAAAGGTGGGACAAAACTAACAAAATGAATTTCAACAGGGAGAAATATAAGGTACTACACTTAGGGTGAAAAAATGAAATGCATAGATATAGGATGGGGGACACCTAGCTTAGCAAGACTACATGTGAAAGGGATCTAGGAGTCCTAGGGGGGTTGCAGACTGTCAAAAATAGTGTGAATTCAGTCCACTTTTAGGGTTAGGGTTAGTGCTAGGGAATCATGGGAATTGTTATTTTTCTGAGACATTGAACCTTCTTTGTCAGAGAACTCTAGTGCCACAATAAAATTCAGTTCCCATGATTCCCTAACCTTAACCCTAACCCTAATAGTGGACTGAATTCACACTATTTTTGACAGTCTGCAACCCCCCCTAGTAGACCACAAGTTGAACATGAGTCAACAACATCAATATAAGGATAGTGTCTAGATCAAGGGAAGTAATAGTACCACTCAATTCTGCTTTGTTCAAGCCTCACCTGGAATACTGTGTCCAGTTCTGGGCACCACAATTCAAAAAGTATGTTGACAAGCTGGAGTGTGTCCAGAGAAGGGCAACCAAAATGGTGAAGGGTCTGGAAACCATGTCTAATGAGAAGTGACTTAGGGAGCTGGGTACATTTAGTCTGGAGAAGAAAGATTAAGTGGTGATTTAATAGTCCTGTTTAAGTATTTGAAGGGGTGTCATACTGAGGATCAAGTAAGCTTGTTTTCTGCTGCTCCAGAGAACAGGACCCAGAGCAGTGGATTCAAACTATAGGAAAAGAGACTCCATCTCAACATCAGGAAGAACTTCCTGACAGTAAGAGCTGTTCAACAGTAGAACACACTCCCTTGGAGTGTAGTGGAGGTTAAATAGAGGCTGGATGGCCATCTACTGGGGATGCTTTCATTTGAACTTCCTGTAGGGTAGGGGATTGGACCTGATGGCCCTTGAGGTCTCTTCCAACTCTATGATTCTGTGATTCTGTTAGAATTCAGAGACATAGCCATGTTATTCTGGAATATCAGCATGCAAAGAGATCTTGTAGCACTTTTGAGAGTAACTGAGCAAAAAAAGTTGTAGCATAAGCTTTCATAGGCATAGTCTACTTACTCATGCATGACCTGTTAATACATTTCACCAGATGATATTTATTGAATATGAAATATTCTTTCTCATACTGTGGTGTGGGAAAGGGCTTGATACGGAATCATGAGGCCCAGCAAACTGAACCTTGGTCCTGAGAAGATTGAGATTGGGCCCTTAGTATCTCTTGGGGTATGGTTCTGGGACTTGCCCCTGGCCCCATGGATAGCAAAATCCATGGATGCTCAAGTCCCATTAAATACA
>CM034710.1:90892532-90907592 GCA_020142125.1 Phrynosoma platyrhinos | reverse complement strand
CTTGTCTAGCTTTAATTTCCCAATTTATTTATTTATTCTTTATTCATAACCAATAGTAGCTATCATACCCCATTGTTGTTTCAAATACATTAAGGTTGGCGTCCAATCTGAATTGTTTTCTTCTATAATGTCACCATTCAAATAGCTTGTAAGTAAATCCATTTCTATTGCTTCATATAATTTTAATAACCAATCTTTAACACTAGGAATAGTTTTTGCTTTCCATTTTTGCACTAAGGAAATCCTAGCTGTAGTGATTAAATAAAATAATATCTTTCCCACTCTTTTGTCCATCTCATTATCCCACATATTTAATAAAAATATTTCTGGTTGGGCCTGTAATTTACTCTGTGCTATACAATTAATAATTTCAATCACTTTTACCCAATACTTTTTGACCAGTTTGCAAGTCCATAAGCAGTGATAAATTGTTCCTGTAGTTTCCTCACATTTCCAACACAGATTATTTTTTGCTTTATACATTTTTGAATTTTTTTCTGGAGATAAGTACCATCTAAAATAAGTTTTGTAAAAATTTTCTTTCAAATTCTGTGATTTCGTATATTTTAATCGTTTGGTCCATACCCACTCCCATTTTTCTATTTCAATAGGATATCCAAAATTTTTAGCCCATTGAATCATATTCTCCTTTATAACTTGGTCTTCTAACTCCCACTTCAATAATAATTTGTAAAAGGCACCTATCTTTTTTTTATTGTCTCCCAACCAAATTTTATCAAAATCATTTACGGTAGTTTTAAATTAAGGGAATTGTATTTTTTTTCTGAGACATTGATCCTTCTCTGTCAGAGAGATCTGGTACCACAATAAATTACAGTTCCCATGATTCCCTAGCACTGAGCCAGGGCAGTGCCTCAATTTAATGTGCACTATTTCTGGCAGTAGTCACCCATGAACTCTGGGTGCTAATGTTGGACCTTTCTTGGAAGTCAGGCTTACTATGTTCAATGAGACTTAGAAGTTTATCATACTGGGACAATTGGAAGTATAAACAGTGATTAACCCATCAACATCACACATTTGCAATTAACATTTTCACACGAGGTTGTGTTCAAAGCAGTGGGATAATATCCTGGGATAATTGCCCAATTGCGCTAATGGTTTTCACATGACATCGTGGTGAAAAGCGATTAAAGTGCCATTATTCCATGAATAACGAGGCAATAAACAACAACAAATCATTCACGGGATTTTCCCTGGTTATTCACGGGATGCTCTTGTGTGTGAAAATGCTAATCACGTTTTAATCGTGTTATAATCTCAAATGCACAACTTTGATGGGTTAATTGCCATTTAAACTACCAATTTCCCCCCGTGTGATAAACTCCTTAGTCCCTTCTAAGTTTGTTCAGAATTACCTTCTAAAGATTTTTGCCATTAATTTATAGTGATGGGTCCTTAGCTGGGCACAGTGTACAGTACAGTACTAACATGTATTTATTAATTGCAAGTTCACCTCAGTCTTCTGTTCCATGGAGCTCAGGATGGTGCAATTGAAGTATTCATTTATTATTTATTTGTTACATATAAAACAAATGGTGCAATTGGAGTATTCATTTATTATTTATTTGTTACATATATGCCCTTCAGTGATCTTAAGGCTCTGCGTCTCCCAACTTTATCATTACAGCAACCCTGTGAGGTAAACCTGGCAGACCTTTGCAGACTGCCAGAAATAGTGCACATTAAATTGAGGCACTGCCCTGGCTCAGTGCTAGGGAGTCATGGGAATTGTATTTTTTTTCTGAGACATTGAGCCTTCTCTGTCAGAGAGCTCTGGTGCCACAATAAATTACAGTTCCCATGATTCCCTAGCACTGAGCCAGGGCAGTGCCTCAATTTAATGTGCACTATTTCTGGCAGTCTGCAAAGGCCCATTTGACTAGACAAAGGTCACCTGCTAGTTTCATGGCTCATTAAAGGCTTGAACCTGGATCCTAAAAGTCTCAATTCTAGCACTCCACACTATGCAACTTTCATCATTATTTTCATGACAAGTCTGAGAGGTTAGATTTGAGAGAGAAAATGGCTTAGTGGGGATTTGAAGCTCACTTTGCAACCTTATTAGTTGCAGATTCCCACAACCTAGAAACTTGCACAAGTGTTAGACTAGAACTGTTATCACCATGCAGCCAACACAGCAATCTATACCTCTCTCCTTTGTAATGATTGTGTTGTGTGCACTTCTGAACAATCTGCCAGATTTTCCTCCCAGAGAGAATCCTAGATATCTTGATATAAGATCCACTGAGTTCAGTGAGACTGGCCTCCAAGGAAACACATTTGTGATTGTTGTCGTAATCGTCAACTTTCCTTGTTGTGCTATTGTAAAGGATAAAGGTACAGCTCGGTGTTCTGGTTTGAGTGTTGGACTAGGACTGGAGACCAGTGTCTGAATCCCTGTTCAGCCATGGAAACACACTGGTGATCTGGGCAAGTCACACTCTCTCAGCCTCAGAGGAAGGCAAAGGCAAGCACCCTCTGAATAAATCTTGCCAAGATAGTCCCGTTTTAGGGTTGCCAGAAGTTGGAAATGATTCAAAGGGACACAACAAAAAAAGGGGCGATAAAGATTGTAGTGAACTTTAAAATCCTCCACAACTGTAGAAAGCCATCATCTTCTGTTAGTTGAGTCTGCGTGATTGGTTTATTTTTTTCAGAAAAAAATGTCTGTTGTGGGCTCCTCCAGATGGGGCAAATACATTGGGAGGTTATTGGAGGTAGTGCTGTTTGTTGCTGTAGTTGTTTCTATTTTTTTTAAAAAATATATCAAAATGACATTATTGTTGTCCTAGACATTTTTCTGGCAATTCCCAGCACTTGCTGCAGCATTTTATTTCCACCTTTGAGTGTGTTTCTTTTTACTTCCAAAAAAGACATATTGGAACAGTATGCTCCATTCTCTTCTCAGTTTTTAAAAACCCTTATTTTAGAGTTATCAATGACAATTTTTGCACTACAACAAAACTAAGAACTTTTTAAAAACCCAAGAAAAGACAAAACTTGCCCTTTAAAACATAGGGTCACCACAGCAAACTGTGCCTCATTTAAAAAAAAACTGGAGAAGAAAAAATTGAAGATCCAAGGAACTGCTACAAATAGTTGTGAAGAAAGGTGGAATGAGTGGACACAGGGATGATGATAATTGGCAAAATATACCAAAACTGAAGGAGCTAAATTGGGGAAAAACGTGCTTCTTTAACCCAGGTTGGAAGAGCCCTGTGTTAGTGTAGGAATAAAATGAAAACATAGTGTCAGGGAGAGCATACACAGACTTATGAACTGATTTTAATCCATAAAGTCCAGTCTTGTTCCTTATGATTTTTATACCAGAAGCATCTGAGAGGCAGTGCCTAAGGTGTTGGATTTGTATGTGGGAAACACAGGCTCACATCCTTGTTCAGCAATGAAGGTCACTGGATGGTGTCGCCGTCATTTTATTTATTTATTTATTTATAGCATTTATTGATTGACTCTTAGTGTGACAGGCCCCTCAAGGCAATGCATAACACATAAAGATATTATATAAACCATTGAATGTAAACAGATAAATCATTATTTAAAAACAGGCTAAAAAAATTCTTGAAAAATAGTTTAGAAACCACACACAGTAAAACTATCCAGAACATCCACCCCTGGTTTAAAGACTCAAGGACATGTGAAATAATATATTTTTTCCCCTGACCACTGGAAGCTCAAGGGAGAAAAATTCTACAGCTGCGGTGATATTTTAGATAATTTAATTTCAAATGTAGATACCTTGATATAAGATCCAATGAGACAGCCCTTCCACACATACTCACCAATTTAACCTTTTGGAAAGGTGGGACATGTAGTGGGGGCCTTTGTTGAGTATCTCAAGTATTGGGTAAATAGATATTGGAGAAGGTGGTCTTTCAGATATTCTAGGTAATTCAGTATAACTCTTTTCTTAAAGATTAAAATGCCTCATTTAGAAAGGATAGACTATAAGCCAGGGGTAGGCAACCTAAGGCCTTTGAACCGGCCCCAGGCCGGTCCTGCCGCCACCGCCGCTGCCTGCCATGATGATATTGATTATTGTTGTTATTACTTGTTCTTGGGGTTTTCTTGGCAAAATCTCCACAGGTGTTTTGCCATGGCTTTTCTGGGGATGAAAGAGTGTGCATGCATATTTTTTAAATTTTTTAAAAATTTTATTTATTTATTTATTTATTTACTTTTGGTGCTTCGGCCCCCCCCCCCATTGTCTGAGGGACAGCAACCCGGCCCCCGGCTCAAAAAGGTTGCCTACCCCTGCTATAAGCATAACATTTGCCATAGAAGTGCAGTTTGCTGATAGTTTTAGCTTGCCCCAAGCACACAATGGACGAGTTGTTAAGAGACAAGGCTTAAATCATAGTATAGCATTGTGACACCAAGTCATAGATGGGCAAGCATTTTCCTCTCCCCAGCCCCTGTCTCCAGCTATGATTAATCTTAGCTATGGTTAGTTTCAAGCCAAAATTTAATAAGCTGTTTTTATTCTACAAACTAGCATAACCATGAGCCATAGTTAAGTGTTTGGTTAGAACACTAAACTGTGATTAGAACACCAAACTATGGCTAATCTAAAAAAATAAGAGGAAGCTTTTGATCTCACTATCATACCAGAGACCAGGAAGCAATGCATTGAGGCTTACTGTGACTTGTCCTTCTTAGAATAAAGTATGTTTTAGCGCTGTTGTTGTTGTGTGACTTCAAGTCATTTCTGATTTATGGTAACACTCAGGGGAATCCTGTCACAGGGTTTTCATGGCAAGATTTTTTCAGGGAGGGGTTGTCATTGGCTTCCTCTGAGGCTGAGAGAGTGTAGCTTTCCCAAGATCATTGGGTCAGTGGGTTTCTGTGGCCAAGGGGTTTAGCACTGTAGCACAAAAATCTGAACAATGAAAATTCTTTCTTCATAGCAAGAGGTAAGAGACCATGATTTTGAAGTACTTCATTTTTATTGTTGGTTCCAGTACACTTGTATCTATTTGCCTTTTTAAAATGTTAAGATGTATTGAGAGGTACATGTTATGATTTACATCCTTCAGATTTTCTCTACTCTGTTTAAGCTTTTTCAGAAATAAGTCTTCTAGCTAAATGGATCCGTGATGAATGCAGAGTAGTTCCAGTAATTCCAGTAATTAGTGTTTAGGAATTTGCAACACATTTCTGTGCTTTTGTAAGCATAGTTTTACAGTAATTAATTAGCCTAACTTCTGAGGTCTTATATTGTTTTGTTTTAGAGTTCTTTTAGAGTGTAGAGTTCATTGCAGTATGTTGAATTAAGATTGGATGCTACTGTGTAATTTCAACATTATGAATAGTTTTTAAATGAATACAGACTAACTCCTAGGATAAATATTTTCTGAAATTCTGAGAAATGACATAGTGAGCCAATGACCAGTTCTTTGCTAATATCATCATATTAGGAATCAACCAAACTTCTTGAGCTGACAGATCAATACTGATTTAACAATAGCTTACAAGATTGTTGATACTGGTTTTTTTTTCTGTATTAAAAAAAATCAAATATTTGGTGTGAGACATTTTTGAAATGTAATAGTGCAGTTCTTACCTTACATCAGGGCTTGGCAAGGTTTAGTTACCTGGGGCCGGTCGCTGGTCCCCAGGTCTTCCGCTGGGTTGGGGGGGGAAATGGTGGTGCACGGCCTGCCCATCCCCTGCCGCCACTGCTGCCGCCAACCTCGCCGCCGCTCCATGTGCCGTGGCTGCCATTTTGTTTGCTAAAATGGTGGCCATGGCATGCGCGCCAGTGGCATGTGGGGCAGCACGTGCGGTGGCACGTGTGGTGGCAGCGGCGGCAGTGGGGTCAGCAGGGGCCAGTCGGCACGGGTCGGTGGGCTGGGTGCGGCCCGCGGGCCGTAGGTTGCTGACCCCTGCTCTACATAGGGCCTCGGCAGACGGCTAATTGAGTCGTCTCCGAGGCCAGGAAGAGGAGGAGCAGCCGCACGCGTGGCGCTCCTTCCTCTCCCTGAGGTCGTCCTCGGAGCCGCCGGCCCTCCGCACGGCTGGCGCTCCGGGGGCAACCTCCCGCCGCAGCGACCGGACGCGCTGCAGCGGAAAAGACAGGGAAAGTGCGCTCGACGCTTTTAGGGCGCAATTTCCCTGTCTTGAGGAAGGAGTGCTGATTTAGCGCTCCTTCCAGGGACGCTGCCGGTGCGCCGTGTTGCGGAGGCTGCGGCCCCGCGGCGCGCCGGCCCAGGGCGTCCTGGACGCCCTCGTCTGTTCCCCCATAGTCTCCTTGCCTGCAAACGTGGTATGATAGTACAGTGTTATGTAAATAGGGCCTTTTCAAAACAGCTTGTACTGAACAATTCGTAATAGATACATGCTCCAAGCTCAATACATAGCTGTGAGACTTTGAGAAGGAGTGGGTAATTATGGACAGTATCCCCATGGCATTTCTATCAGGTGCAAAGAAATATTGGAAAGTTTCTCTCTAGTAGAACAACTCTGTTGGGACTGAGTAGCTTTGATACAGGAAGTTCCAAAAGATCCTAAGCTCTCTTGTGTTTGTGCTGAATGTATAAGAAGGAAGATGTTCCTCCCGTTTCCATTATGATTTATTTTTTAATCAGTTTCCTTCAAATTTATATTAGTGGAATTGTCCTGATTTATCCCCTTTTTGGCTCAACCATAGGAAAGCTAATGGTTGTCATGGATTGGGCAGGGGATAAGTGGTGAAACAGTTTCCACCTACTTTGAAGGTGGGGTGTTTAGATAATGCATGCCTCCAAAGCCATGCTCTGGGGCTAAAAACCAGAGCAAAAAGAAATCAGGATATTCCAACATAGCTCTGAAAATGCACACCTTCTACCTTGCATATAAATGCCTCAACACGAGAGTGGTTCTGAAGGAGAGATCCATCCTAACCCTAATATATACCTAAGCTGTCGGGGTGGCAATGCAAAAAAGTGAAAGTGTGACCCCCCAATGGATATAAGTACAACATACACAAATCAGACAGTCCAAAAGGGGACATGGGGTGAAGGGGGCATGTGAGGGGGGGGCTCCATGATTGTGCTTTGACAGTGTTTACTGGACACACAGATGCTCCAATGCCCTATACCAGTGGAGGATCATAGGCGTGACTGTGTGACCGATCAAAGGGGCAGCCATGCAGTGGGATGGCATCTAGGCAGCAGGTGGTTGCTGGTGGTGTGTTTGTGCAAAGGTATGCCTGCATGGTGGGGAGGCAGCAAAAAACATTACCCAGCGTAACAGCTGGAAGCTCACTGTGCAGTGGGGCTGTGTGCATTCAGACCACCTTGGGAGCAGCTGGTGTGACAGTGTGGTTTTGACCCACTTCCGGAAAATGCAGGTTCCAGCTGGTTTTTCCTTCCCGTCTGTTCCACCCCAAGAGGGGAGGAGGGTTGCCTTCCAACATTCATAGACTGTAGCTTTGTACTGTGGTAGACAATCTAAGGCTGTGATCCGTGTATGCAGTTCTCTACCCTGTCAAGGGCCATTGCACACATAGACGTGCACACAATTGCACTGTAAGTGGTCTTGCATGTGGATTCCAATGAAAACGGTGGGATTGACAACTAAAGAAACAAGGGTCTAAGTTTGCAACAGTAATATTTTATTTGAAATAGTAAATATTCATGAAGACTTCTATTTCTGTATGAGTTAAAAGCACAGTGAAATGTCTTTACATTAAAACCTTCATAGCTGATTAGGAAATACAAAACTACAAAACATGTTTCTAGAAACAAAAAATAATGGTTTGTTTTTGTTTTAAAACCCATTATACATATTTTCATGGTAACATTTTAGTTTAGTTTGGGAGTGATGAACTATATTTTAAGGACAAAAAAAACACCAGTTGCTATAAATCTTATTATACAGCAGACACATTTCTCATCTGAATATAAATCATCAGTCCCTTGCTTTGCATATAGCATTGATGTTCCTTCTTAATGGAATTAAAATTAATTTGGAGTTCAAGAAAATCTGTTTTTGAGTTTTGGGTGTAGATTTCTTTAAAATTTGTATTTTCATTTTCCATCTGGACATTTAAAATTAAATCAGCATCTGAATTCCTAATTTACCAATAGGCTGTAATGTCTAACATGGTAATCATCCACATATTTTCATGGGAATAAGCTCCACAAAGTCATGGAACTTGCCTGCAAAGTTCCAAATACATATGAATAGAATTAACAAGTGACTTGTTGATTTAGGGTACTTCTGGAGATCATTTTATTTTAGCCAATAAGAATCCCCCTTGACCCTCTGATTTATGTTAATCAGTGATATGACTGAAGTGAGGTCATACTTTCCTGTAAGAAAACAGACCTGTACATCTGATGAAGAAAACTTTACTAGGCTCTAGTCCAGTGATGGCAAATCTTTTAGGCACCGAGTGCCCAGGCTAAATGGCCTTCTGTCATTGAACACTACCACGTGCTGGAGGTGGGGCTTCCAGGGGGGATGGGACTTCCGGAGTGGGACTTCTGCCCTATGGGGGTAGGACTTCTGAGGTGGGACTTCCCCCCACACCTTCCCAGGCTTTCAGCTGCCTCTCCGGAGGCAGTTGAAGACGTGGGACGGCTGGGAGGAGGAGGAACAGGCGCACACCTTTTCCTCCTCTTCTCCGCTCTGCATGCCAGGGAAAATGGCTTTCTGTGCCATCTTTGGCATGCTTGCCATTGGTTCACCAACACGACTCTAGTCTATGAAAGCAGATGCTGTAACAAATTGTTAGTCTTTTGTGTCAGAAGTGTGTTTGTTTTTGCTGAAACAGAATGAAACAGTTACTACCTAAAAATTGTTACAAATATTTAGGATTTGATCAACATAATGAAGAACATAAGCAGTGGACAGTAGTTTCATAAAGGCAGTCTTAAAATGTGTGACCTGTAAAACTGAAATGTAAATTGTATCTGCATGGAAATAACAGTTATCTTCTGGATGAAATTTACATGTGGAAAAAATGCTTCTCTACATAAAGTCCACACCCAGCTTTTGTAGGTGCTGTGAATTCTGATAGTCTTGATCATATGTTTAGTAACAATAGAGGAATGGAGGACTAGTTTCAGACAAACCAATTGACTGTAGTTTATAACTATCAGTGGACTGTTTCCAAGGCAAAACTTTGTGTGTGTGCTTCTATTGTGACCGCAAAACTCTGAATCAGGACCATTACTATTATACAAACCTCAGTGCATGGTATGTTTTTGCACAGTTGAAAAAAACGTAAAACTTTTTTTTAAAAAAAGAGTGTACTAGAAGTTGTGTAATAGGAATTATATTTCACTATTCCAGACTAGAGTCCATGTTGTATAATACATACATTCTTAAATCTTTTTTTTAAAAAATGGACAAAATCCTAATTATGTATTTTGACATCTATCATTAGGTCTCCAGGAGGCAAAGCTGTTAAATTCAGGCTTGCTTTCAAAAGAGATGGATTAGCCCAAGGCAAAAGTATAAGATATTCAAGAAAGAGAGAAAGCATAAATCCCCGATAAAATTGAAGTTTGAAGCTTAAGTGAATGTAGTTTGTGTAACAGCCATTAATTGGGTAGAAAGCATATTAGGAATGGCATGTTATTTGTTTGAATGAATTTTGAAAACAGGCAGTGGGTACTTTCAAGCATACATAAATCCCTTTAAAATCTGAGTCTCCTGCTTAGCTGTATCTGCCTGGTTAGGAAATACTTTCTATTTTGTGATGTAAGTAAACTGTTGTATAAGAATTATTAGATTACATTTACTACATAAAAACTTAAGATGAGTTACATCAGGTCAGACCAAAGGCCTGTTTAGTCCAGCATTATATTTATGCAGTAACTAGTCAGATTGTCTACTAGCTGGACATGAGTGCATGAGCACCCTCACTCTAGTGTTCCTCAGGAACCAATATTGAGAGGGATGTTTCATACTGGAAAGAATATATTGTCATTATGACTGGCATCAATGCACAGCTGTGCCCTCTACTAATTTGTCCAACTACCTTTTAAAGTTGTACACATTGGTGGCCAGCTTGTGGATGTGATTATCACAGGTGTGTGCTGTGTAAAGAATCTGTCCTGATTTCGCCACTATTCAGTTTCAGCGGATGAGTCCAGATTCTAGTATATGAGAAAGGAAAAAAACATCTTTCCCTACCTACTATTACCACACCATTTATAATGTTAATGTATGTCTAGTTAGATTGAATATTTTACAAATAGGGGAGGTACCTTTTCCTTCTATTTTATTGTTGCATACTGAGATGGTGTAAATTCAGTAGTGCTCCACCACTGTCTCAATAAGAAAAGAAAAGCATAGCATGCTTTGTACTAAAACAGTCACCAGGCCATCTGGTTAATTAGTGGTTGACCAACGGTGGCTCCTTAGGTTTCAGGCAAGAGTTATTTTTCTGTAGATGTCTGGGATTAAATCTGGGACCTTTTGCCTACAAGTAATGTTCCAACTACTGAACTGTGACCCTTACACTGATTTATCACATTAATTAATTTAAAATATTACACTCCCAGTGCCAACAGTCATTTCTATGTTGGCAGAGAGCAGAGAGAGTAGCAGAGATGCATGCAGTTATTTCCCTGTTCACTCCTTCTGTGTTTCCCTCCCTACACACTGTTCTTTTGCTGCAACTATTTTGTAAGCCCTATAGGTCAGGGACCTGCCAAACCTGTTCTTTTTAGAACACCTTATAAACAGTTGGATATAAATAATAGTACACATTTTTTTAATAAAATGTGCTTGGTTATAGACATTTAAAATAAAGATTGGATATTATTATATTACGCACAAGTTTCATAATTTGTATCAGATTACTACTCTAAAGGTCATAGTTATGTGTGTAAACTTCCAAGATCCCTTCCTCAGGTAATTAAAAGCAGGGTGGATCCAATTTGTGAAAATACTAATTAGATGCAAGGTACTGTTATTAGTACTATGGGAAAGACTTCACTACTGAAGTCATCTAAAGTGCCATCTATTTTACCATCTATTTTGGCTCTTCCAGGTGTGTAGAGTGAGTGCTTCAACGTTTTACCACGTATGCTTTCACTTTTGGGCTGCTTTTTTGTATCATAATTCATATATATATATATATATATATATATATATATATACCACTTGGGATGAGAGAAAATAACAGTGTACAGTATATATGTATGCAGAACAAAGGACTGGATATGAAATGCAACATTTCTTCTAGTTGTAAGTTCACGAAAGGGCATCAGTGTTTTGCTCTCTTTAAAAATACATTACAGAGAAAATTATATCACTGTATTGTTTTGAAATACATGTACCATATTTAAAGGAAGATGAGGAGACAATGTTGCTTTTCTTGTTATTTGTGCTAATTTGATTTTTCCTATGGAGCTGACAAACGGTACAGAAGAATGTAAAGGCAACTGTGTATTCAAAAGAGTCATAACTTCAGATATTAACTCAGCAAGTGAAACATAAAACTATGAAGGCATTGACATTAAATTCAGGAAAAGCAATCTATCCAGTGCTTGTTGGGTGGTGTGAAACTTTTAAAAATGTGGAAAGGGTTGCAGAGCCATTTAAAAATAATTCCAAGGTAATGTATGGATAGATCAGGGGATGGAATCATGTGGCCCTCCAAATATTGGTGGACTGGAAGTCCTAGCATTCCTCAACATTAGCCATGCTGGCTAGGTGCTGGGTCTTGCAGACCAACAGCAGCTGGAAGGCTGCATGATTCATCTCTCTCTGCTAGATGGTCACCAGTTACTTCCAAACAGAGGTTTGTGAACTAAAACCCTTTCAATTCTGTCTGTTCCCTGTAGCTTCTGTTATTGATCCCCCCTATTTTTGATTTGGTTTGATCGAGTGATGTCACTAGGGTGGTAAGGGGGTGTGGACTGTGCTAGTGACATTCTAAGGGGGGGGGGTGATACCATTGATCCCCAAACATCTGCTTTTGGGCAGAAACAGGCTCATTCTCCTGTATCTTTAAAATGCTGAAGAGATGATGTGAGTAGGGTGAGGCTCAGTGGGAGGAGAAAGGAGAGGCCCTAGGTTTTTTAAAATTAACATTTAAAATTTCAAAAATTAATTTTTAAAAACATTTTCTTTAAATACATCACATTTTACCAAATTTTTTCACTTTAACCACATGACACTACATACAGTCATCCCTCCACAGCTACAGATTTTTTATCCATGAATTCAAGTATCCATGGCTTGAAAATATTTCAAAAATATCTAAATTCTAAAAAATAAATCTTGATTTTGCCATTTTATACAAGGGACACCACTTTACTATGCCACTGTGTATAATGAGACTTGAGTATCCAAGGATTTTGTGGAGGGTTTTGGAACCAAACCCTAGTGCATACCAAGGGCCAACTGTATATGTACATGCATTTAGGCTATGAGTATAATATAGTAATTTGAAGGTATAGTTTCGATGTTGATAGTTTAGGTCACAACTATTACCATTACAGTCAGTAATATATGGGAATTACAATTGATGAGTAAGGGGGGATGCAGATGGGCAGCCCTGAAAGGAGTGCTAAAGTGCTGCTCCTTCCAGAGCCGGCAAATAAGGCGCCCGAAGAGCTGCCACATAGCTCTTTTGCGCCTCTTCCGGCGCAGCGCATTAAGAAGCTGCGCCAGGAAGACATCTTGATGGCGCACGCTGTATGTAGTGGTGCGCATCATCATGACGTCTTCAGCATGGGGTTGGGGTGCCCCACGTGTGGCTGCCCCTCCCCTCCCCTGCCTCCAAGATGGCGCTGTCTGTAGAGGCCCTAAGTTAGTACAAAAATGTGATTAAGGATTCTGTATGGATGTGGTATGGGAGGAGGTCAGTGGGGTGAGTTATTACACTGGGTGACACCATCCCTAGGGAAACCATTGGTTTGATCCTAGTTAGGATTGGCTATATTAGCCAGATGTGAAGTCTTGGCCAACAATTTTCTATAGTTGCCGAAAGCAGCTTGACAGGACAGTTGCTAAGGGCATGGAGAAAAAAAGAGGGAGCTATTCCCTCTGGCTTTTCAAGTAGCCAGTTGCCCTTATGTGCTTCTGAGTCTGACTTTCACAGATTTCTCCCAAACAAGCTTTCAAGGCAGATAAAAGGAAGTACCATACTGCTTCACAAAAACATAGGTCTGAAACACACTGCAGAAATAATCTAATTTGAGACAACTTTAACTGCCCTGGCTCAGTGCTAAGGAATTCTGGGAACTGTAGTTTTATGAGACATTTGGCCTTCTCTGTCAAAGAGCTCTGGTGCCACAGGGGCTATACAGATGGCCCCTTAGGGGTGGCTCCGTACCGCCCCTGGGAGCACTGGATCAGGGCAGCGACAACCACATGCTGTGGCCCCAATCTGGCACTTTGTTGAACCAAAAAGAGATGGCAAATCCTGCATGAGATTATACTGCAAAAGTGTGTATTTTCCCATTTTTGGGGCACAAAAACATTGCATGCATTTTTGTGCAAAAATGTATTTTTTTAAAAAAAAACTTGCATATGGATAAAATACTGTATTAGTTCTGAAAGAAAAATAATATTTTCTTTATTTTTAAATGCTGTCTACATTATGTCATCAGTAGAAAAAGCATCTTTGAAAAAACATCCCTTGCTGTGAAATAGCAGATGTCTTCATTTGTTATTAATACATCTATTTTTTTTTAAAAAAAGAGGACATCCTTTTAGTTGTTTGAAGGTATGCTCCCATATTCATGTACTAGAGTGTAAACTATTGTACACAGTTGACCCACAATAAAAAAATCAAATGCACACAATTGTATAGTCAATTGTACTATATATGCTTAACTGTATTATATAAATATCAGAAGCAAACAAAGGCTATTAACATTCAAAAATAGTATTTGAGTATTATTGGCACCTGAAGGTCTCTTTAGTTTGGGTTGAAATGAGATGCAATACTATTCCTAGAAAAGGAATTTTGGTAAAGACACATATCTGCTTTGTCAGGGAATATTTTCTAGTAGTAGTAGTAGTAGTAGTAGTAATAATAATAATAATAATAATAATAATAATAATAATAATAATAATAATAATATTTTATTGATACCCCACCCCTCTGAGCACAATTGAGGCAGCTAACAACAATTAAAATTTGTACAATATAAATACAAAGAAACCCGAGACCCACCCACCCCTTAAAGTATTAAAAGAGGAACAAAAAGATGGGTGGAAGATGATATTATTCTGCTCCTTTCTCCCTTTCTTCTGTCAAAGCATGTGCTTCCAATGTAACACCTTTTTAGGACTACTGTAAACTTTGCTGTGGTTTTTACCTGTTGGCTACCAATTCACTCTCTTTCCAACAGTAGGAAAGGACCTTGTCTCCTCTCCACTTTGTACAGTGGCAAATGTATTGTTGGTGCTAAACATTTTAAATAATATCTGCCAAAAATGGCTCTTAAACTGCAAGCATATGATGCAACACATTTGTTTTTCTGTTCTACAAGATTCCTGTTGCTTCAAACCAATATGGCTGGCTTTCTGAGTTTTAAATGGTAAAACAGCCCACATTCATTTAGAAGAATTACTCAAAGAGAGATATCTAGATTCATCAAAATTGCATGCTAAAATGTGCTCACGGCTAGGCATGCTCTTTACCCTTACAGATCAAACTCTCTTAGATGGTTTTAAAAAACATTTTGTGTAAGGAAGGTTGCATGCTGTACTGTTTTGTGCTTCCCTTCCTAGAGTTGAAGAAGCTTAAAGACAGAATTTTACAGAATGAACTATTTTTAGAAAACGGAGCACTGAAGGCTTATGACATCCTTGAACTTACCTTTTTTATTTATTACTGGCTGAACAGGTGTTTTTAGGGTAAAGAAACAAACACAGTGATGATTCCAGATAATGGCAACCCTAAAACTCCTTCTTTTTCCTCCAGCTCCCTACCCAAACTGTTTCTTCTTATGTTTTGCCCTGACACTGAGATTGGCAAGAGCAGATCATCCTTTCTCTCTCTAGATTGATATGAATTTGTAGCCAAGGTAGTTATTGTGAAATGCTAACAACAGTTAGACAGTG
>CM034710.1:90879800-90892432 GCA_020142125.1 Phrynosoma platyrhinos | reverse complement strand
AGAAGCAGCTGAACTGAATTATATTTGCAAATTCAAATCCATTAATAGAGGTATGAACAAAGACAATGGCACAGTACATATTTATTTTATTTATTTCAAGGATTTACATATATTAATACCAGAGTCCTCACTGTTGTACATACAACAAAAGGAATCTTTTCAAAGAAGATTTTGAACCCAGGGAAAATGACTTTTGTAAGCAGATTTATTGCTTTCCAGTGATGTATTCAAGCCTTTTATTCCAAGTCTCAAGTCAAGTCTCAAGTTTCTACCTTCGAGTCTCAAGTCCTTGCAAAATTGTTTCAAGTAAAGTTTCAAGTCTGGGAGCCAACTTTAACAGAAAAAAATGTAGTATTGGTCTTTCTCTCTGTTTGTGTAGGAAATACAGTTTCACTAACTAGAAAATCAAGAAGATAATAACTTAATCTTACTCAAGACGTGCCCCAAGTTAGGTTAAACAATTGTAAGCAATTTATCAAGATTGCATTTTAGAAAAATGAGGTTTACTTAGCAGCCTATCCATGCTGCGCATCAAAGGAACCTTCTAAAACTTTTGAAAAGCATTAGTAGGATCCTTCTCTCTCAATCCTAATACATTTGTTGCTCCTCTGCAATAAACATTATGAATGTGTCCTGTTATTGAACCAAGGACAACAAGTTGGTCGCTAAAGATATACAGGTTACGAGTTAAGTCAAGTTAGTGAGTCATTTATTGCTGAGCCTAGTCCAAGGCAAATCATTGAAGCGGCTTGATTTTGACTTGATTCCAAGTCAGTTGATGAATATATATCACTGTCGATTTCACAAATCAACATTAACTGGCCACTATAAAAATCTGAAAGACCTGTATCATATTATGCAGCCCTTTGAAAATATAGAACTAGGGTCATGATTTGCATTCTTGTGGATCCTATTACATTCCATCCCACTCCCACAAGTGTGCAAATATGCTTTATACCTGAGCTTTTATTATTACTCTGTACTGCTTCCAAAGAAGTGGGATTATATCTGTGAAATTCAGAAATAGAGAGTGGTTAGTCTTAATGGTGTGACTATATTCCTTCCCCCTCCCCCTCTTTTCCTCCTTGAATAATTTTGAATGTGTCTAAATCATATTGCTGCTTCAGGAACACATGCTCAGTGTTTATGATGTCCAACATCATCAGAGTTTTTAATTGGCCTTGCTTTTGCTTGATCCTTTAATAAATCTTTAAAGACATGCAAATATAAGAAGATAATCTAACAAAACATTTGTTAGTGCATTGAATTATTGACTTGCTCCAGATGTTACAAGAAGTCATAGTGTACAACCATGGATTGATATCCTGACTTCTTAATGAGATGTAGTTGGAATGAAACATTAATTGTTGGATTTGTATATAGCAACAAATGATAACCAGGAACAGAAGCTTAGATGTCTTTTCTTCATGTATGGGACTTGTTCATCATAACCTGAAATATGTTCATTTTTATCTCAGCTAGATATAGTGGGATTCTGTGGAAACCTAATTTGTAAGACAACTTGGTACTTTATTATTAGGTTATGTTGGAATAAGTCTCTCCTGGCCTCCATGGACCAGATGGTAATCAGAAGCTTGAAGAAAATCATTGGATGGCTATATATGGGTCCTGAGTAGAATTAGTTTCGGGAGTAGTGTTAGGCTACTGGCTCTGGTGTTCTAATATCAAAATACATCTGTCAGTGGCTAATGGGAAAGGTCCATTAAATTTTACAATCTATGTTTATTAGCTGGAATAAAGAAATGCAAATGGTTTCCTTTACAGTTTTATGCATGTAAAAACCTAATATAGAATTTCTCCTTTGCCAGGGGAAAAAACTGCCATTGAACAGCCTTCATTTAGTACTAGCCAAAACCCTGCCATTTTCAAAATTGGAATTGGCTGTAAATGTTATAGCTGGAAAAGTAACTAAGAACATATACTATTTTAACTGGCTACATAGTCAAAGGAAAACATCAGGGCACAGTGTCGACTCTGAAGCTTTTCTCGGAACAGTGAAAATATACACAGAGGCATAGGACTGTTTTGTCCAACTCTTTGCTTCTGTCAATCACATAGTGTTCCATGTAGGCAAACTTCCCATTTCTAACAACTTATCTTGTCCAACGAGGAATTGTAGAAAACATGGTGACAATGCAGTCTTTTTGTGATATGTGGTCAATTAGTTAATAGACAGCTGTATTTGCATTATAGACATGGTTTTATTCAAGCTAGTTTTTCTTTGTGGCTTTATGTTTTTTTCCCTTAAAAAACCATTCTTAATTTAGGCTAAAGATAGACAGTTGACAGCTCAGGGGCTTAGTCTAAGATGCCAGTGGAAAAGCCAAAGGGGACAGAGTAGGAGCAGGGTGAAGGAGCTGCCAAAATGTGCCCCATTCAAACTTCATACAAACTTTATGCTTGTTACCTGGTTGTTCACAAGCAACACTTGTTGAAATTCCCTCCTCTTCACAACTGTTGAAGCTAGTGAGCATCACTTCAGACATCCCCCGCCTGAAAGGTATATAAGGGGCTGACTGGGTGGTTTGGGGGAATCAGCAGACTATGGAGGGATAAGGGGCTTGTGTGGAGACATATTCTACTGTTCTCACTGGAGTGGAGAGGATTAAAGAAGAGCTCTTTGCTGATGTCTCAGTTGGTGTGGGAATGAGTCTGGTTGTGGTGGACCCAGTCATGTTGTTAGTATAAAAGAGTATGCCTTCTGAGATCTTTATAATAATGTGGCGGCTGTTTTATGCTCCTGTTTATTTGAAATTGCAATCTTTAAGGTCAGCTGAGCAAGAACTGCCAGTACAGAGCAAGGACTATTGAATTAGCATAACATCCTCAGTCATCTTTTCTAGCATGCCTACATTTCAGTGCTTTCTTCTTATTATGTTTTACTAAGAATTATATTGTTCGAACAGGAATGGAAATTGAGTACACGTTATTGGTGCAACTTTACAATTTATATAATCTTGCAGTTCTTAATGTTATTGGTCTGATGAGGTGCATGGTGTTTGTAGAGAGGAGAAACTACATTTTGTGCACAGTCAGGTTATAATCCTTTAATGATCTCTGCAAGGAGAGCCACTAGTTTGGGAGACAAAGAACATCCAGGAGGCTACTAATATCTAATAGCTCTGCAACATACTCATACAGTTTAAACTTGTCAGTCTGCATACAGTCCCCCACTGATCTCAGACACAATGGTGTCCCCACACCTGGTGTCACCCAGTGGGGGAGTGGGGCTTCTGGGGATGGGTCTTCAGGGGCGCTTTGGCGGCAGGGCTTCTGGGGTGGCATGTACTCCCTCCTCCCATGCTGTTCTGTTCTTTTCCTGATGAGTAAAGGACGGGACGGCATATGGAGATGGGGGATGGTGTAGGGGAGGAGGGCCTAACCAGGTGTCACCCATCTTTGAGGGTGTCACCCCTTATGGATCAGACCACCACACACCCCCTAGTGATGCAACTGCTCAGAGACACTCTTTGGAATTACCATGGTTTTCCTAGTGTGTTATAGAAAGTGAGAGTGTGTGCTGAGTAGCATAAGCAAATGTGTGGTATTGTACTCCAAACTGTTGTGGCTTGTCAGGTGCTGCCACCAGCCATTGTTTTTCCTTTTTCAGGCAGAAAAAACAGTAGATTTTCCTGAGCCATGACTAATAATGGTGTTTTGAGCCTGGCAGGTTACAAGTCATACAGACCTAGTGTGTTGCTTTTTCCCCCTTTCCCATCCTGGCTGCAAATTACCAAATACATAGACTACATTAACAATATCATAATTGGGCCATGGGAATTTTGCTATCAGGCTGTATGAACAGTTTTGTATTTGCAAACAACAAAAATTATATTGTTGATATATCTTAAAATAGCACATTTGTCATCAAAAGTGACGTAATGAAACTGAGCAGCCAAAGAGTAATTCCTTTTCTGAGTAAGGGGGGGGGGGGATACTCTTCTTAGAAGATATTGCAATAAGATGAACTCAAGAGGAATTTGGGTGTGATGGTGGTGGGGCCCTAAAACTGGACACTGTCCAATATTTTATCCTGGAAAGTGTAGTTATAAAGATTTTGGACTGTATTTATAATTGAAAACATACACTCTGTTTCTGGTAACTTGCAGTATGTACAATACATTAAGTGAAACCTAATCAACATGTGCAGTGTCAGCAGCATCAGTTCTGTTGATTTGTACTCTTCCGTTGATCTGCAAATAACAGGCTGAATGGACAAAACCAGGACGCGGCAAGATAAATGCTCAACAAACATATGGGAAAGGCAGCATGCTGCTAACACAGCAAGAAGGCATCAAAGTACAATGCAGCACAAGCAAAAATTACTTATACCATGGATAGAATTAGAAACAAAATGGAATAAGTAAAAAATATTTCAAGACAGTGCTCACACTGAGTCTGAAAAGTTTTTTAAATGACCAAATTAGTTGCTAAGTGTATCCATACATTCAGTTTATCTTAATGTCACCTTAAAAACTACAACTGTGCGAAGTGTTTGTTTAAGATGTGGTGCACAGAGTAAAGGGGAAGAGTTAATCCCTTTCTTTTCTACAATGGTTCTAACAAAAAATGGCTTGGAACTTCAGTTTATGTCCTAATAGAGGTTTTGGGGTAAACAGCAGCATCAGATTTTGGGGAAAACAACGAGGTTAAACCGGCCCATGCATAATGCAGCCCTGCTCAATCCGATTGTTTCTTTGTTTTTTTAAAAGAAAAAATATACCTGAAATGTACCATATTTTCCGGCGTATAAGATGACTGGCCGTATAAGACGACCCCCCACTTTCCCAGTTAAAATATAGAGTTTGGGAAGAGTATGACTTCCAAAACTGTTGTTATTGCTGTGCACCTTCAAGTCATTTCCAACTGATGATGACACTAAGGCAAACCTATCATGAACCTCCTTATACCTGGCATATAAAACGACCCCCCCACACACTTTAACCCCAGATTTTGCAGGTTAAAAAGTAGTCTTATACGCCAGAAAATAAGGTATGTATACATTTTAAATTTTTTGTGGTTTGCACATACTAAGGTTGAAAAAGTTCGAGAAGCTTTTCTTCCCATGGTACAAAGTATGTATCGACTCCCCCCCTAACAAAACAAAACAAAACAAAACTGAAAACCAGTCACCTGGATTCAAACAGAGTTTTCAGGATCAAAAACAACTTGCTGTTTTTGAAAACTCTATCAGTTCCTAAACCTGTACTGTATTGATCAGAGGCTAGAAATACAATGGATTAAATCTGTCCATTCTTCCTCTTTTTCTCTTCATGCTTTGGTCTCATTTCCCTTCCCTTCTCAAATGTTCCATCTCTGCTGTTATGCATTTTGACTGCCTGCTGCGTATTGTCCAGTTGCCCTTTGTGGAGTTTGCTAATTTAGAAGTTCCAAAGTACCAGACAAGAACCTTCAGAGGATAAGAGAATTAGTCAAAATATAGTAGCTCCAAACTACTGCCTGAAGAGTAAAATTCACCTAAATTCAAGAGAACAGTTTTCATGACAGTGTGTTAAGTGTCAGAACAGTGTGCCAGGTTATTTTAGAAGGTGCTGAATAGTCTTAAAATGTTGCTGATTATGTGTTAAAACCAAATGGGGTGTGGGGAAGAATATCTCTGTGTGTGTATGTGTGTGTGTCACAATTTGGGCTAGCAAGCATACTATTTTTATTTGGTGGACTAAGCATTTAATTTAAGCCCATTCAACTACATTCCATAGGGGAGGTGGGATATCTACATGGTAACTCATATCCTCAGGATGAGGGGAGACACTCAAAAAAAGATGTCCTCATAACCTGCATTATGATAAGTTTCTAAAGAAAGAGTAATTTGTCTTTCCCATGCCAGTAGGAAAAAGATGGGGCAGGGGAGATGGAGGAGGAAAAGGCTATGGCAGAAAGACAGAGAGAAGGTAGAAGTGTCAGAAAGAGAGAGAAAGAGTACCAAACCAAAAATTTAGCATTTGAACTATCTCCATCAATGTCAAAACTACAAAAGTTGATGTAAAAAACCCCCCATTTTCAGAAGGTATTTGAAACTTGTCACAGTCTCCTCTTATATTACTTATACTACATATGGGAAAATGTTTGCTGGTTGTGTGTCATCAACGAAAAGGTCTGATTTGAGATGTTACATGGCAATGAGACATTTTGTTGATTGTGAAACAGTCTGTTGATCATTTTATGGTGGCATCAAACAGGCTTTAAAATAATTTGAAGTTGTTTGGGAGAACCATTCTTCTGTTCATAAACCCATTTTTTTTCATCCCTGTAATCTCTTTTCAGTTTTTTTTTAATATTAAAACATGCTAACTCTGTTGAGCAGAGGCATAATAGAGAATTGTAAATGTCCCAAGACCATCAACTTTTTTTGGGGGGGGGGGGAGGGGGAGGGGGGACGGGAGAGTCTGAGTTCTATATTAGTAAGGGGAAAAAAATCTCTCTTATTTGTGCAAGCTTCTACTGCCTAGAGTATCTCAGTGCTACTATTACTGCTTCTCCCGGATGTGGCTTGAAGCTTTCCTAAGCTGTAGCTAAAGTTGGCAACCTGTTCTTGTGAACTATCTGATAATGAATTCAGATCTCTTGTTCCCCTACTGAGACAAAGGTCTTGCAAACTGCACATGGGAGAACAGCCTGGTTGAAGGTGGTAATCATTCCCTTTTTTAAAATTTAGAGCACTTCTTGGAACAGAATGGAACATAAATCTTTGATGTCTGCCAGAGCAATATCAGCTTTTTGCATGCTTGGATAAAGGTTTGAGGGATTTTTTTTTTTAAAAAAAGAAGTCTGCTCTTTCCCCCTCTTCATCCATAATTCTTGACAAGCTGAATTATCTATAAATAACACATGCAGACAAGATTATTTAGTTAAAACACATATCTCTAGAATTTGTCAGCTAAACTATGATTAGTTAAAGGTTACATTACCTTGTTATAACAGTATATGATAAAAATATATGCTTCTCTTTTCAATTTGCCTCCAAAACATCTCTTCAAAAGCAGATTTTCCACAGTGTGCAACTTAGGTACAACCATATAGAATGAAAATTTATGTTTTTGATATCAGTTAATATTTTGGCTCCACTATGTACATTCTCTCATACAATCACAAATCCTGCATTACAAGCAATATTTTTTGTGTAAAGAGGGAAGTAGGCATGTTCAGCTCTGCCAGCTATTAAGTGAGGAACCCAACAAACATATAGGCATCTGGACCTAGTCTTGTAGTGAATAATGACTTTTGAGGACCTTGGGCAGTAGTGGGGAACCTTTTCCTGATAAAGGACCCATTTCTTTGGGTATTGTTAAGTGTTCCAGCCATGTACTGTTGAACCCTAAATAAGTTAGTTAGAATCAACAACAGTCCTGCAAATTAGAACTGGCACCACTCCTTGGCCAACTCAGTTTCAGCTAGGTGAGAACCCAAATTTTAGAGGATGATATTAAGGCATCCTCCCAACAAGAAGTCAAACTTTGTACCCTTTGATCCCAAGCCAAATTCAGAATTTGGTAGCAATAACCAAGCAGCCAGGCACTGCAGTCAGAATCAGATGCTTCCTAATAATGCACCCCCCCCCCCATTATATGGATGTAGATTTAGAACAAGTGTGATGTAGTGGTTTGAGTATTGGACTCTGATTCAGAGTTTGATTCCCTTCTCAGCCATGAAAACCCACTGGGTGACCTTTGGCAAGTCACACACACTCAGCTCCAAAAAACCCTGTGATAGGTTAGCATACCCATAAGTTGGAAATGACTTGAAGGCACACAACAAGATTTGTAGACAGTATAGTGTAGTGACTTAAGTGCTGGACTATGACTCTGGAGACTGGGTTTGATTTTCCGCTCGGCCATGGAAACCCACAAGACATACTCTCTCAGCCATGTTGTTTTTGTTGTTCTTGTTAGCTGCCCTTGAGTCAGTTCCAACTCATGGCAACCCTGTGAATGAGACATCTCTAAGAATCCCTATCTTCCACTGCCTTGCCCAAATCCGGCAAGCCCTTGCCCATACACCCCTGAGCGAGTCTATCCATCTGGTTTGTCGTCTTTCTCTCTTTCTTCTACCCTTTACCTTTCCAAGCATTATTGTTTTTTTTTAGTGATCCATGCCTTCTCATTATGTGGCCAAAGAATGATAGTCTCAACTTGATCATCTTTGCTTCCAAGGAGAGCCGTGGTCTGATCTGTTCAAGAACCCATTTGTTTGTATTCTTGGCTGTCCATGGTATCCTAAGTACTCTTCTCCAGCACCACATTTGAAATGAGTTGATTTTTTTTCCTGTCTGCTTCTTCACTGTCCAGCTCTCACATCCATACATGGTAATTGGGAATACAATGGCCTGAACGATTTTAACCAGGGGTAGGCAACCTTTCCCCTTTAAGGGCCGAGGGACTTCAGCTCCCAGAATCCCAGGAGCTATTGGCTAACATGGAACTATTGGCCAACATGGCTGAGGCTTCTGGGAGCTGAAGTCCCTCGGCCCTTAAAGGGGAAAGGTTGCCTACCCCTGATTTTAACAGTTATATGTATGTCTTTGCTCTTCAGTATCTTTTCCAGTTCTTTCATAGGTGCCCTTCCCATTCCTAGTCTTCTTTTTATTTCTTGACTGCACTCTCCATTCTGGTCAGCCTTAGAGGGTGGCAAAGGCAAGCCCCCATTTGAACAAATTTTAATCAAGAAAATCCCAAGATTCGCCTTAGAGTTGCTGTAAGTCAGAAATTACTTGAAGGCACACAACAGCAAAAACAGATTTAGTTTAGACGTACGATAAAAATGGCTTACAAACAAAGCAGTTAGAAAAACTGAATAAATATAAAAAGTTATTTAAGAATGAATACAGTGGGCAAGCATATGGAAAATTGATTCCGCTAGCTCTTGTATATACTAGACCTAAAGACATGAGCTTCCTTGCAGAGTAACACGTGACCACATCTGCACAGGCAAAATGGAAGATTTAAGGGAAACGTGCTCATGTTAAAGAAGATGTGGCCAGTTTTATATGAAAACATCACCAGCTCAAGTGAGCATAAGTAATCAATCAGGACCATCATGGCTTGAACATTCTAGCATCTTGCCTTACAAATTAACATTGCCATTCAAGGGTATGATCATTTTCTCACTAATTACTAAGGCTCTGAAATTCTCAAAATTACTTACGGATATGAAATAGCAGCCAACTTCTTGAGGAATATGTTCATGTTAGCTGGTACAAAATGAAAACTGATAAGAAGATGCAGGCAGTCACAAAAGTAAAGCCAGATTTCTTCCTGTGTACAATCCCTAAAAGCACCAGATCCTGTTTGGTCTTGTGAGCTAAACAATCCAGGTTACTACTTGGATGGGAGACCACCAAGGAATACCAGGTACTATAGAGTACAATTGGCAAAATGACCTGAATCTTCCTTGCCTAAGAAAACCCTATGGACGTTATCACATGGGGGCAAGTCTGCTGGTCAATCCACACAAATCCCAAACAGAAACTGGATTTGTGCCCCGTGTTTTCACACGACGTCGCACAAAAACTGGACAGAAAGTGGACAGAAACTGGTGTTTTCTGAGATCTTTTGAAATTCGGTTGTTTGGAGGAAATGCAAATGTGAAATTAAGGTAATTTCACATTTACCGTAATGCGAAAAGCAAATGCAAATTTGGGAGCATTTCCCTGCTTTTCCCATTGTTCTAGCGAGCATTCCTCTATCTGCGCATGTGCAAGAAGCTAATTTCTAGTACATTTACGGGCTTTTCTCACTTGTGTGTGAACGTTAAATGCGCTTACTATAAATTCGCAATTAAGGTAATTACGTGTGAAAGCCATTTGCGGAATCAAGGTTTATTTTCCGTTTATTTTTGGAATGCCTCATTTCCACTTTATTATCGCTTTCTGGCCCACGTGTGATAACGTCCTTAGAAATTCATCGGGTCTCCATAAGTCAACATGTGACTTGAAGACACGTGCAGATGTGTGTGTGCATACACTCTTTATAATGTATATGCAGGGAGTGCATGCCTGTATGGGGAGATCAGTGTTAGAAACAGAGAGGTCACCTCTCTACTTCTTCCATCTACTTCCTCCTATCTGTCTGTCATCCCTTACCTTTTAACTCCTAGACAGTTTGGCTTCAACTCTGAGAATTTCTGATCATTGGGGCATACTTACCAGACACTCCATCAGATCATTCTATCAGATTGTTTCTTGTATACTCAGAGTGCCTATGTTCTACTGCATTAATTTATTTTTTAAGTCAAATTTTAATGTGTTATTGATTTAATATATTTTTAAGGGGGGGTGATATGTTTATTATATTTTTATTTGTATGGGATTGTATTTTAAATTATAAGCCGCCTGGATAGCCTTGGCTAAGGGCGGGATATAAATAACATTTTATATTATTATTATTATTATTATTATTATTATTATTATTATTATTATTATTATTATTTTAGAAGTTGGGGCTTCTTGGAGTTGAAGTCCAAAATATATAGGGATTGAAGTATTCTATTTGAATGTATTGTCTGAGCAGTTTACACCTAGCTTAAGGATAAGGAAAGGAGAGTAGGAGCCTGGAAGCTGCCTGTCACCAGCACTTGGACACTTGAGACCCATTCACACTTATACAATTATAGTTCTGTGTTTCACTTCAAGTGCTGTGGCAACATCCCATTGAATTCTGGGGTTTGCATTTGAGGGAAGAGAATTTAGGATTTTCGGCCAGAGAGCTCTCCTGGATGCTTAAACTACAAACTCCATGATTCCATAAGATGTTGTCATGTTAGTTAAAGTGGAAGATAGCACTATAACTGTGTGGAGTGAATGGATCATGGTCATATTCCCCCTCCCGTGCTTAAACTGAGTGTATTGTTTTAAAATTACAGTAATTATTTTTTAAGTGACAGGAAAGAAATTAGTATATGGGTAGTTTATAAAGATCTGTTGTCTTCTTTTTTGATATACAGAGAGATCATGTAGCACCTTTGAGACTAAGGGCCAATGCAGACGGCCCCTAAGGGGCAGCTGTGTACCGCCCCTGGGAGCACCGGATCGGGGCCACGGCAACCACATGCCACGGCCCTGATCTTCTTTTCTGCCGATCCAAAAAGAGCTGGCAAATGCCGCTCCTTTTGGGGGGCAGGGGCGGCAAAAAGCTGCCCTTAGAGCTGCCATTGTGGCTTTTTTGTGCATCTTTGGCACAGCGTTTGTGCATGTGCGCTAATGGGGTGACCTGACACTGCGCACTGTGCTGTTGGGCACACGGTATGATGGCGGCAGGGCGGAGTTGGGGGCTGGCATGCGGTCACCCCACGCCAACTCCACCCCCAGGTCAGCCCTATAGGCCGGTCTGCATCGGCCCTAACTCAAAGAAAGAGGTTGGCAGCATGGACTTTTGTAGACTTAAGTCTACTTCCTCAGATGCATTTGGACTTTTATGCTGCCAACTTCTTTCTTTCAGTTAGTCTCAAAGGTACTACAAGATAATAATAATAATAATAATAATAATAATAATAATAATAATAATAATAATAATAATAATACGATTTATTTATATACCGCCTCTCTGGCAAGCCAATCGAGGCGGTGTACAACAATATATTACAACAAATCAAGAACAATATATTATAACACAACAAAACAGGTAATATCAAAATAAATAAATATCATTAGTCAAATCTCTCTGCATACTGATTTTACAGACTAACATGGCTACACTTTTGATGTTTTTGATGATACGTAAGTACCCCTCTTTCTTTTATACAAAGCTGAGTGGCACACATATAGGATTTATGACTTGTTATCCTGGATCAGCCCATTTCCAACTGAGGAACATGAGACATTTGGTTAACACTATTGTGATTTATAAATGTTATTTTTGGCCCTTATGGAATAAATGAACCTCAAATTCATGGGAAAGCACATTGACTTTTAGTAGTATTTTTAGAATTGTCTAGTTAAACTAAAAGTGTGAATAAAGATCCATTGTAGATTATTCTTTCTTTTTTAAAAAATAACTTTTATTGCCTTAAAATGGAAAGTATGAAGAAAGAGGGAAAATATACACCACTACATTTTTATTGAAGAAATATAGGACTATATCACACAGGGAAAATTTGGGGTTTAAATGGACATTAACTCATGAAAATCGCGTGATTGCATTGAAGATTTTCACAAACATCTCGATTAAAGAGGACTTATCCCAACAATAAACAGGAAATAACCAGTGACAAATCATTAATGGGGAAATGTGTCCTCTTTAATCGAGACGTTGTGTGAAAATCTTCACTGCGATTGCAAAATTTTTACGGGATATTGTTCGTTTAACCCCCCCTTTCCCCTCTATCCCCCCCCCCCCGATATTCAAAAGGCCAAGCAATGAAAAGCTTCTCATCCTGGTTGAGAGTATTCCTATTACGATGTCTAGCCACTTTGTAAGGGAAAGTTCTCACAACTTTAGTTATAATATTCAGTTAGCTCAGTCAGACTAAAAGTGAGCAGATCCAGAAGTGTATGGACTTTAAAAGCTCATAGCAGTTTTTCAGGCTTCTCACAATCTCTTGGTTAAGAACCACCTGTTCTAGTGTGAGGAACTTTCTCTCCATATTACTTCAGAGAG
>CM034710.1:90840766-90856907 GCA_020142125.1 Phrynosoma platyrhinos | reverse complement strand
CTCAGAGGGCTTTCTCCATTGTCGCCCCCAAACTCTGGAACGGCCTGCTGGACGAGATCCGTCGGTTAACATCGCTAGTCAGCTTTAAAAAAGCTGTTAAGACAGATCTCTTCCAGCAGGCCTTTCCTGATTAATTCTCCCCGGCCTAAATCAGCACTGTTCCTGACGTGGCCCCATTTTGGATGGACAGGAACTCTGCTATAGGCAATAGTGGAGTGGCTAATTGTGCCGTTTTAAGTTCAGTTTTAATTGTTATATTGTTTTTATGTTATTGTGATTTAATACTGTTTTAAGGGGGGGACAGATTGTCTGGGGTTTGTATTTGATTTTAATTGTAAGCCGCCTGGATTGGTTTTTCAATAGGCGGGGTATTAAATAAATTTTATTATTATTTATTATTATTACTCCAGAATCTTTTACGGAGAATTTGTGAACATTAAAACAAAGAAAAATAAGGGAAGCAGGTACGCTTGCCACACCAACTACTCCCAGCATGTTTAAAAAGAATAGATCTATATGTTTGGGCACCAAAATATAAATCTTAAGAGAAATGGAGCTGGTGAAAGAAAGGAAAAATCAGCCTGGGAAACATTGAAATAAGTTTTCAAGTAGTCTCTAGAGTTCTAAATGTCTCTGTTTAATTATGCAAGGCTTACCTGACACATTTATTTCATTCCATATGTGTATTATTAGTTTTGGGAAAAAGGGTTCCTGAAACATATTCAACTGGTCTTCTTTTTTGTGGTGCAGGAAACTATGCCTATTCTTTTCATGTTATTTCTGCTTCTGGTACCTAATTTTCTGTTAAAGAAGTAATGCCCAGGAACACACTGTTTTTGTTAACTGAGGTATACCTGTACTGTTGTTGTTGTTATCGTTCTCTTTTTGCATATGTGTGTTGGGGCTAAATCTGATATTAGTCCCAAAATGACTAACATGACATGGTGAGTCCCACTGAGATGTCCAGCCTGGACTGTTTAAATTCTCCCCTGCATTTCCCTTCATTTTCAGTTCAGTTTGAGCATAGGAATGTTCCACTGTATTAATTTATGGGAGGAGCTGTAGGAATCCCCTGCATTTTCCTAGTTTTTGGTTTGCCCCTTCCCAGCAAGCTATGTTTCAGTTTGGGATTTTTAGTTTTTTCTTAGGCAGGCTTGGCTTTATCTGTTTGGTGGCAAACAAGCTCAGACAGAGGGAAAGGGCATTTTTACACCATTTAGCCAATTTATTTACCAGTTAGCCAATTTAGTTACCACAGTTAGCCAATTTAGTTACCAGAAGCAGTTAATTCTATTAAACATCAACAACAAAGAAATCAAGAGCACCAGAAGCTGAGAGACTCTGCACCAGCTTCATTGAGAAGGAGTTCAAACCACGATCAGACCCAGAGAGATGACAACACTGAAGATTGCTGAAACCTAAATTGTAAAGTACCTTTTATTTTAAGCCTGTTAGAGCTGGGGAGGAGAAACCTATTTCTTTTGTTTTTCAAAATAAATTTCCTCCTTTTGGACTTTACATTCAGCATTGGAGTCTTTTTGGTTATAAGAGTTTGATCTCACCAGGGCACTGGCGTTGCACACCCATACTTGCCACCACCTTTAGTTGGGTGTGTCTTCACACCCACTCACCCAACTATTTCCCTATTGTGGCAGCACCATGGGCTCTTTCATCCTGCCACTGCCACCAATTTATGTGAAGAACCCCCCTCCTTCACCTAACTTTTCCCCCCTCAATTGGCAGCCCTATGGGTATTGTGATCCCACTGCTGCCCCAACATGGGATGTGTGTGTGTGTGTGTGTGTGTGTGTATGTATGTATGTATGGGTTTCTATAATTCTTAAGGGGGATGGGCTGCCCTGAGAAGCAGAGGATTGGAGCTGAGGCTGCCCCATGCTTCAGCCCCAATTCACCCTTTCAGCGACTGGGAAAGGAGTGCAAAATAGAACTCCTTTCCTAATCCACAGAAAGGACGCTGCAAGAGCAGCCATGCAGCTCTTTTGCACCTCTTCCGGTGCAGTGTGTAAAAATGCTGTGCCAAAAGGACGTCATCAGAGCGCTTGCCGTGTGCAACGGCGGGCGCTCTGATGACATCCTTGGGAAGGGGTTGGGGCGTCCGGTGTCCGGCTTCCTCTCCCCTTCCCTGGCTCCAAGACGGCGCTTTGCGCCGTCTGCAGAGCCCCTTAGTAGTTTGAATAATAATTCTAGATTATAACAAGCTTGAAGTGAACAACACTAACATTTTATTTGAATGATAGTTAACAATGTTTCATTTGTTACAATGTTGCATTATCTTGTTCTTGTTATACTTTGTTACATAATATTTAACTCTAAAGAACAACAGTTACTAGTTTTAGGACTCTCACACTGTCCTTATTTACTGTGGTCTTTCCAACCTTATTTCTACATTAGCCCTCAGGCTAACAAAGGGCCTGAACAGACTGCCAGAAATAATCTAGCTTGAGGCCACTTTAACTGTCCTGGCTCAATGCTGGGGGATAATGGGAATTGTATTTTTTTCTGAGACATTGAGCCTTCTCTGTCAGAGAGTTCTGGTGCCACAATAAACTACAGTTCCCATGATTCCCTAGCATTGAGCCAGGGCAGTTAAAGTGGTCTCAAGCTGGATTATTTCTGGCAGTCTGTACAGGCCCTATGTTTGTCCTTACTTTGTGTTAGTTTTAGGGCATTTTTAGTGGCAGGCTGTCACAGGGCCTGGGTCTGATGGCAATAGGTTTGTGGTTAAAAGGCACAAGATATGAATGGGTCTGATGGCAATGGGTATGTGGTTGAAAGGCACAAGTATGAATGGGCCTGAGGCCAGATACCAGTCAGACAAACAGAAACTATGAATCAGAAGCAGGAAACATAACACGCATGGTGGAGGTCAAAAGAATGGTTAGAGAAGGCAAAGTGAAGTGAAACAGGCTGAAGGTAGAATGAGGAACAAGACAAGGTTAGGCAGGTAGAGTTTGAGGTGAGAACAGAGAGAAAGTGGGAAACAGAGAGGCTACCAATACCTGATGAGATGAATTGCTCAGTTGATCATGCCAACCTAAATGCTTTATAGGGTCTTCTTCTTCACTGAATTGTAAGTTTAGCTGATCATTTGCAGGCTGAAAGAACTCATGCTAATACTGTAGTCTGGAGGGTATATATGCCTTTTAAACCCTTTAAATCAGGGGTAGGCAACCTTTCCCCTTTAAGGGCCGAGGGACTTCAGCTCCCAGAAGCCTCAGCCATGTTGGCCAATAGTCCCATGTTGGCCAATAGCTCCTGGGATTCTGGGAGTTGAAGTCCCTCAACCCTTAAAGGGGAAAGGTTGCCTACCCCTGCTTTAAATCATACTCAGGACTCAGGGAATGTCTGCATAAAAATTACTATTATTACTACAGCTCAAAAAATGTTCTCCCCAATCATGATCACTTACAGAACCCTTAGTGAACTCTCATGGAACACTAAGGTTCCAGGAAACTCTGATTGACAAAACCTGATCTAGAGTCTGATCTGTTTGTCTGATTGAAGGTCTAGAGCAGAGGTAGGCAACCTTTCCCCTTTAAGGGCCAAGGGACTTCAGCTCCCAGAATCCCAGGAGCTATTGGCCAACATGGGACTATTGGCCAACATGGCTGAGGCTTCTGGGAGCTGAAGTCCCTCGGCCCTTAAAGGGGAAAGGTTGCCTACCCCTGGTCTAGAGCTTAGTACAAGATTAGTTTGTACAGGGCCTTTTTCAATAACCTCCTTGGCTCCTTGCACTATGCCAACATACATCTGGACAAACAATAATGTCTTGGATCTATAGGAATACAGAGGTCAATATATTTAGGACCAATTGTATTAGACTCTAGGTGTCATTGATATGCTATATTCAGTGTATGTAGATGAGACTGAACTAGAGACAGGTGACATCCCACTGCATGCTGTTTATGTGCAGTCAACTCTATATGTGAGGCACAATTCTAGGTAAACTGTAAGTATAATAGAGTGCAAACATACTATTATGTTGGTATGCCTCTGTCTCTGCACAAAAGCATTTTTGATTCAAAGGATCAACCCTAAATGATAAATTAGTAAAACTACTTGATTGCATAAACACAGTTTCTAAAGAACTACCAAGTGTGCTAGGCTATATGTAAGCATTTTGCTAATGTACAAAATAATATGCTTGAATTATCATAACTGCACTTAAATATAATGCCTGCAGTGCCAGTGTAGATAAGCCATAACAAAGATCAGTGTCATAACATAAAGGTTTCTAAGCGATTACATTGAGGCTTCAGTTTATTTTGAGGCTTTGGTTATTGAACATGTTAAGTGTTGAAGATCTCTTGGAGAATAGTCTATGAAAGATGGCAGATGGAGAGAGAGAGATTCAGCACTGTGATTTGTTTCTTTTAGAGGCAGAGGCTACATATTTGCTGCATGAAACTTGATCTAACAAATTTATGGTTAGGATTGCTCATGTATTTTAAAACTGCAAACTAACAATGCATTGAAATAGCATAAATGGTGGGGAATGGAAGAGGAATGTTGCAATTTTTTCCTTTGCTCTCTTCCTGAAATCTTATATGTAGTCATAGGAGACAGAACCATCTCAGGGCAAGACCCTGGGTGTAGAGTTTCCTCTAAAGAGTGGTTTAACCAGTCCCTTTTAGTTTGTGGATGGTCTCTCTAGAGTTTTTAAAAATCACCAGTTTTAATTGCACATGAATTGTGCTGGAGGTTTTAATTATTTATATTTATATTTTTATATAAATAAAAGTGGTCTCAGTTACTATTCTATTAGGAGGTTTTGGGGACATTGAAAGGTTACATATTAAACTGTCAGTGCCCCCTAAAAATAAACATATTTCTACAGTGGATCACTTTGATTCTGAGTCAGACCCTCTTTGTAGGAGCTTTAAAAAATGCCATGGAGACAATGAGTTGTATCCAGACCAGGTCCTTAGTTCTGATTGAAATAATGAAATATAGAATTGGAAGGGATTAGAAAAATCATCCAGTTGAGCTCTTTGCTCAATTAAGGATTTACAATCCAGATTATAACAACAGCAGGGGTGGGCAATTGTAACTTTCCAGTTATGTTCCACATACAATGCCAATAATACCTTGCCATTGGCTTTGTTGGATAGGACTGATGAAAATTGTAGGGAGGCACATCTGGACAACTAGAGTGATCTAACCTTTAACTACAGTTTTAAATGACTCTTCGTCCTTTGTTTAAATGCCTCCAGTTGAAGACACCTTTCCATCTCCCAAATTTTTCTCCTTATATTCAACCAGAATCAGCTTACATACAATTTCCACCCAATATTTTTGGTTCTTAAATTATAACTAAATTGTTTTATTGCTTTTAATAGCTGTATGTTCGGTTAGCTTGGTCATTATCCAACCCTTTGGCTTTATCTATATATTGAGCCACTAATTTTAAGATGGGTTCTATGCAGCAGTTTATGCTGTCCGTGCTCATTTGTCCTAAAATGCTTCTTCTGCAAATAAACTTTTAGAAATAGCTTGGAAACAAAATGTATAATAGGGGTTACAGTATTGCTGAAAACTTTTCAGTACAGTTCCCCTCTGCATCCACGGATTCTTTATCCATGGATTACACCATCCATGGCTGGAAAATATTAAAAAAAATATAATCCCAAGAAGCAAATCTTGATTTTGCCATTTTATGTAAGAGACACAGTTTTAGTATGCCATTGTAGTTAATGGGACCTAAACATCCACGGATTTTGGTATCCACAGGTGTTCGTGAAACAAACCCCAGCAGATACCAAGAGCCCACCGTAGTATCAAAACTGGCTCGATTCAGTGCCTTATGTAGAGTAATAATTAAAATAATAGATTACTTGAACATGCCAAAAAAGCATGATAGGGCCTCTACAGGCAGAGATGGGGCAAGGCAACTGCATGGTGGCTGCCCCAACCCCACACCAACGGTGTCCTGACACACTGCGCCAGAAGGGGTCACGAAGAGCCATGTGCCGGCTCTTAAGGCACCCTTTTGCCACCCCTGAAAGGAGCAGAATTTTGCCGCTCTTTTTGGGGTGGCAAAAGGGAGGATCGGGGCTGCGGCATTGGGGTAGCTGTGGCCCCGAGCCACCACTTCCTGGGGCAGCTCTGGGCCGCCCGTCTGCAGCCCCCCTTAGTGAACTTTGATTCCCCCCCCCCACTTCTCACTTTTTGATTTGACTCTCTGGAAGTCTCAGTGTGTTTTGTAGCAGAGCTAATTCTCTAATGAGTCTGAGAATGCATTTTAAAGATGATTTGCAGATGAGGTATTTCAGGAGTAGTCAGAGCACAGCACTTCACAGAGGAAGCTGGTGAAAGACCAGGCAGCTGGCAAGATGTTCCAGGTAGAAATTCTCTGAGAAGTTCATAGTGCATTGAAGCTCATCTTGTACAAAAAACAAAACAAAACAAAAACCACAACACCATTATGTATGAACTGTGGTAGATGTCAACTTCTTCTTACTTTCTCTTTCTCTTTGAAAAAAGAGAGGTGCCAAAAGAACTGAGAAAAGCAGTAGGGAAATCCAAATCGAAAGATCTTGACTAGCAAGAGGACTGGAGTTAGAGCACAGCCCTGGAAGTGGTCACTGATGCCAGGACCATAATAAAGAAAATAATGTCAACTGTTGTTCAGCCTGAATTCAATTAATGGTGTGGCCACATTTATGTCACTTTAGGGACCAAACTTGTATGTGCCAAGACACACATGTGTAACTTATTCATGTGTCTTCCATAATATGTGAGGTGCTCTCCTGTTTCATGAAATTGAATTTGCAAGTTTAGGAGCTTGCCTATTTTACCTTTCCTTCTTGTGGTGTGGCTTTAAGCAACTTCCTTCCCAGTGTGGCTCACTTTCAAGGTGATGGACTGTACTTTAGTGGCACTGACCGTGCTCTGCCTCTGAAAGGTATTGGGTTCAGTCCCTGGCATCTCCACAGGGAAAGACACCTGCCTGAAACTCTGGTCACTGCCAGTTAGTGTTGCCAGTGCTAAACCAGTGTTCTGATTCTTCATATTATAACTTCTGATATTCCATTATTGGGACTGGATGGAAGAGAATTGGTCAGAACAGTGTAGCACAGCAAGGTAAGTTGGAATTAAGGGGGTGCTTCTAAAAATTTATTAATAAATTATTAGTTGGGCCTTATGACCTGTCTCTTGCATAACTAGAGGCACCCTAGTCTTAGTAACCATGCTTTCTGTGATAATTTATATGCAATCCTATACAATTTGCTTATTTGTGGACATATTTAGATATGGTTTATGCAAATACACAAAATATATTCTTTAAGGTACTGAATTAGAATCCCAGTGGACACCAGGACCAGAAGAAAAACATGCAATGGTGGTGAAGAGAACTGTGAGAGTTTTTGTTGGCTTGAGGTGGAACATGAACACCCTATGATGCCTTCTGCCATGATATTTCTTACCATAGTTTAGGAAATGTGTAAGTCAAGCAAAGATGGAATGGTAGAGGCAAAGGTAACAAGGAATGGATACTAGCAAATTTCATGGACTTATTTTGATTAACTGATCATGAGAATAAAGGGTATGAAAAGAAGGTTTTACTTCCCACTGCATAGAAATTAGAAATGCAGACTATGTTTAAACTAATATATAAGAGAGATCTCTTATCCAGAGAGAAGATAAACTGAAAATGATGCATTTGTACTTCTTACCCATGATTTGTACTTCTTACCATGGATACAGTATATTCATGGATTGAATTCTTGCTTGCCTGCTTGCTTGTTTATTTCTCAGGGCTGTCATAACCCATGGCTTTTGAAGCACTTCCATTGCATTTTTTTCCCAAACTGAAAACAAGACTGGTATTTACACACCAGTGCAGCCTGAAGTACTAAATGATTAAGTTCAGTTTTAGTGCTTATCACAGACTGGAAATAAATAAATCATAATTACACATGCCCATTTGCCTTGTTTATTCTTCCATCACATACTTTATCCTCCAGTGCCACAAACTAATTTCCTTCTGTGAAAATACTTGTGTGTGTGGATCAACTAGCATAATATATTAGTTTCTGTGTCAGGTTGTTTATTTGCTTGGTATTTTGATTTATTTTCATATTGTTTATTAATTATATTATGTGCTCACTTGTTTTTCAAAATAGAATGTCACAATTAACTTCTATAGCATGATATGATAGATTCTTAAGGCCTTCTTTTAAACCACTTTTATTCTGCTTTTTTTTTATCCTGAACTGAAAGGACACCACTTACATGATGTGTAGAACAGGACATTGGTGGTCTGAAGAGGAAGATCTGATCTGAAAACAATCCAGATCCTCCTTGTGCACTGTATATGTGTGTGTGTGTATATAATATAATATAATATGTGTGTGTGTGTGTGTGTGTCTGTGTCTGTGTGTCTGTGTGTGTGTGTTGTATTTTATTTGAGGTAATTGTAATTTTGCTCAGGAGACAGTTATAATGCCGGAGGGAGGCTGTATTTATGATGGATCCTATTTTACCAATATGGTTATCATAATTTGTTGTATATCACTTTGGGAGCATGGTAAGGCAGAAAAGTGATTAATAAATACTTTTAATAATATACTTTAATAATGATCTGATCAGAAAGTCATCAAAGTTATCATCTGTAAAAGCAGCTTGATTTTTGGAATTCAACTGATGATGTCCTTTATGAAAACAACATTACAGGATCCTAGGATCCTAGTAAAAACTTGAAAATGTATTTTCCAAGTTTTCCTTAGAGATGTGTGATACATGCAGCTATCCAAGTTTCTGAAGACAAATCCATGTAAGATCTGATTTTATATATACAAACAGAATGAGATGGAAATGGGGAAGAAGAACTATGTTATGGCAGAATGAACTATACAATTTAGATTGTTCATCACATTTTTTTTTAATTTTCCTTTTGTGAAAAATTCCTCAGGGAAGAGAGTGGTCCACAACCATTATCCAAAATGTTCTTTAAAATAATGAAGAAGAATGAAGAAATTTCATCTTCCTCCTGAAATTTCAAAGTGGTACAGGCCTACTGGTACTGGCTTGCTCTTAGAAGAATGGGAGTGTCACAACATCTGATTGTATTGATGTGTCTTGTCCATTACTCAGGACAAGAGTCTGTGCTGCTAGAACAGAATACAGAAATTTAAAATGGTTCCCAATCAACAAGGGTAAGGCAGGGCTGCATACTATCACCCTATTTAGGGCCTCTGCAGATGGCGCAAAGTACCGTCTTGGAGGCAGGGAAGGGGAGGGACAACCGCACGCTGGCTGCCTCAACCCCTCCCTGAGGACATCATCAGGGTGCACGCTGTTACACATGGCGCATGTCCTGAATACTTCCTCCCGGCGCAGCATCTTCATGCATTGCGTCGGAAGAGACGCAGAAGAACCGTGCGTCGGCTCTTCTGGAGCCCTTTCTGCAGTTTGAGAAAGGAGTGCTATTTTGGCACTCCTTTCCCAGGTGACAAAAGGGTGGATTGGGGCTGAGGCATAGGGAACCCTTGGCCCCAATACTCTACTTCCCAGGGCGGCCTATAGCTGCCCATCTGCATCCCCCCTAACTCTACCCGTATACAGAAAATATTGTTTGCACAGCAGAGGCAGGATGCACAGAGAGAGGAAGAGTGAATGTCAGGGGAAGGAACATTGTGTGGAAACTGCAGAAATCAGAAGGAGACTAGGAGTGGGAAGGGCAGCTATGAGAGAACTGGAAAAGATCCTAAAGTATTCTCCATCACAATATATGGATGTGAGAGCTGGATAGTGAAGAAAGCTGATAGAAAGAAAATCAATTCATTTGAGATATGGTGCTGGACAAGAGTGCTGAAGATAATGTGGATGGCCAAGAAAACAAACAAATGGATTCTAGAACAGATCATGCCTGAATTCTCCCTGGAAGCCAGAATGACTAAATTGAGACAGTCATACTTTGGCGACATCATGAAAAGGCATGAATCATTTGAAAAGACAATGATGCTGGGAAATGTAGAAGGCAATAGAAAAAGAGGTAGACCATGTACCAGATGTTTAGATTTGATTAGAGAGGCCACGGGCTTGGGCCTGAAGGACCTGAGCAGGACAGTTGAGAATAGGGAATCTTGGAGATATCTCATCTACAGGGTCCCTATGAGTCAAAGGGGGGTTGCAGACTGTCAAAAATAGTGTGAATTCAGTCCACTTTTAGGGTTAGGGTTAAGGTTAGGGAATCATTTGAACTGAATTTTATTGTGGCACTAGAGTTCTCTGACAAAGAAGGTTCAATGTCTCAGAAAAATAACAATTCCCATGATTCCCTAGCACTAACCCTAACCCTAAAAGTGGACTGAATTCACACTATTTTTGACAGTCTGCAACCCCCCAAAGTTAACTTGAGGGCAGTTAGGAATAACAGGCCTACTTTAGCACAGTAGCATTGTAGAACTTCATTCTATTGTATGTAACCAGGCCAAAGACAAGATTCAGGCATACATTAGATAATAGTCACTAGAGCTGGGATGCTGTCGTCATTCTGACACTATTGGGACAAAAATGAATGTTTTTTGAAATGTGTGAATTGCTCTGGGATAGATTGTGTTTGAATGCGCTCCTAAGGAGAAGAGCCCTGCTGTATATTGTTGTGACCTCCCCTTCAGACTTCTCATCAGATGAGGAAGAAATCTTATCCTGCCAAAACGAAAGGGAAAGGTCCCAGAAGAATCCTATTATACAGACAAAGACCACCCAGGCCCCTCTTCAGCTCTGCAGTCAAACTGGATGGGGATCCTCTCCTCCAGCCTCCAAGAGAAGTATTAACAAAATCAGCTATCCTGAATCTTCCTTCTAGACACACTATTATTTGACTAATAACAGCTTGGAAATGGGATAAGCTGCAAGACTTCATCGTTATAATTTAAATTATAATTAATTATATTTTAGGGGGAGTGGGCTATTGGGGGATGGGATTGTTCGTTTTATCATGTAAGCCGCCTCAGTTGTAATTTTACAGACAGGTAGGATATTATTAATATTAATAATAATAATAATTAGCATGTGGTCTGATTTGTGCAGAAACAGCACCATTCTTGTCTTCTTTGGCATGTTATCTCTCTTGACTACCATTTAGCTATATGATTACAAGGAGATGTATCAGTGCAAATCCCCCAGGCTATAATTGCAATTATAGCCAGCAGAAGCTGTTTATCGTTGTTAGGATAGTGGCAACTGGAATACATAGCGAGTGTAAAAATTGTCACTGGTCTTTGTTCCAGGGATTGTTGAACTTCAGCTTCCATTAGTCTTAGCGAACATGAGAGTTGATGGGAGCTGTAGTCCAGCAACGGCAAGAGGTTTGCGTGTTTCTATTAGTGAATAGTTAGTGTAAATGTTTCTTCTATGAATTTTGGAAAGTGATTTCTATGTAGAACAAAAAGCTTGGCTGTATGACTGTGAATCATCCTTAGTTACTGTAAACAGAAACTGCTTGCTAATCCTTCTGAATTAAACAGGCTATTAGTTTGGCCCTGTGTCATCCTTTGGAGTTTGGAAGAGACCACCATACCTATTTTGACTACTACTGTAAAAAAAAAGTAGAAGTCAAAATAGGGTTGATGGTCTTTTTGAATTCTCCACACCAAACTATCAGACACTGTTTAATATATATTTTTGAAAGGGCCTAAATACCTTAAATGCACCAGATCCCATCTGATATTGGAAGCTGAGCAGGGTCAGCCCTGGTTAGTATTTAGATGGGAGACCACTAACAAATGCCAAACTATATTTTAGAGGAAGGAACTGTCAAAACCACTTCTGACTATTCCTTGTCTAAGAATGAAATTCTTGCCTATGAAATTCATGGACATGCCATAAGTTGACAGGTGATTTAAAGGCACACATGCGCGCACGCACACACACGCACACACACACACACACACACAAAAGAAAAAGGGGGAATTGCTTTGATATACCATGGAATTAATTTTTCATGAGAGTTTTTTAAAAATTGGTTCTTGAACTATATCCAGATCTTGAAGATGTGTTTTTAGGCTGTTATTCAGACAAGAGGATTGTGTGTGTGTGTGTGTGTGTGTGTGTGTGTATTGGTAAAATCTTTAAGAAAAGACAAGTGATATTTTATTTAGCCTTTCCATCCATCCTTCCCAGTGGCAACTCTGCCATAAGAATTGCACAAACCCTTTTTTAACTCTAGGTGGTTGTTCATTTATTAATGTAAACACCATGTGCCTTGGATGTGCAAGCTCTAAAAATAAACTTGGAAAGATAAAAATAGATTTCTGCGAGTTTTTGAGATGCTGCTTAATCAGAACCAGCTGCAAGCTGTCGAGAAAATGTAAGTTATATGAGCCAGATGGCTTTTGCCCCCCTCCTTTTTTTGCTTTAGACAGCATGTAATTTGAGTGACTGCAGCTTTAATAATGTATTTTACCAGTCAAACTGTTTTGATAAACATATTTGTTTTGGAGCAGACACTTTTAATTAGGAAACTAGTAAAATGTTAATTTATTTTAGTTCTTCCCTTCAGGGTGAGTCAAGAGAAGTTTTTTTTTTTAAAAAAAAAGCATGGAATTCATAAAGACATATTGTGTGGACCTAATCCCAAAGAGAGCAAATAAATGTCTAGCTGAGTAGATTTTAATAAGGCTGTGGAGACGCAAACTGATATTTTCACAGACAAGTTATGCAAGTGGAGACTGTGGAACATTTCATGTGATGTCCAACCATAGAAGAAAAATGGGGTTAAACTTCCCCTGAAGACACATTTGCATTTTGGGTATACTCCTGGATTCAGCCCTGAACCTGAATGATCAGATTTTGGCAGTGGCCAGGAGAACAGTTGTACATCAAAGTTAGTGTGCCAACTTTATCCATTCCTAGAGATGTCTGATCTGGACATATGTCCTGTTTTGATTACTATAATGTGTGGATCTGTTCTTGAAGAATGTTTGGAAGCTTTAGCTGGTTCAAAGATCTGGAGTCAGACTAACCCCTGGTCTGTTTCTGATCCTGTTCAGGTGGTCCATTTCAAAGTGCTGATTATCACATAGAAAACTCTTTATGGCCTGGGTGTAGGGTATCTTAAGGGCCTTATCTTTCCATATGAGCCTGCTAAGATTGGAGATCTTTGGATGATGTGCTTTTCTCCTTCCCACCCTCAGAGGCCCTTTTGGTTGAAACATGGCAAAAGGCCTTCTGGTGGCTTCTTCCAGGCTTTGAAGCTAACTTCCTAGGGAGCATAGATTGGCTCACCCCTTCTTGTCCATACAATCAGACTTGTGGGAATCAATTGTTTTACAAAAAAGGGCTTTTCTTAGTGTGCTGTACTTTTTTTTTTTTTTTGCCTTCAAATGGATATATTATAAATGATTTCAGTTCTTCAGAGGGTTTAATGGCATTTTAAATGTAATTTTAACATGTTTTTGTCTACATGTATTCTTACTTCTATTTCATTATATTGTATAAGCCACCTTGAGTCCTAGTTTTGGGGAAAGACTGGTGTATAAATAAACTAGTATAATAAAAACCAATACCATATGATTGTACTACTGTAGTGGACTCTATATAGGACTACCCTTGGGATTTTTTCAGAAGCGGCAGCTGGTCCAGAATGAATTGGCCAAGTTGTCTGTCTAGGCATATTACACCTGTTCTGAAATATAACATGAGATGAATATTAGCTACTCAGACATGTTTAATGTTTTGTTACTGGCACTGTACTGTCTTGTGGAATATCATTTGGAAACAATTATTTGTTATATGTTGCATTTACCTGTTGTCTTTCCTCTAATGAGCTATAATGGCATGCATGGTTCTCTTCCTCCACACTTTATCCTCACAAGAATAATACAATGAGGTATGTTACATCTTTAAGACTGCCATGTTGGGTCCAGGCTATTTGAAGGATCGTACCTCCCTGTATGAGCCCCCCAGAGTATTGAGATCATCTGGAGAAGCCCTTCTCTCTGTCCCACTACCCTCTCAGGCGTGTTTGGTGGGAATTGAAATAAGAGAGAGGGCCTTCTCAGTGGCTACTTCCAAGCTTTGGAACTCCCTCCCTAGAGAGGCTAGGATGGCTCCATCTTTGCTTTCTGTTCGACAGGAGATGAAAATGTTTTATGCAACCAGGCCTTCGGATACTGATATGGGTGCTGTTTTGTTTTTGTTTTGAAGAGTTTTAAATTTTTAAATTTTAGGAATGTAATGTTTTTAATTGTTTGAATTGTTTATTTTTTTAAACTTTATATTTTTAATGTTTTATACTGTGTTAACTTGGACTGTTTTAGATTTGTTAGCCACCTTGAGTCCCTGTACTGGAGGGAAGGTGGGATATAAATAAATGGAATAATAATAATAATTCAATTTATTAATAACTAGAACTTACACTTCCCAAGTTTCACTCGTTGTATCACCTTGGCTCACCAAAATGAACTTCCAGTTTACCACTGTAGTATATTGACAACTATCCTCTGAAGTGTTGTTTGAGAGAAAATAGCATTGGTGTGTTTCTGAGAATTACTAAATGCAACTATTTTCAGAGGCATTCTTTATCCTTTAGCACTTGATTCTCCAGTCCCATTGTTTGATATATTTTGGCATGTTTTATTGGTTATGGGATTTCTTTTTTTGGACTTGATTTTAATATATGTTTAATGCATTTCTATACCACTTTAAAATATTTTAAAAAATAGTAAGTGGTATAAAATATTTAAAATACCATAATTAGTAAATGTAAATAAGATTCATTTCCACTTTTTGCTGTTCCCACCACCTCCTCTTTTCATGATTGGACAAGAAGGCTGTGGACTTAAATTGCATTGCTTATTTGTCATCAATATTTATACAATAACAATACAATAAAAGTAAAAAGTTGCTTTTTATCTCATTGGAGACCCTCTCAGCATCAAATAGCAATAAGTCATTTAACTCCCAGTCATCCTTCCTCTACTCTTTTTTTTAAAGAACTGTTTTCCTTCAAGAATTCTTATTAGAAGCATCTATTTGTTGTGCTACCATTTTTGAAAATCATTAAAACTGTTCTGGTAATCTTTGATTCAGAGGCAGCATGACCCCTGTGTAAATACTTATCTGATGAACTGCAGGCTTTGAACATTTTTCTTAAGCCTTCATGCTAATACTTTTCTCAGTTTTTCCTTGTGTCACAATAATTATATTTTAAGTCTCATGGCAGTCTTAAAGATCTTATTTGCATCCCCATCCTGAATAATTTAAGATAATGCTGTCAGAAACAGCTTTATAGGAATTGAGCTTCCGTATCTTTAAATTCCTGTTCAAGTTTTCTAGTGGAAATGCTAACAATTCAAAGGCAAAAGAAATGCAAATACCTTTGATAGAAGCATTCAGCAAGTTGTCTGGGTGCTCAGAGAGATAATATTAATAATTAAATTTCTGAGAATTTACTAATGTTGCTAATCACAGCTGAAAGTTTTGAATTGTTGCTTTCTCACATCTTTAATCAGAAGAATAGGACATTTTAAAGTGGCAATAGATTGTGTCATAGTAAGTTAGAGCAATAATGATTATATGCTGCATAACAATGTACAGAAACTAATGAAATGTTTTGATTTCTTTGAAATTAGAATAACAAGTCTGCTGCACTAGTTGAAAACTTACAATCAGATATCAAATATTTTATTTCACCTTTTAAATATGTTGCAGAGAACTTCTGGATGATGCTTTTCAACATTTTAGAGAATTAACCATCCAAGTATTTAAGATGCCAAATTCTACAAAGTTAATAGATAGTAAGTAGACCATCCTAATTTTCATGCAAGCTAATCATACTGAGTTCCATAGAATGTATTATACAACTATGTCCTGTGTACTGTAGCAGCTTATCCTAATCAAACCATTACGTTTTAAAATGAATTTATTTCTAAATGATAGTACCCCAAATAATATTCCCCAACCTGCTCCACTACCTATGTGTTACAATACAACTCTTATCATCACCAGCCATCATAATTATTGATTATGAGAGTTGTTGATCAACACAGGTGGAGAGCATTAGTCAGAGCTTGGAGATGTTACACTTTTGGAATACAGTGGACCCTTGGTATCAGCTAGGGTTTGGTTCCAGGAATTCCTGTGGATATCAAAAGCTGTGGATGCTCAAGTC
>CM034710.1:90829460-90840694 GCA_020142125.1 Phrynosoma platyrhinos | reverse complement strand
ATTTTAAAAATATCTTCAAGCCATGGATGATTGTATCTCTGCATAAGGAATCCATGGATACGAAGGGCTGACTGTACATCCCCCATAATTCAGCAGCCATTGTCGAACTGGCCATAATGACTAGATAGTTGGGGAGTTGTAATCCAAAAAGTAACTTTTCCAAGCACTTGCATCAAATTGGACTTATTTGTTTGGTTATCATGCTGACTTTATAAAGTCAATAAAATATAAAGGAATTCCTATAATAAATAATAATAAAATTTATTTATATACCGCCCTGTGGCAAGCCAATCCTATAAAGACAACGAACTAAAAAGAAATAGTTGTTCATTCATTTTACAGTTGAACTAGCAAAGTAATAAAATCTCTGTGAGGGTAAGTCAAATGCCTTTCAAAACAAAACACATTTTTTGTTCTATGTGTTTTGTCAAATACAGTTGACTCTTCCTTTCCATGGACTTGTCTCCACAAACTGGAGCATCTGCATATGGCCCCACCGTGTTCTGCTCAATATGATCACATGCACGTTGCCCCTCCATTGAGAAAAATGGGACTGGTGGTCCCACGGAATTTGCCATCTGCAGAAGGGGGTCTGAAATGAGAACCCCACAGATATGAAAGGCCAACTGTATAGAAGAGAACAGATCAAATCAGTCATCACCTACATTATCCTGAAATCTTGTATGAACATTTCTGGGTGAGGGGGATGGGAATAATTTGAAAAAGACAGGAAAAATGTGTTTGGAACTTTTTTTTCAGATTCTCCCCATCCCCTGGCCTTCACATCTCTACTAAGAACAGCACAGATTCCCATGTCATATTCATATTGGCTAAATTGCACACATGTGTTATGGACATGGGCTTTAGCAGATGCAATTTCTCAGTATTTTATAGCTTAGCTGAGTATGGGACGTCCTTAACATATTTTCACTTTTAGTTCTTCGTTACTTATGATCTTTCAACAGGCTGCTGCCTAATTCTGTATAAAAGACAACGTTTAAAGAGTATTTAAGGGATTTCATTATCACATAGGGTGCCTTTCATATTTCAGTTCTAAAGATGCAGAACAAAGGAAAAAATTAGGATGTGACTAATTCTTCACTTTCCATTAATTTGCGTTTAATGTGCAATTATAGGCAAAGAAGGGTAGATGATAGAACTAATTAAAAAACACCACCAGGAAACCTGGATTAGGTATAGATTTGGATGAACAGACTGAAAAACCTACTCTAAATTCAATGTGGGGTGCTCTTGCCCTGAAATGGTGTCCATTATAACTAGAAGCTATTTCAATGAAACAATATGTTAACTAATTGTTTTACCCTGCAGAATTGTTAGGAAAATATGGAAGAGTCTCCTGGGATAATATATTCCTTTCTTTGTAGCTTAGCAATATCTCTGCATGTATCCAATACTTCTGTACTAGAAATAGTTCAATTTTTATCATCTTCTTTTAAGCTCTCTTTAAGGACATGATCTGGATTAGCTTTTTGAAACAGATATATTTTGCTTGCACATATACAGTTGTCCCTCCCCGTTTGTGGATCCATTCCGGACCCACCTGCGAAATAGGAAAAATGTGGATATTCAAGCCCCATTGACTATAATGGCAGTGCGCTCCTGCAGGTGGCCCCACACATGCGCCATGGGTGCACGTGCCATTTTGTCCCTCCTGGCTTGCTGTCCACAGAAACTCAAAACTGCGAAGAAGAAGTCCGCAAATGGGAAAAATACGCTAAATATACTAAATGGGAAATAGTGTATTATTGGGTTTCAGATTTTGTAGGGTGAAAGACTGTTTCCCCAACAGGTTCAAACGTTGGTATACCATCATGAACACACCTAATCTTTTCCGATTTCAGGGGATGAGATTGGTTGTACTGGTGAGTCATTGGATGAGAAATCACTTGCGAATACCAGGGATTTCCACGTATGGCTGGGAGTGAGTCCTGCCTCAAACTTCAAAGTACTGCCAAACTTCAAACTTCAAAATACTGCCAATCAGAGGTGACAATACTGGCCTAGCTAGACCATGGTCTGACTTGGTATAGGGCAGCTTCTTAAGTTCCACATTTGTATTTCTCCTTCATTACTGTTGCTAATGGGCTGAGAAAGTCTCTGTGTCAGTAAATATGGGCTTGAGATAGAAACTTCTGTGCCTGAATTAGGGTGTTAGCTTAGTGAAGTGCCATTGGTTATGAACTCTGGGCATATTAAAGAATAGGAGTGTGAAATATCAGCCCCTTTGATTGGATAACACTATGAGGATTATGGTTAACCAGGCTTGATACAATACTAAGAACTTGACTCTTTGGTTTTGCCTAATGATGCATCATATTCTGTGTGCTGCATTTCAGATGCAAGATTCCTATTCAGGCTGATGACCTAAAATACCCTGAGCTTTCCAGTTGTAGAACTGAGTACAGCTGCTTCACAGCCCAGGTACATCTTGACTCCAGGGAATGCTAGGACATCAAGTCCACTGAAGGCATGTGTAGTTTTCATTGTCAGCTAACTCTTCATGACACAGCTGTTCTTTTGCCATGGTGGCTCCCAAAACAGGCTCCATTGCACAAAGTTTTTTTTATTTCAAAACTGTCACACTATCCACTTGTGAAAGAAAGAGAACAAAAGAAGCAACAAACAGCAACAATGAAAAGGAATCCTCTCTGTTTGCATCAGTGGACACAGAGAGAGGGGTCATCGATTTTGAATTAAAAACTTGGGTGGGGGAAAGTTTAAACCTCTGACAGCTTCATTTGTCCTTATCTAGAATGGAAAAGCACGTGAGTTCTTAAACAAGTCATTTTTTATTTAATGTATTCTGCTATTTAGCCATGACAGACATCATAATTTCATGCCAAGCAACAAACTACAGGAGTCCCCCACTTATTTGACAGGTTAGGGAACAGCATACTGTCAAAAAGCAAAAATCAATAAAATGCCAAACCTGCAGTGCTTTGGACCCATACGTGTTGAATAAGTGGCTAACATCTTTATTTGGTTGTCCCCAGAAGTACATGGGAAAGGAGCACATAAATTGTCCCAACTCTGTAAGGCAATGGAGGATTGGGGTGAGAGGAAAGGATTGATTGTGGGAGGGGTAGCCACTTTTAGCTTCTCCTTACATTAATAAATTTCCCTATCTATAAATGGTCTCCCCAGTCATCCCTTCCATCTCTACCACCCTTCCACAGTTCATCCTGCCATGGTTTCTCATTCCCTTTGAAGACAAATGCACACCACATTGTCTCTGTGCCCTCCTTTTGTGCCAGGCTCACCTTAATTCTCCCCTGCCTTGTCCCACCTTCTTTTCACAGATGCTCCATGAATGGCCCATCAACATCCCTCTCAACATGCTAAACCCCACTAGCCCCCCATGCAAGCAGAAAGTTGTCCTCCCTCCTCCTGCCAATTGGCTTCACCCTTCCTCATTTTGCTGCATGTCCTGTTGATCATACAATGATTCATCCTCATGGATCTATAGTCCTCCACTAGGCTGTCAGTTAGCATTGTGCTGCTGCTGTCACTGGCTGGCTTTCCAGGCATGGCTGCATACAGGCACCTTCCAGAGCCACAGTGAAAAGCATATTTGGATACAGTCCCATTTTCTCCCTTACCCCACTTTTCTTTTTCTTTTTATCTTCTTCTGCATGCTCCTCAGCGTTCAAGCTCCAAGCCCCTTCCTTAAAGCTGCTTCCAGACTTTCCCAAGCACATCTGCATGCAGCCAAATGTCCCTCCCAACTGCCCAGCCTGGCTTTGGAGGAGGAGAACAAGGGGATAGCCACAAGGTTTGTTGTATTGTACAATACTGTATTACAAAGCAAAATATTGTGCAGTAATACGTTAAGAAGTCTCTGTCCACAATCTCAGAAGTATCTTGAGAGACTGAATACAGACTGAACAATCAAAGATGGTGTGCAGTCACTGAGTGGGAAAAAAAGACACCAAACAGCATTTGCTTGGTTCCAAGCTCCATAGCTTGATGCCTTTCCCCCTCTCTCAGCTCGCTTTGTAAGCAGTGTGTGTACATGTGCAAGCCATCTGAAACAAGCCTCCATGAGAAGACGAACTGATGCAAGCTTACTCTTGTTTTACTTGCAAATTACATAGATGAGTTCCATTAATTCAAGGAAGGGGGTGCTCTTTCCATAGACAAACCCTGGGACCATGCACATGTGTGCAAGTGATCCCAAGTGAGTCTCATAGGCAAGAAGAACAAATGAAACAGCAGAGCCTTTGTCGAGTTAATGGAACTTGTCTGTAACTTGCAAGTGATGAAATAATAGCGAGTCATTGAAAAGCAAGGCATTGGATAGCAGGTCCCCTGCTCCTGTTCCATCCAGATGTGTGCATGTTTTTTCTCCATTTCCTGATTCATAGTATACAATCATTTTCTAAGATGTTTGCTAACCAGAATTAACCAGAACATATATGCCTGCTTCAAATTGTGTGAAGAGGTTGTACTTTCTGATGTTCAAACTATCTTCACTTAGGTCAGAAATCTGCCATAGAATCCGTCCTCCCCACGTGAAACAGGGCCAAAAATAAATGCTATATATTATTTACAGTGGGCCCTTGGTATCCACTGGGATTTGGTTCCAAGACCCCTGTGGATACCAAAAATCTGTGGGTGCTCACATCCTATTACATACAATGGTAGTGAAATGGTGTCTCTGCTTGTTGTTGTATGCATCCAAGTCATTTTTTACTTATGGAAACCCAAAGGCAAACCTATCATAGGGTTTTATTGGCAAGTCTCTTCAGAGGGGGGGGTTGCCAATGCCATCCTCTGAAACTGAGACAATGTGACTTGCCTAAGGTTACGGGGAATTGAACCCTGATATCCAGTAATAGTCGAACCACTACCCCATGCTGGCTCATGCTGGTGTCCATGATATAAAATGGCAAAATCAAAGTTTGCTATTATTATTATTTTAAATATTTTCAAGCCATAGATGGTTGAATTCATGGATGCAGAATCCATGGATACAGGACTGTACTGTCTTTTGTCATTTCAGTAAGTTGTTTTTAAGTTTATTCTAAACTAGAGAAACTTGTATGGACAACTATAGAAATGAACAATTCTTAGGACTTTGTGCTTTTAACTTGTGATTACATTAAGCACTGGTGAAAATGGAAGATGCTAATTTCACAGCATGGGATGGGAGATTCAGAAAGATACAAAAGCAAGGACTATTTAGGATTAGAAGTATCTGTATGGCTGCAAGTGAAGTAATGATAATGATTACGAATGATAATGGAACTATTGTGATGCTTGATGAGGCTGTAATCTGGCCCCCCACCAGTCAAGCTCAGCTTACATCCTCATACTTTATCTCGATAAGGGGAATGGATTGTTCCAGAGTAGCACAGCAGGACAATAACTGCTGCTTTTATTTTACCAGTTAGTGCTTATGTAAAATGCACAGCATACTAAAATGAGATGAAGTGATGAAACAAGAATACAGGGAACAGGGGAGAAACAATTTGGAGCAGCCTCTGGAATTTTTTAAGCATAGTAGAACAAATATAAAATGCTACAGAAGTCTAGTCATCCAACTAGTTTAAGTTAATTTACTTTACATTGAAGTGAAATTCTATATAGTAGAACAAATATAAGAAGTTATTGAAGTCTAGGCAGCCAACTAGTTAAAGTTAATGTACTGTTTTGTTTTTGAACAAGCATGAATTGTTGCATATTGTTACTGTGAAGAATGAATCTCCTGGTCCAAGTTGGCCTGCCATCACTCGCCGCTCCATTGCAGAGCAAAGGAAAATTTCAGTTTCAGCCTAAATCTTTACACTTCATTTAATAAGTAAGGACTAGCAGCAATACATATATTCAGTTTGTATGTACAAAGATGCAGATTTTGATGAGTCTTCACAGTAGCTTGCTGTGTGTGTGTTGGAAAAGGACATAAAAGGAACATTCTAGATTAGACTAAAAATGTCCATCTAGTCCAGCATTCTGTCCCAGGAGTGATCAGCATACAGAAGTAGTTACCTGTGGGAAGTCAAATAGAACGGCAAGGGATTCAGCTTTGAAAGTATATTGCTTTGTATGAGATGAGTGCATTCCCAGAACGTTTATGATCCATGCCTTAGTTACATTCTAACAAATTAACATGCTCTATGTGGGGCTGCTTTTGAGGAGTATACAGAAAGCTCAGCTGGCTTGAAGGGCAGTGGTTGTATATAACATAGTATTCCCTTGTTACAACTGCTTCATTGGCCACTAGTCTTTTTTAAAGCCAACATTCAAAGTTCTGTTTACAACCGATGAAATCATCTAGAGCTTGGTTGCAGGCTATTTGAATTCTTCCATATAAGCATGCAAAAGTTCTAAAACTTCTGAGAAGTTCCTGCTCTTGGTCCTGCTACCCTCACTGGCAAGAAAGGGCCTTCTTGGTCGCTGCTTCCAGGCTTTGGTGCTCCTTTCCAAGGGAAACTTGATTGGGCCCATCCCTGTTGTACTTATTCTGGTATAGAAAGACCTTTTTATTCTAACAATTTTAGCAATTTTTGTCAGTTGAAGAAAGAACTTTTAAGAGATTGTTGCTGAATTTCCTGAAAACATTAATGTGTTTAAAATTTGTTTTTATTCCAGTTGTGTTCTAATAGTAGCACTTGTTTAACCATGTTTTAAGTTTAATCTATTTTTATCTGTATATATTTTTTAATTTGTTGTGAGCCAACTGAGTCCCGGTTATGGGAGAAAGGTGGGATATAAGTCAAATAGATCAATGAATAAGTGAATAAATATTTAATATGTTTTGTACTTGAACTTTAATAGACTATCAAGGAAGATTTGATGGCATACTTGATTAGACATACTATCTAAGAGTGTGTTCCCCCAACATTATCTATTAAAAATTCAATGCACTATACAGGTGTACCATAGTTAATGAAGTAAATGAGTTGCTAGACTTTAGTTCTTTAACAGAAAATTTGGTACTAGTGGCAGAAATATCATGGAAAGAATAAGGTTAGGTTTCTACACCACAAAAAAAGATCAGTTCAACATGTTTTAGCAAACTTAACAGAAACAAAACTAACAATATGTACCTTATTTTCCTGCGTATAAGACTACTTTTTAACCTGCAAAATCTGTGGTTAGAGTGGGGGGGTCGTCTTATACGCCGGGTATAAAGATAGGGAGGATAGAGGTGCTAAAACTCTATATTTTAACTGGAAAAATGGGGGGGTCGTCTTATACGCTGGGTCGTCTTATACGCCGGAAAATACGGTATATGTGAAATGAATCAGGCAAATCACACAAGACTTGCAAAGGAAACAAAAACATTTTAAACCTTCTACAGACCAAGTGAAAGCTTCTTTCAAAATGTATCCATAGATTATTATTTTTTTCCCTTTCATTAGTCTCAATTTTGTTATAATTTCCATTTTGGTACCCAAGGTTACAGGTCTGTACTTTTCAACAAGTTGGGGGTAGCTGATAAGGCAGCCTGCTCTGCTTTTTCCTTTTCTTTCTGTTGATATATGCTAAATAGAGGATTCTAGAGGCAGCTGCTGTAAAGTTTCCTGATGTAGGCAGGCACACACAGCTATAGTAGAATCTACTGAGGAGTCTCCCATTCTTTCCCAGCTCAAACTTTGTTGAACTACGTATTGTGGATGTGGTGATGCAATCTGGCAGCTGAAAGTCCGGGTCTCTCCAGTTCTCCTTCACCACCCTCCCAATGCCAGTGCTATTAAATACAGATAGAAGGACAAGGGAGAAATCGGAACTTCTCTGTCAGAGGCTTTGCTAACTGAGGTATGTCTGTATAAATTACCTGATTACATTAAATTGTCAATATAAACCTCCATATTCTGATCAGAAGATCTGTGCCTCCTAGAGCAGTGGTACTCAAACTTTTACCCTCAGGACCCTCCTTTGCATCTACATGTAGATGTCTCCCCCCTGCACTTGATGTAGTATATGAATAAAAACATTTTGTTTATTTAGTATGTATATTTTAATTTAGGTTTGCTAAAACATGTTGAAGTGATATTTTTTGTGGTATAGGAATCTATCCTTATTCTTTCCATGCTAGTTCTCACATTCATGCATATTCAAATTTTTACATTTTATAAGGAAGAACAGTTGTTCATCTAATTTCTTGCCAAACTATGTTCTAAATGCTGCTTTGCACCTAAAAGCTTACAGTTCCTCTGTTTATACACAGGCTTGGCTGATGAAGTGCATTTACTTGTTGCAGCTACATTTATCTTCAGTGGGATTGCACCCTATAGTTCAGACAGGCTCATAAAAAAGTATCTGATTGGAAGCTGTTAATCTGAGGGTAAATATAATTGGCATTTCACCTCATTAGCTACTAAGTTTTTTCTTTTTTACTTTTAATAATTTATTAATTATATTTTAATTATTTAATTTGTTACATGTCACAGAATTTAGATATATACCAATATACACATATATAAATGTATACACATATATACACATATACATATACATATGCATATACATATACATATACATAATCACCTTATTCTACTAACACCTTATTCTACTAATGCCTTACATCTACATAGTTTATATCAGGGGTCAGCAACCTATGGCCTGCGGGCTGGGGCTGGCCCCCAAGGCCTTTGGACCAGCCCCCCGCCGACCCCTGCCGCCATGCACGTTGCGGCTGACATTTTGTTTTCCAAAATGACAGCCGTGACTCGTTTGCGCATGCGGAGGTTGGTGGGGGCCACGCGTGTGTGTGTGAACGTGCGTGCTGCCATTTTCCCACCACCACCGGCCCACGGAAGACCCAGGGATCCCCAGCCCAGCCCCAGGTAAGGGGAACGTGCCGACCCCTGCTTTATATAAACATTCTACTGTATTTAAAACAAAGTAAAAATTTAAAGAACACAGAAGAATAAAGTTCCCCAAACTTTTGTTGTTCTAAGCATATTATTATTAAACTGTAATTAAGAGATTATATATTTAGATCTTCTTTTCTTTTCCCTCCTTAACATAACTGTTCTGTTCTTCTCTGGCTGGGAATACCCCCTCGTCTACTCCTATCATCTTTCCTTTCCACTCTCTCTTCTCTTATTCCTTTCCTATACTTCTGCCACACTTTTCCTTCTTACTACCTTCTACATACTCCTATGTTCTATTACATTATCTTACCTTCTACAACATAGGACTTTATCACAAGGGGGTCAGTTTCATCTTTAAAAAGATAATAAAGTGCAAATAAACCATCTTGAAAGTAAAGCGAAAATAGAGTTTGATCATGCAAATGAACTTCACACGTAATTAGAATAAATGCGAAATAATGTGAAAAGCAATAAAAAGGCATTTTTACATTTCATACAGAAGTGAAAAAGAATCTGTAAATGTACTAGAAATGGTATATTTGCACATGTGCAGAAAGAGAAAGCAGAGAGGCTCATATCTGCCTGGCATGTTTGTCACCCAAGCAAAACAGGAAGTAAAAGCAGCCCCACAGAACCATGGGAAAACAGAAAAAAAGAATTAAAGGAGGGTTATTGTGTGAATAAACTGAATTTGACTTTCACACTAGAGTAAATGCACAATTACAGTAATATCACAAATGCATTTTCACTAAAATCCCAAAAGTAAAAAGATCTGGGATAACACCACTTTCTGACCACTTTAATAGTAGTTTTTGTGCGATGTCGTGTGAAATTGTTGCGCGTTATTATGCATTTTTTCAGGATTTGTATGGGATAAACTACCGTATACATTTCCCCCGTGTGGTAAAGTCCATACTGAGCCTCCTTTGACTTTCCTTGTCAGTCATTCTATCTTATCCGTTCTTATGTTTATAAAATTAAAAATTAAAAAAAAAACCCACAACACATTCAGCATTCCTCCATATGTCATTCAATTTTCTCTAATCCCCTCTCTTTCATTCTTTCTTTGGCTTCTCCTTCTGCTATCTTTTGTTATAACTTAAGCTTTTAACTTGTCTATATATAAATATTTACTTTTCCATTAATTGTTACAACAGAATATTGCTTTGTTTTCTTTGGTTCCCTCTATCTTTTTACTTCATATCATTGTTATTTACTCATCAATTATGAATTTGTCAATTTTTAAATCCCAGTGTTGAGATAAGTCCCGACTCCTGTTTCAAATATTTTTCTACCATTTCCCAATCTTTTTCAAAGTTTTTCATATTTCCCTTAGATAACCATCTTGTCAATTTATCAAGTTCAGCAGTTTTGACAATCCTCATGTACCAATCTTCTAATTCTGGGATTTTGTCTTCTTTCCAGTAATGTGTGTAGATCATTCTTGCTGCTGAAATTAAATAGAAAAGGACCCTTCCACATTTTTCTCAATATTGTTGTCAACAAATATTGTTGTCAACAATGTTTAATAAAAAAGACTTCAGGTTTTAGTTCTGCTTTTAACTGAAGTATTTTCTCTATTTCTTTATGGATACCTATCCAAAAGTGTTTGACCTTTTCACAGCTCCACCACATGTGGAAGAATGTACCCTTTTCTCTAAGACACTTCCAACATTTGGTCCCTCTATCTTTGTATAATTATGACATTTTTTCTGGTGTTAAGTACCAGTGATACAACATTTTATAATAATTCTCTTTTATATCTTGACTCAGTATATTTCAATTGCTTTGTCCAAGTAAATTCCCAATCAGATAAGTCAATTGTATGGCCTATATTCTGGGCCTAAGCAATCATGTTCAGTTTTATCATTTCTTTTTCTTATTCCATTTTTAGCAAAAATTTAAAATATTTGATAATAACCCCTTATTTTTATTGTTATATCTCTTCTAATTTGGTTTGTCCAATTTCTATATTGTTTATCTGAAATCTCTCTTTCAGCTGTCTGTATAGGTACCAATGGATTTTAATTCCGTCATTATTCATCTCCTCTTGAGTATTGAATCTTAAGTTGTTCTCTTGTTCTCAAGAATATCTTTATATCTTATCTAATTTTTAATGCTGCCAATTTCTCTCTCAAAAAGGGCCTCATGAGGGGGATGCTTCCAGTGAAAATTTTCCTCTCAATCTATAATGATATCTTAGCCATGACTTTAATAGAGGTCTTCTAAATATAATAATAATAATAATAATATGGTTTATTTGTATACCGCCCCTCTGGCTAGCCAATCTAGGCGGTGAACAACAGTAATACCTTAATACATTACAGCAAATTAACAACAGTGATACAATAATACATTACAGCAAATTAAACAATATCCTTCCCTCCTCCC